>CM052543.1:30845416-30936375 GCA_028533065.1 Trachops cirrhosus | reverse complement strand
GGCTGGTGTAGCTTAGTGGATTAAGCGCGGGCCTGTGAACCAAGAGATCACGGTTCGATTCCCAGTCAGGGCACATGCCTGGGTTGCAGGCCAGTTCCCAGCAGGGAATGCACAGGAAGCAACCATACATTGATATTTCTCTCCCTCTCTCCTTCCCTTCCCCTCTGAAGATAAATAAATAAAAAATCTTAAAAAAAAAGAGGATGAATAAGTAATATAATAAAATATTTCATTTAAATCAAAGAAGTGAATAAATGGAGAGCTATTCCATGTTGATGGGTGGGAAGACTCAATATTGTCAAGATGTCAGTTCTTCCCATTTTGAGCTATAGAGTCAATGCAATCCTAATGAAAACTCCAGAACATTATTTTGGGGATAACAACAAACTGATTATAAAGTTTATATGGAGAGGCAAAATATTCCAAATAATTAAGGCAATATTGAAGGAGAAGAACAAAGTTGGAAGACTGACACTACCCGACTTCAAGACTCTCTATAAAGCTATAGTAAAATCCAGACAGTGTGGTACTGGTTAAAGAATAGAAAAATAGATTAATGGAACAGAATAGACAGCCCAGAAATAGACCCCTGTAAGTATAGTTTACTGATCTTTGGCAAAGGAGCAAAAAAAATACAATGGAACAGAGATTATCTCTTCAACTAATGGTGCTAGAACAACAGGAGATTCATGTGAAAAAACAAACAAAACCCTAGACAGAGACCTTATACCCTTACCAAAAATTAACTCAAAATGGACCACAGGCTTAAATGTAAAATGCAAAACTATAAAACTCCTAGAAGATAACACACAGTAGAAAACCTGTATGACTTGGGTATAGTGATGACTCTAAGTCATGATCCTTGACAGAAAAAAATGATGGGGTAGACTTCATTAAAGTTAAAAGCTTTTGGTATGCAAAAGGAAATGTCAAAAGAATGAGAAAACAAACCACAGGTTGGGGTGGGGGAATATTTGCAAAAGACACATCTAGTGAAGACCTATTCTCCAAAATACACAAAGAACTGTTAAAACTCAATAATAAGAAAACAATCCTATTAAAGAAAACAAAAACTTTAACAGACACCTCAACAAAGAAGATACTCAGCTGGTCGATAAGCATATGAAAAGATGCTCCATATCATATGTTATCAGAGAAATACATATTAAAACAAGGCACTATATATTTATTAAAATAACCAGAACCTAGAACACTGACAACACCAAATGCTGGTGAGGATAAGGAACAACAGGAACTCTTGTGCATTGCCGGTGGGAATGCAAATGGTACCCACCACTTTGGAAGACAGTTTAGCAGTTTCTTAAGAAACTAAATGCACCCTTACCGTATGATCCAGCAGTTATGCTCCCTGGTGTTTACCCAAAGGAGTTGAAAAGTTCACACAAAAATCTGTACATGCTGACAGTGACCAGAGGGGAGAGGGGAGGGAATTTCAGGGGAAAAGGGTGAACAGTTTGCAGGAACAAGTATGAAGGACACATGGACAATAACAAGGGGGGGTGGAAATGGGAGGGAGGTGGGGAGGGATGGGGGTAAAAGGCAGAAAACTGTACTTGAACAACAATTAAAAACAAACAAACAAGAAAACCCCTGTACATGGATGTTTATAGAAGCTTTATTCATAATTGCCCAAACTTGAAAGTGACCAAGATGTCTTTCAGTAGGAAAATGAATAAATAAATCCAGACAATGGAATATTATTAGTGTTAAAAATAAATGAGCTTTTAAGCCATGAAAATATATGAGATAGCCTTAAAAGCATATGACTAAGTGAAAAAAGCCAATCTGAAAAGGCTACATACTGTATAATTCCAACTAGATGACACTCTGGAAAAGGCGAAACTGTGGAGACAGTGAAAAGATCAATAGTTGTCAGGAGTAGGGGTGCAGAGGGGCGAATAGACAGACTGCAGGGGAGCTTTAGGCTAGAAAAATACTCTGCATGATGCCATAGACACATATTATACATTTGTTCAAACTGGTACAATGTACAGCATGAAGAGTTAATCGTCATGTAAGCTATGGACTTTGGGTAATTATGATGTGTTGCTGTATGTTTATCAGCTGTAACAAATGTATCACTCTAGTGAGGGATGTTGCTAATGGGGGAGGCTGAACACGTGTGGGGACAAGAGGTTTATGGGAAATCTCTGTACCTTTAACCTCAATTTTGTTGTGAACCTTAAAAATAAATGGAATCTAAACATTAAAAAAATAGGGAGGGAAGATATAAGATGAAAGGGATCAAGAACTTAGTCAGAGGCATTGGAACACAAATGACACTAAGGAAGCTTCCACTGTAAGACCCTCTTGCAATGGTGATATAGTAGGCAGTTAGACAGACATGAGCAGAGTAGGAACAATAAGGGCAGGTCACCAGGGCAGAAAGCCTGGGTGTCTAGCAACAGGGAATTGTAAGGTGGAACCTCACTCTCAGGGTGACCTTTCCACTCCTAGCATATCGCTAGTCATGCAGTTTAGACCCCTTGACCTTTTATATTGCTCGTCATGTGACTTGGACTCTGCCCTAATTGTTCCTCCCCTGGGGTGTTACTAGTCATGTGGTAGAACCTCTTAGAAGAGGAATAAGGGGGGCAGAGGGTAGCCTCATATGACCCACATAGAAACCCTTGCATGACTACTCCCTGAAGCCCTAAGCCCTCAACACAATAAGGTACTGACCTGCATCAAAAAAATCTTAGGAACAAAGCCTTGGGAATGTTGACCAAAGAGACAGAGTTTTGGTCAAACTAGAGATAACATCTAGCCCTCAGCTGTGTTTTAGCTTCAGGCTCAGAAAAGTAGCAAGGCCAGGTGGGATGACACCATGGAAGACATCAGGACCAGCTGTGATGACTAATGGCCCCTGCCCTGGTGCCAACCAATCAGTGGAGACCACAACCCTAAGGAGACACACCTTGAAAGATGATGAAATTTTTATTGAGATCCTCCCCTGAGACCTTCAGATAGAAGCCCTTAAGACAAAGGACCCAATGCGTGCTCTCTCTTTCTCTGGAGCACACCAGTGCCTTCCCCCTACCCTTCCCCCAGGTGTGTTTTCTTTGTATTTCTTCCTCCTAAAATCCAATTGCCTCTGTAACTTGTTTCCTGAGCCCACGCAACCCAGCTGGCTCACTTCTTTCACAGCTCACTCCTTCCACCTCTGTGACTTTCTAAATAAATTTTTGCTTGTATTTGAGTCTTGACTCTGAATTCTTTCTTAGCCAAAACTCAAGCACTGAAGTCTAACATCTGGTGCTGTTCACTGTTAACAGTGGGACCTGCAGCTTCATCATATCTTTTCTCTGGCTGTTTTAAATGTCAGAATAATTATTGTTCCTTTAACAATATTTTTTGTAACACCCAGAAATTCATAGCAAGAAAGGATAATGTTACACAGAAATAAAACTTTATTAATAAGCAAAAGAAGAAGAGGGGAAAAAGGAAGCTAAATGCAGAGTGGAAAACTCATGCCAAACACTTGTAAAGCCCTTGAACAAGAACAGAATAATAGGCGTGGAGATCATTTGGAGGGTTATCAGCTGGGAGAGGTAGGGGGAAATGAGGGAAAAGGTGCAGGGATTAAGAAGCATAACAGGCGCAGGTACAAAATAGGGGGATGTTAAGAATAATATAAGAAATGGAGAAGCCAAAGAACTTACATGCATGACCCATGGACATGAACTAAGGGGTGGGGGATTGCTGGAGGGAAGGGGGGTACCAAGCAGAGTGCGGTAAAAGGGGAAAAATGGGACAACTGTAATAGCATAATCAATAAAATATATTAAAAAATAATGTTATTCAGAAAGGTGGAACTTTTTTTGAAAGAAAATTCGAAAAAGGAACAGAAAGATGACATCAAGCTATAGATGGAATTTACAGTTAAAACCGGTAGAAGGTGGGAGAAAGTCCTGCACTCCTTCTCTAGGCTATAAAGGGTGGGGAAGACAGGATGAGTGGCTCAGCTTCAGCTGATGAAATCCTCAAACCACCCCTCACTCCCCTCTATTTTACAGCCTGCAGATTGACTGTGTCCTTGGTCATATCTGTGAGCAGCTTTTGGGCTTCAGGGGTACTACTGCCTTAGTAGACCCTAGGCCAGAGATCCCATTTTAGGCTCAGAACAAGGGAAAAGCGAAGGAGCCCTTCCTTAGCTCAGGGGCTCCATTTGAAGTTTGCTCCAGGACCAGTTCTAGTGATGATCCTCTTTAGTGACTGCCTCCTACGAGCAGTCATTTTACCATGCGTTACCTCTCATACTTTTCACATTTGTGAGTTAGGTGCTATTAGTAATATTCCCATTTCTGCCCTCCATTACAGATGGGGACACTGAGACTTGGAGATGTTAAGTAATATTCAGAATCCAACAGTTAATACTAACATAGGGGAGGGGGTTAATCCACATGTCTCTGACTTCAGAGGCTAATTAGGAAGAAAACAGGAACTTAGCATCAGGCACTTACTGGAAAGGAAGTCTGACTCTGGACCTATGAGAGGCATCATCCCCCAGCACATGTAACATGAGGATCTGCTCTGGGCCCAGTGAAGAAAAGCAAAAATGACTAAGTGCTGGAATTATCTGTGAATTTATACTGGAGGGTGCTGGGTTAGTTGTCAGTAAACCAATCCCCTTAGAAAAGCTGTAAAGCAAAATAGTTAAAACAAATAGGAGCTCTTTAACCTATCTTAGTTTGAATCTTGGCTCTGAACTTACTGTGTGACTTTGGGCAAGGTGTATAACCACTCTGTGTCTCAATTTTCTCATCTGTAAATGGGATTAATGATATTTGCCTTAATCAGAGAGTTGTGAATTAAGTGCATTAATACATAGGAAAGGCTTACAAGAGTGCATAATGACAAGTACATAATAAATGTGGCTACAAAGTCAACCAAATCTCACCCTTTGCACCTATTTAGATTGCTTGGTCCTTCTTGGCACTGTCTCAAATGTAAACCCATAGTGTGCTGGAAACAGAGACTTTGATTCTGTAAGGGATGTAGAGACCATCCTATCCCACCCCATCCCATCCCATCCCATCCCATCCCATCCCATCCCATCCCACCCTATCCCATCTCTATACCCTGCATTTAGGAGTACGGAACCTTGCCTAAAATTACACAGGAAATTAACATAAAGGTTGGGATTTGAATCCAAGAAATAACTACTACCACCATAGCTGCCACTTTTTGAGCACTTGCTCTGTGCTAGGAACTGTAATATACACTGCTTTATTAAATTTCTAAAATGACAAAGTTAAGTTATCATTACTCTGTTTTTAGCAACAGAAGAAACTGAGGTTCAGAGAGACTCTCTGTCTCGCCCAGCATTTCATAACTGATAGTGGAAGACCAGGGTTTGACACCAAAGTCCATGACCCTTCCACTTTGGTACACACGCATTCTGTATGTGTACCCATGTATGTATAAGCCCAAACACCATGCTTGATCTTAAAAACAGTAGCATAGCACTTTGGCAAATTCTGAACTTCCTTTTTATTTGAAAAAATATTTACACTTTTAATTAAATAATTTTAAGCACTGATATACAACCTTTAGTTATTCATTTGTTAAAATTGCAGTAATAGATGTAAGAAGATTACTTCAGGGAGAAAGAGAATAAGACTAAGACAATGAAATATAACATAAATAATCAAAATAGAAATCCTGTATAGTTGATGGTGAATACCATTAAAATCTCTAAAATAGTTACTCCTTAGTCTAGTTTCAGTGTAAACCCTCAAAGACAAATCAAAGTAAATGCTGTTTGTTATCAGCTCCGTTTTTAAAGCGATACCAGCCTTTGGGAACAATTGTTTGAAAATTTCTTTATGTTAGTAATTTCTGAGGGTGCCTTTGTAGAGTTCCATGTATGTCCACAATATTACAGTGTCCTCTCCCATGATTTTTATTCCTGGTTTATCATACAGCTTTTGGGGCTATACATGACTGGTGGCAGAAATAAGAGGATATTTGTGTGTATGTGTGTCAGTCTCAAACTTGAGGCCCTCAAGGGAAACCATGGAGGCCAAATAGAAATCCTTAGAAAAATCCATAAAGGGCCCTTTGTATATTTTCAAATTTTGGCATCATGTAGAAACAAGAATCCTGTCAGTTTTTCTGTATCATTTACATAGCATTGGAAGTCTCTGGTCTCTCTCGTCTCCACCCTGAGACTGAATCAGTCCTGCTGCAGGCTTTCCCCAGCATCACACTTTAAAACAGAGTCGTTTCTCACTGTGGTGCAGGCCGGGGTGACTGTGGGTGACAGCTGGGGTGGGGGACTCAGGCCCCTCAGCGTTCCGCCCTCAGGGAAGGCAGGGAGAGAGAGCTTTCAGCGCCGTTTTCGCACAGGTGGCTTCTAGCTGTGCTGTGCTTTCCTCTGAATCCAGGCACGCACGGAGGTAGGAGGTGGCAGGAGGTGCATGCTACTTTTTAATGGTGTTTGAAAAATTTATTCTGTAGACCTCAAACATGTTAAAATTTAATATTAAACTTACCTACACCTCTAAAGTACTTCTACAGCTAAAAGTTCGTCTGGGGAGTTTCATGTAGCTGGTTTGTCACGACAAGTGCTTCCTGTGTCCTCTCTGATCCCTGCCTCATACCAGGTTGACGCTTTCCTGATGGAGGTCCTTGGAGAGAATTAACACATTTTGAACGTGACACTTCAAAGCCCTTGTAGCAGACAGAAAAGTGGAGATCTTTCCTTAAAACTCGTATCTGTGTTCATTTCCCACCTCCAGAAGACAAATCCCATGTGGTTTTCCAGCATTTTCCTCAAGGACCTAGTACTGGGAAATGTTGTGGAGATCTCCCATAGGGATTCTTCAGGGGGTGATGTGTATGAAGGGACACAGAAGCAGAGGGTGCTCACTGGTGCCAGGTGTCACACCATCAAATAGGAGGAAAGTGGCCCTGGGCAAAGGCAATCACCGTCTCTTTCTCTGAGTTTCCTCCTCAGGAAGGCTCCCATCACTCCGTCCAGGCTGGCGGCTCTGAGTCAAATGACCAGTGGACCTTTTCACTTTCTCTAAGAACCTGCCCAGGGTGGCATCTCCTTGTCTACCTCTTGGCACCTGAGTTTCACAGCCTTGCAGAGGACTTGCATGTGCTGGTGGGCCTTCCTCTCCTCCCCATAGTTGGCCACACGACTCTACCTCAGTTGTGCTGTATCTTCTGCCTGTAAGATCAAGAAGTTCTTCACTTTACTGAATCTCAGGTCAGCCATGGCTGAAACCCTGGACAAGGGATATCCCAGATAAGCAGGTGAGGTTCTGGGTTGTGCACTTACAAGAATGTTCTGTAGCTTTCAGGTTACTATTTAACTCCCCATTTGCAGGGTTGGCTGCTCACTGTGACTTCTGATCAAAAGACAGTGGGGTCAATCTCTGGTCCCAAGAGCCAGCCCAGGAGAGTCAGGGAGTGGGGCACACACTTCATCTGCAGTCTTTGCCTTCCTCCTACAAGCATATCTTGCAGGCTGGAGACATCCAGCTTCATCCCAGGGCTGCCTCAAGCCAAACTCCAACTTTTAATACCTATTCATCTATTAAAATATCCTTCTTCTCTTCTTCGTTGCTTAGTGATTTCCCCAACAGTTAAATGGTTCTCCTCCTGCTGCCTGAAACTTCCTGAACAATAAAAACTGCTGAGGCCTGAAATTATAAGATTGCAGGATCACCAAATGCAATTAAAGATCCACATGAATTGGCAAGGGCTGGAACCAGAGAGCTCATAGAGCCTAAGACTAAGACACATATATCTGTTATTATATACTGAACGAATGACATTTTGAAAACCTTGTAGATAATTTTAAATTTAGTATAGAGAGGATAGTGGTATAATCATACAGGGAAGTATGTAAATGAACTAATAATAAACTTGTTACATTGATACAACTCAAAAATATATTGCTGGATTAAAAAGTTTCAAAGGATACATACAGTATAATAGCATTTATATAAAAGTTTGATATATACAAAATAATATATGTGTTTATGGAACAATCATATGTAGTAAAAGTATTAATACATAGATTGTGTTATGGGCTGCATTTTTGTCCTTCTAAATTCAAATGTTGAAGCCCTAACCCCCATTACCTCAGAACATGATCTTATTTGGAAGTAGGGTTGTGGCAGAGGGTTCACACTGGAATGGGGTGGGCCCCCAATCTAATATGACTGGTGTCTTTATCAAAAAGCAGAAACCTGGGCATGGAGACAAGTACACAGGGGGAAATGCCATGTGCTACCACGAGCCAAGCAACTACCAGGAGCCAGGAGGGAGTCTTGGAACAGCTGCTTCCCCAGAACCTTTAGAGGGAGCACGGTCCTGTCCACACCTTGCTGTCTAACATCTGGCCTCTAGAACTGTGAGTTTAAACAATAGAATACATTTCTGATGTTTAAATTATTCAGTTTATGGTACTTTATCATGGCAGCCCCAGGAAACAATACAGGTGGAAAAGATGCACATGAACTTTAAGATAACGCTTATCCCTGGGGAGGGCGGCAAAGGAAATGGCATTGAGGAGGGATATGTGAAATCTTTATTTTATTAATAATAAAAGAAAAGGTCTGTAGTATGTATGGTAAAACGGTACTGGTTGTTAAATCCTGGTAGTGAACATATGGCACTTGTATATTATTCTCTGTACTTTTCTTATAAGTAAAGTATCCCAAAATGAATCACAAAGATATTCATAGGAGTGTTTCAGTACATCTAAGACAAGCATGGGACATTTTCTGGTCGCTGACTCTAAAGCCATAATAAACCTAAGGCCTTGTCTTCGGTGACAAAGGGAGAGCCTTCTGAGTCCAAGACTGAAGATGCTGAGAATCAGTCCAGACAAGCCATGCAGAAAAACCCGGCAGCTATCCTAGATTAGATTTATTTCAGAAGCAGCTACTTCATTCACTTGCTGGTCCCTTACAGGTTCTTTATAATTGAGACTGCATCACACATCCTGTTTTGGGGTTCTGATGTTAAGACCAGAATTTTACCAATTAGTGGATTCTTATGGAAAATAATTGTCTCTGAAGTTAAAGCTTATATGACATCCTGTTCAGAGACAGCTCACCAGAGCAGTGGATAATTTAATTCGAGGTGCGAATACGCAATCTGGACAGACTCAAGAATTCATACTGACATCTGCTGGGCCCTTCGAATGCTTCTTGGTCTAAGCTGGAACCAGAAATTCTGGAGCAGAACTCCCAAAAGCCGCTTTAGGAACTCACTCTCTCTGCCCTGGGGTGGGTCTGGCAGCATGCTGAGATATGCAACTTGAAATCAGATTTAAGATCTTTTGCTCACTGCATACATTTAGCATAATACATCCACAGCAGAATGAGGCAGGACATCTAGGGTATAATTAACAATCACTATTCTATGACAGTCTCAGCAACACGAATGCCAATTTGCTTGTCAAATTCCAAAGAGAGAGGAAGAGGCCATGTGGTAACCATACAAAATAAAGCCCTTGTTTTCAGGGTCCCACTCAGCAATTGCTCTGTCCTTGTGCAGCAGAATAGAAATCGTGTCAGATTCTGGTCCACGGGGCTCTCCATGGAAGTTCACTGTCTGGGCCTCTCGCCAGGGTCAAATCCCAATCCTCCTGGGGTGTATGATTCTTAGGGGAGTGAGTGAAAATGTAAATGGAGATGCATGAGCCAAGAAGAGGCAGTTCAGAGACATAAGACACCAAGTTCCCTTGCTTGGGGCCTGCTGGTACATGCCAGCTGAAGGCTCCAATTGTCATTACATTTTGTTGTTGCTTTAATAAAGATAAGAAAGTGAATTGTTATCTAATACCTGCAGTTTATGTGACAAGAGGCATTTTTTTCTAAGAGTGGGGTTATCTTTAAACAAAATGAAAAGAATTTATTGTGGTATAAATGTTGAAAGCTCCTTTTGTAGGTAGTAATGAAATTACTTTTTTCTTCTTGAAGTATTGATCATAACAAATAACTAATTTTTTTTATCTTTTCCACTTTTTACTTTCCCCATATAAGAGTTGTATGATTTGAGTTGAAATTGGATTTTTAAGCAAATTTCACTCATTGTGGGAAGAAAGTCAATTCTCGGATTATTGTTTGTTTGTTTAGGAGACAAGCATTTATTAAAATGCTAGACACTTTGCATGCCTCCTTGGTTTCATTCTGAACAGATATTACTGTACCCATTTTATAGGTGAGGAACTTTGTCTCAATAAAGGTAAATATTTTACCCCAAATTTCATGATAGTAAGTAGCAAATCCAGGATAGGAACCCCATTTTGTCTGACCTGAAAGCCCACTTTCTCTTGTGTAATATTATTTACTTTTGATTATAATTGCTGGGTGCAAACATTATCGGGTTCTATTTAGGTCTCTTTTGTGTACCTAGGCAATTGAAAATATATGTAATTCCAGCATCCAGAATTGAATCTCTGCTCTATGCTCCAACACGGGAGAGAATCAGGGCAAAAATGGCAGAATGATCAGTAAGAAGTGAAGGCAACAAAGTTGGGGCTGTAGTTTACAGTCAAGGCAGGCAGGGGTCCAAGAGGCATCAGACGGAGGAGAGGACGCTTCTCAGCCCAGCCTGACTGAGGAGACCTGGCCCACACTCCCTGAACCCTGAGTCCTGCTCAGCCCTGTTCTCTTCAATGTCAGAGACCAGTTTCTAACCCAGTCTGTGTGGCTGGAACACAGGGTAGTGACTATAAGTGTCACCTGGGTCCATCCACCTATCGTGTTCTTGACCTGGTAATTTAAAAGACAACAACACAATGCAGTTGAGAAATATGCTCATAATGGAATGTGAGTTTTAATTTTTTCATTTCACAAATGTTTATTTAGTGTCTTTTTTGATGTCATAGGACAGAATGCAGGTGTGGGGGTCATCTAAGTCTAGTTATAAATCCTGGCTCAGCCACTCACTATTTAATCTAAGGCTATTACTTAATATCTCTGCATCTTATCTATAAAATGAGAATAACACGAGGCTCACAAGGTTGTTGAAGAATTAAAATATATGAAATGTGCCTAACATAAGGCCTCCCACTTTGAGGGTACAAGTCAAAAAGCTAGTTATTATTGCTTTTTTATTTCTACATTTAAAATGGTTATTGTGTTGTATTGATGCAATAAGAGCCTGTGATAGGCCTGGGGATAGAAAATGGAAGAATAGGGGACTTTCCTTGCCTTTAAAAAGTGCATATCTGGTATTGGACCAGACACAGAGACTCATAAGGATGACAGGATGAGATCCCATGACGGAGGCAAGGCAAAGTGCTTGGAAGCACCGGATGTAGTTTACTAGTAGGTAATGTAAACATGATTGGGTATAGAAAGCTACAAATAGTACAGGGTTTGAAGACATTGGAGGGGCTAGTGCCTTCATCAACGCACCTCACTAGGGTAAAGCCTTAAGCCAAGAATCGTTGGGTCAAAGATGGAAATTGAGTTCCACTTCATGTGTCAACTCTGACAGCTGATAGTGACTTCCTGCGTGGCTCTGGCGGTGGGAACTCTGGAAAGAGCAGGGCAGTACATTTGTGTGGAGGCTGTATATCAAGGTGGCGAAGGGCTTGGACTGCGGGGCCAGGCTGCTCTGTTGCTTGCTTAATCTTGGACAGGTCTCTTAACTTCTTTGTGCTTTAGTGTCTTCACCTATAAAATGCTAATAACAGCAATGCCTGCATCATGCACGGAGTTGTTGTTAGGATTAAATGAATTAATTCAGTAAAGAGCTTAGAACAGTTACAAGTTTAGGTATTATCATTATTATTTTCATCATCATTAACTAGTAATCCCTGCCAGTGGTGACAGAGGGAAGAATAGTGTAAGAAATGTCAAATATTTACCATTTTTTCCTATGGCCTTGTTTGCCAGTTCTGCTCCACGTTGTCTTCTGCCATGTTCTGAGTTTTGGTTTTACCGTATTTTGCTGTGTATAATGCACACCCACATTTTAACACTAATTGCCACATATAATGCACATGATCACTTTTCCCTCAAAAAATGTGGGCAAAAAAGTGTGCATTATACACAGCAAAATGCAGGTAATTTGGGGTTTTTTATTGTCAGTTCTTTCTACACACCCTACTCGTCCATGTTGCATTTTGGCCTCAGCTAGTTGACACACATTTCCTACATCAGAAAGTATATTGAACAGCAGACTTCTTATTCTTTCTGCAATTGCTCGAAGGCCAATCTTCAAAGTACAGAGTAACACAGTCTCAACCACAGAAACCCCACAACTTTTGTTTGTATCCTTCCAGCAATTTGGGATCTAATCAAGCACCTATTTTGTATTAGACACTTCATACACATCATCCCTAATACGTCCAAGAATCTGACAAAGGTGTATTTGCAAGTGAGGACATGGAGGCTAAGAGAATGTAAGTGTTAATTCACTTATAGGTGGAAGATCTGGGATACAAATTTTGAGATTTTTGGCTCCTAAGTTTGTGTATCTTCCTTTCTGGGACCAACTGTTGTCAGTGCTTGGTTAGGGCGCAGAGGTCTGCAGTGTCTGTCCCAAGGAATATTGGGAGAGATGAGGAAATTCACAGAAAAGTGGGGTGGTGGTTCCAGAAAAGGAATGGGCAATTGAAGATCAAGCAAAGTCAGGTACAATCATCTAATCCTGTTCTGTGCCAGGTCTGGGAATCAGGCTAGGCTGATTCCGTCAGCAGCATGGGGATTAGGGGGTGAGGAAGGTTCAGAACCGCAGAGCAGGCAGGGCAGGAACATCAGGCACAGTGCGACTGGGCCTCAGTGGAGGGGGCAGGGAGGACTAGCAGCATGAATTAGACAAGCAAGCCTGTATTAATTGCTGGAGTGTAGGAAGGGGCTCCCATCTTGCTGGATCCTAGTGAATCAGAAGATTCTTGAGAGAGAGAGAGAGAAAGGCTTGTCCTCCCCTTGGAGAATTCATTTTGCAGAAGGGAAGAAGAGCTCTTGGAGCTTCCATTTTGAGCAGTATACCAGATATGAGGTACCCTGATTGGTCCTCACTGAACGTGAATAAATTATAGACAATATCTTCTTAAAGGCTTTAATGAGCTGTCAAGAGAATAAGAAGCTATGAACCAAGGGAAAGTAGAAACCCAAGAGGCAGGCTTTTACCAGGAGGGCATTTGCTAAACCAGATGAAAAGGAGCTATGGCTTTCAGAGTCTTGCATGGTATTGCTGGATTCAAACTAAGTCCAGAGCCTGCCTGAAGTGGAGAGTCTAAAGAGAAACATGCCAGCAAAAAGTTGGGGCTCTAAAGGATTGCAATCTCAGGACTGCAATCTCAGGTGAGCTAGAAATAAGCCCAAATCTCCCCAGCAGATGGAAAGAGGAACTGCCTGCCTTGATTTTTGGCACAAATACAGAGGGAAATTTGTGTTGCAAAATGGCTTTCACACAAATTTGCGGCCTGAATTCATGTTGTTTTGAAGATTTAAAAAACCACTTCAGGACAAGGGTTTTTTAAATGAAAGTGGTCATTTAAATAGATAAAAAATTACAATAGTCTCTGGAAGAAACCATTTCAAAGTCCTCAAAGCATTTCTATGTATAAAAGTCCAAAATATATGAATTCATTAAAAATGAACAAACACATGATACAAAACAAAGTAAAACACTCTGAGAAAGGTCTGAAGAAAAAATACAAGAACTAGACCTACACTGAATACAGAATTTAGTCATCAAATATAGAATATAAATAAGAATATTTAATTCTTAGAAAAATAAAGAGGATTCTTATTATTTGAAAAGAGCAAAACTACTATAAATGACCAAATGGAATTAATATAGAAAAAATAAAACTCCTAAAAATAATAAAAAATTAATTAAAATTAATGAAAATCCAATAGATTGTTTTAAAAGCAGAGCAGAAGAATCTGAATAGTGAATGGATGAAATGGCAGATATATCTGAAAAAAGTGTCCACTGGGGAGTCTCTGAAGGACAACAGGAAGGAGAGGTGGAGAGAAGCTGACTACAGAGTCCGTATGTCCGACATGCCTTAACTGCAGTTCTGGAAGAGGGGGAGAGAGAACGGGGCAGTGATCAACTTTAAAGGTGTCAGGGCTCAGGAACTTCCAACACCAATAAAACACATCACTCCTTCATTTAGAAACTCCAATATATTCCAGCAAGACAAATACAAAGAAGTACACATATTTTATATAGACATATAAAAGTGAAACCACGGAACATCCAGACAAAGAGAAGATCTTAAAAGTAGGCAGAGAAAAAAATTACTTTAAAAATTAGATTTTGCTGGTTTCTCAACAGCAAAAAATGAAAGCCATAAGTAGAATAATTTTGTTAATGTACTGAGTATGATTCTTCTGTTGCTGTCATAACACATGACCACAAATTTAGCATCTTACAATAACACCAGTGTATCATTTCACAGTCTGTAGGCCAGGAATCCTGGGTGACTTGATGAAATTCTCTGCTCTGAGTTTTCCAAGGCTGAAACCATGCTCAACCAGTGGGCCTCTAATTGGGAGACCCTGGGAAGAATCCATTTCTAAGCTCATTGAGTTTGTTGGTATAATCCAGTTCCTTTCAGCTGTGGGACCGAGGTCCCTGAGTCTTTGTGGCTGTCAGCTGGGAGCTGCCCTCAGATCTTGGGGGTCTATCTCTGGTCCTCGTGCAGGGGTCTGTGTATCCCAGAGCCATCAACAGAGCCTCAAGTTTTCATGCTTGGAATCTTTGTCTTACCCTTTACCACATCTCTCTTCCTCCTCTTCCGCTGCATATCTCTGACTCCCAGTAAGTTCTCTGCTTTTAAAGGCTCTTGTGGTTAGGTTGGATTCATCTGGATGCTCCAGGATATTCTCCCTTTAAAAGAATCAATAACCTTAATTATATCTGCAAACTCCCCTTTGCCATGTAATGTAACCTATTCCCAGATTCCGGGCATTAAGGCATGGACATCTTTGGGGAGGAGACATTATTCTGCCTACCACATACTGAGAGAAGATAACTTTGGAAATCGTTTCCAAGAACAAAGGAAGAATAACACTTTTAGATAAGCAATCAACATGAGCATTTGCCATCAAACAGTCCTCATTAAAGGAAATTCTAAAGAACATATTTTAAGCATAGGAAATGCAATCCCAGAAGAAAAGTCTGGGGGATGAAGGATTACAGGGTAAAGTGGTAGAATGTGGGCACATCCTGGCGAACATTTTATAAAATAATAGAATGTTTTGTGGATCAAACAAGCTAAAGTTAAATTAAAACATCTGTCAACAATGATGCATAAGTTAGGGGGAATGAGTATATTCCGAAATCTTTCTACGTGTTCTTTGAATACAAACAGACATAACGCAAAGGATGTTCTTCTGGCAGGAAACCTCCGTAGTGTCTGTCATCAAATTCTTTCTTGTTTCATCGGATTAGGTTTTGAAATTAAAGTTACACTCTTCTTTTAATGAAATTGGAATATTTTTGGAATATTTTTAAAGATAAGAATATTTTGAATAATCAGTAAAACTAATAATAAGACCATCTAGTATTTTTGTGGGAAGATTTTTTAAAAGTACCTACTCACTTTATTTAAATGTTATTGGACTACTCATCTTTTAATTTTTTTCTAGTGTCAATTTTGGTAAATTGTATTTTTAGAGGACTTTGTAATTCATTTTTCAATGATTTATTGGCATAACAACAGATAACTCCCCACTACGTTTTAAGTTCTACTGTATCTGAGTTATGTCCCATTTTTATTTCTAGTATTTTTGAGCTTTCATTTCTTGTATTGGTCAAACTTGCCAGAAGTTTGTAAATTTTATTAGTGTATTCAAAGAACTAATCCATAATTTTGTGTATTCTCTCAATTTTATGTTTATTTTATATTTCATTAAAAGGTACTTATTGTGGCATTTGTAAGGTATACTTACATATATACATTTTCTTGTTTCTTTAACTTTTAATATTTCTGTGTCCTTATATTTTAGCAATAGCTTTTTTTAGTCATCATAGTAAAATTGATCTAAAATTTAGGACTGCATGATAACCTGTGTCTAAATAAAATTTTCCAATAGACTTGTGATTCCCTCAGGCTAGAATTTCTGCAAATATTCAGGAACAAAGTCCTTAAAGCCTGAGACCACACACAGATGTTTATTCAAGTTCTGATGTGGTTTTCAGGCACAGGGCTGCCCCCCCTAATTATAAGGATAAAGTCTCAAATACTTCTTAGATGTGGATAAAAAGTGAAAATCTGCCCAAGAGTTAATTTTATCCTAAGAAGCATATTATTTGTATTTTTGGAGAAGAGAATAAAACAAGTTAAAATTAAGACCTTTCTAGAATAAGATAAAGATAGGTTCTAAAGTTATTTATCTATAAAAAGGTGAGTCCATAGTCTCCTAGTAAATATAAGTTATGCTCCTTTGAGTCAGAAAGACAGAAAGCAAGCAAGCAAGAAAGAAATGGCATACCTCTGAACATCATTAGTGAGGGGATGAGATACTCTAATAGGAACAGAAGAAGGGATAAAAGAGATGATCAGGAACACTGTTCTTTAATGAAGCATCATCTGATGTTCTTCAAGACTAATTTTTAAGGCCATATACAAGCATTTCCAGGCACATTTATACTATGAAGAGAACAGGAAAGCATCACGGTTTTAGCATGTATCACACTGAACCAGGGCCAGAAGCAACATCTTGCCCACTATTCCTCAAAGGGACATCATCAGGGCTCTCATCAAAGTGAGAGGTTTATAAGGTAGCTTGCATATCTCCATTGGGCCAGTAGAAGATCTGCATAATGGATCTAGATCATTTCTTAGATTTTTTTCTACCAAGAGAAGAGTGAGACTTTATAGTTTTAACATCAATGATGTGGAATTTTGGAATACTGTAGGGTAAGTGTAAGTAAAAGAATATTGATCATTCCTGATTAATGAGACTACACCCAGATAAGACTAGATAGAATAGAGATAAGAGGCAGATTCTTTTAAGACTCCATTAGAATAAAGGAAAGTGCTTGTCCAGACTTCATTGGGGAATATATACATTAGAACAAAAGTTTACAGTTGGATCCTGCTTCAATGAGAGATACAACTGTCCTTCACAGGGAGTGTGCCAAACATGGTAGGTGGGTAACAGTCACCAAGGAAGCGTTGACAGAGACAAAGGCAGCTGTGAGACCACACACTCCAGATGCTCCTTACAAAGGAGTGAAGGCAGCCTTCACTTTCCAGATCATTTCTTGACTCACATCTTAAATTACAAATTGAAGGAATATATCACATTTGTGTGCATTTTTGGCCAGAGGTGGAATTCAATCACTGAATAACATGATGTCATCTCAAAGAGCCTCTCTGCACATCACTCAAGAGTCGTCTGTCAGGGACGCACATCAGAACAGAAACTTTTCCAGATGTCTTAGGAACTGCATTGGCCTGCACAGGGGCCTGTTAGCAATTTTTAGATCATTTATTGTTACATATCTTTAATTAAGTAGAAACTTCCTGGTTCTATCTATCATCTGTGAGGAATGGATCATTAAATTTTATAGAGAGTGAGCTAAGAGGGAGTTTTCTGAAATAGATGGAACTATGGGCCAGAAGGAGACCCATGTACAGGGGTGGGAAAAAGTGGGTTTACAGCTGTGAGTGCACTAACCAGAGTTTATTCTTGTATTATTATTCATGTGTGTCATAACTGTAAACCTACTTTTGCCCATCCCTGTATTTCCTACGTACCTTGGTTGCTATTGCAGACTATGTAAAAATCCCATGTCAGCTCATAAGTTATCTCAGTGCCCATCTCCCCTCCGTGCAGGGGCACGCTGTTGGAGCTGGCATGAGCTGTGAGCTTGGGGCTGCTCCGGCCCACACAGCAAACGGGCAGTTTGAGCCGTTGCTCATCACAAAGCAGGAAAGGTCCCAGAAGAAGGGTATATTTAGAGGTCCCCGTTACAACATCCCATCCACTCTCCCAACCACTTTATACAATTTTCCAAGTAAGTTTAGAAAAGAAAGATACTATTTCCTGGCTGACCTGATCGTTCAGGCTCCGTGTGACCGTTCAGTCATTCCATCACCGCAGAGTGAGAACCATGCCGGAACTTCAAGCTAACCCTCTGGATGGTGGTCACAGAAGCCAACAAGTGTGATTTACACGGACAGTGTCCACTGTAGTGGTTGGTCATATAGCTTCAGTTTCTTGGGAAAAAAATGCGATTCCAAAGTAAGAATTACTCTAAATACTATATTACTAACTTCAAATTGGTACAGAAAATGTAACATCTGTTAATCATAGAGCAATGCAGGGTAATCTGCAATTTTTACATTTTTGCATTCATTTGAATCTGAATTCCTTGTGATAAAATATCCCAAGTAACTAGCAGTCACTGCTTGTGAAACAATGATTCTCTACTCAATATATCAACAATTTTGTCTTCAAAAGTATAGATATTTCATTAGCAGTTATTATTTTATCAATACAGTAATACTTTTCCCTTCCAGGTGCTCAAACATCCAGAATACTCACTTATCCTTTTGGAATGGGTACTTTGATTAAATCTTTGTCTATTATATATTAGGTAACCTACTGCATATTTAATTAGCCACAGTTATGAGGCTTCATGGTGTTTTCTACGTGCTCTGCACCTTCATTTGAGGCACTAATGCCCCTTTTCTAGTCTGTAATCAAATGGCCAACGTCCCCCAACCATATTTAGGCGCCTACAGTGTCATGTCTTTGGCTTCTCCATCCTCTGGAGGCCTTTTTCTTCTTCCTCACTGTGACATGGGGCTTCTTTTCTCCATCCACAGCTGTTTGGAATTTCTGCTGTCTTTTGGATTTTGTTCCTTTTTCTTCAAACCTCTCCTAGAAATTCCTTCATTAGCAGTGGTGAGGAAGACCCTACTGAGGAAACAAGTGTTCACAATGGGTAAAACAGATCATCTTTTAAACAGCATCCCACATGACACCTTTTCTGCTCAAATCTTCATTGTGTAGCTCCCTGGGAATCAAAGTTTTGCCCGTATAGCTAGGATTCATGGTTTTCCAGGAATCAAAATGCAACACTTTTACATTGTTGATCAGATTGGCTTTCTAAGCCAACCTCAGACTTGATTCCACGGCAGGTTCCAGTCCGTGACAATTCACTTTTCACCAAGGAAGCTTTTCTTTGCAAATACCCCTGAAGTCATTCATTCTTCTGTCCATCTCCCCGACTCTTCCAAATAGAATTGGATTGGTCAAGTCAGGGCCACATGTTGCCCAATCCCTGGGGGCCACTTTCCCATTGCAGCACAGCTAAATGGTGGAACCCTAAAGTTACCCTGTGCTGCATCGTTGGGCCAAGTTATCCTCAGATTCCCCAAGGCCAGATGGTTGACTGTATGCATACATTTTTGCAAACCATCATGATTATTTTGTATAATTAGTCAGCCTTGAGGTCTTCTTCAAGAGGGGCAATCTGGATTTTTATACCTTTTTCATTCCTTAGAAACCCTTCACTAAAGATTTATATATATGGTTTTTATGAGATGAACGTCTTTCTATCAGATGGCCTGGATGCTTTTCCATATCCAGGAGGGTTTTGTCCTGCGCTCCTGGAGTCTCCTTCATCTCAGATGGTGACAAGCCTTGTTCCAGTGCTGAGGCTGGAAGGTTTTGATTGATAGCAGATTCTTCCTTTTTCTCACAACCCACAGCAAGTTTAACAGCAGATCTGCTTATCTCCAGCTTCCATTTGAACATCCATCTTCCTTAGCTCTTCCAGGCATGGTTTTTTCTCACTGCTTCCGTAAGAAAACATTATAAATCCTATCTGAAATAGATGGTTTCAGAGCTGAGTTCAAGCTAACATTTAAAGAAAAAGCAAGTGCTGAAACTATTCCAGTCCAGAGAAAAACATGGAAAGGTTGCAATTTATTTTTTAAAAAGTCAATATAGCATGAATACAAACTCTGTCCCTGGAGACTTGAACCTGCAGCCCGAGGGTGTACATCCCTGTGGGGCCCCAGCTCGGTCCCAGAGAGCCCCGTGTGGGGATGTGTGCAGCTGCTGGAGGTGCCTCCTGGTCAGAGAGGGCTGATTTTTTAAAAAATCAAGTCTGACAATATTTGTGTTTAAAAACACCCAGCTATTCACACGTATAGTAACTATTCACTTCTACCATCTTACTTTGTGCTTTCTATGTGTCGTACCTCATTTGTTCTTTTTGTCTTTCTTCTTGCCTTTGTTTTTTTTAATTGAGTGTTTTCCCCCTAAAGTTGTATTTTTCAACTTTATTTATTTCTCTTTGGTTAGTGGTTACCCTAGGAATGCACCATGTATGTTTAACACATCAAAGTAAAAAAGTGAACAATATATTTACCTCCCTCCTAAACAATACAAGGACCTTAACTTCCATTAATTCTTGCCAGAAGGTTGTTATGGTTTGGGGTATATTTATCCTTGTTTATTTTTTAACCTATAAGATATTATTATATTATGTTGTGCAGTTAAAATTTGTTTAGATTCACTTTCATCATTCCTACTGGCATCTGAGACATTTCATCTTAGATAACTTGTTGTAGAGAACTTTTTTCCAAGATGATCAGGACACACATGCAAGAATGTATATAGCAGCACCCTCTGTGATTCTAAAACTGGAGACACTTTAAACGTCCATTCAGCAGTATCATGGATAAATAATTTGTCATGTTGCTGTAGTGGAAATCTATGAAACAGTGAAAAATGAATAAACTCCAGCTGTGCAGAAAAAGGCATAAATATTAGTAAAATAATGTGGAGCTGAAAAAGTAAAGTCACAAAATACCTGCATGCATTTACTCAAAGTTTTAAAAAATGCATAACTGAACACTATATGGTTTAAGGATGTAATTATATGTGGTAAGCCTGTAAAGGGAATAAAGGAAATAGTAACTACAAAATTCAGGATGACAATTACCTCTGAGGGGAAAAGAAAGGGGCACCTGAGAAGGGCATGCAAGGCACATAAAATAATCGTGTTCTTTATCTTAAATCTGTTGACGAGTACAAAGGCGTTTGCTCTATGCTACAGAGAGAGGTGCTTGTGTCCCGAAGCATAAAAGAGTCGCTGTGTGACCTCCAGCTGACGCTCTTTCCTCCGTGACTCCATGCTGCGAGGGAGGAGGCACTCGGTCAAAGCAGCCGGGATCACCGAGTTTCATTCTCATCAAGAGTTAATCTGGACAGGGGTCTGGGCTGGCAGTGGGGTTTGCAGAGGTAAAAACCCACCTTTGTTGTGTTCAGCCACTGACATATTAGGGTTGTTTGTCACTGCATATAACCTAGCTACATGGACTGACATACATATTTTACAAGTATTCTTTTGTGTTTACTCAGTATTTAATAAAGTCAATGTAGAAGGCCCATATTCAAAAATTAAAATAATGTAAAAAGAAAAAAAAGAAGAAGAAAAAGCACCATCCGAGACAGTCATAAGTATTTCCAAAGTCTTCAAGTTAGAATGGCAATGAAAACTGATATGCTGACCTGCTGACCTCTTGTCAGGTGCAGAGAAGAGCTAGTGGGGCCGAGATAAGTGGGCACTGACTAGAATCAGCTGGACGGGCTTGGCTGTCGATGACATGCTATCTCCGGCCTCCTTTGCATTGTTATTGAACTTGGCCACACGTGTAGGTCTGGGCTCCACAGTGAAGTCGAACATTCTGTGAGGCAGGGGTGATGGTGTCTCTAGCATCTCCCTGCATCCCCAGCCCGGGTCTGGCCTGTAAGTGATCCGAAGGTACTTGTTGCCTTGAACTCAGGAAGCCTACGTTTCCTCTTCAGCTGAAACTCTTGATGTTTGCCTCATCCTCCCTGCCTTCTCCAACCTTACCACGCATCTTTGGCCTGGGGGCCCTGCCAAACCAGACCCAGGGGACACGGTTTTCTCAGAAAAGCTGACTTCTCCAGCAAGGGGGATCTGCCAGCCGGTGGATGTCATGCGAGACAGATTGCAGACGCCTCGCCTCCGTGGCCATCAGAATCAGAAATGCTTGCCTGCCAATCAGCATTACGGTGAAGAGCTGTGACATGACAGTTGTCTGACTTGTGTTAATACGTTCTAATCTTGCAAACTAATTTTGTTCCCCAACTTGGCCGTCCCTGCATTGTGTTTGGCCTGCCAGGGCTCGCACCATCCATCAATCTTAGTTAGTGGCCCTCTCCTTCCACCCTACAGCGGAGAGGGTCCATGGTCCCATGGAGACACACACCCACCCACCCACCGTAAGTCCTTAGACAAAGCTTCTTGCAACCAGCCCGGTAGGAATGCAGTCACCTGGTTCAGAACGAAGAAGATGTGAAGATGAAGACGCTTGTCCTTGTCTGGGAAGGGGGGCGGGGTGACAATTGGCAGTTGTCTGGTAACGTGTTTCAGGATGGCTTTTCTAGGGGAAGAAAATTCCCCATGGCATTAAGGACAGCGTTGTGGGCCATTGTTTATGAGCCAGTGAAGCACGTTAACTTCACTGGAGTCCAACTCACTGACCTTTCTTTGGGCTTAGTTTCCTCATCTGGACATAGAGGTCTGGGTCACGTGCTCTCCGAGGTGCTTCTGCCTCCAAAATTTGATGACTTCAGTCTGTCATCCTACAGCTGTTGATTCTCTTGTGTCTAGTCATAGTAATTCTCTCGGTTCCCTTTAGGTTACTCTTTGAACAGTTTGACAGGCATGGGGAGGTACAAACCCCTGGAGAAGCTGAGGAAAGATATAAACTTCCTCCCTAGAAAAATGCACTAACATAGAATTTGTACTTAAAGTTTCCTGAAGTGTGTAGCCCCTGAAGCCCATTCATGATGCCTAGCTCGAGAGACAATTTTTATTGAGAGAATTTTTATTTGTGTCTTGATTTTATTTCTTACTCAGCCATTCACTTTACTTTTAAACTTGCAAAACATTTTAAAGACTTTTGGGTGCTTTCCCCTAACTTTTTGTTTTGAAAAATTTCAAAACTACAGAAAAATGGGAAGAGAGGTGCAATGATTGTCCATATACCCTGCAACTAGAGTCACTGCCTGTGACGTTGCTATCTCCTCCTTTGTTTCCCTGCCTTCTTCTTTCCCTCCTCCTTCTCTTGCTCTTCTTTATCTTCCTCTCTTCCTCCTGCTTCTCCTTCGGACTCCTCCTCTTCTCCCTTCCTTTCTTTTCTTTTGCATCATTTGAACATAAGTTGCAGAATCACTTAAATACTTCTCAAATGCAGGTGTGCCCTACATTAGACAAGGAGACACAGGTAACTGTAACTGTCTTTGTCTGGGAAGTCCTCGTGGAAGGGAATGGATGCACTTTGGGACTACTGTACCCTCAGACCCAGCCTCACTGGGCGCCTCTACCACGGAACAGAGCCACTCATTGCTCATGGGTGAGGCCACACAGGCAAGTGCAGGACCTAGTGTCCACTGAGCATCGTCTAAGCACCTCCTATGCAGCAGGCCTTCTGCCGGAGGCTGAGTCTTTGAAAGTGAACGAAACCCCGCCTCTTCCCTGTCTCACGGGACAGTCAGACAAGGACACACAAAACTGCAACAGAGAGCAGGCCTGACCGGTGCTGCATTAGACCCCTGGATAGGGTGATATCAGAGGGAGGAGAGAAAACATTTCCACTGGGGTTAAGGGTCTGGGAAGTTTGGTAAGAAATATGAAAGGGTGGCATTTACCCTGGTTCTTGAAGACAGGCACCGGGTGTGGGTTACAGTGTGAGCAAAGGCGCAGAGACAGCTTGGAGCAGGGCACGTCGGAGCAATGAGGATGCAGTTCTCCCTCAGGCTCGTTTGTATGCTTTTTTCTCCTACTGGTCTGTCCTCAAATTAATGGACCCTCCTTCCAAAAAAATAGCCTCTTGGGGCGACTCCTGAGAGGAGCTGGCACTCTATCCTGGAGCCTTTTCCCCCTTTAATGAGGCAAGAGCAGCAGGTTCTTTATCTCATCTGACCCTTGGATAAGGAGCAGGTGATGTGTGTGGCTACTACACAGCCTGTCCACCCCTTCCCGGCCCTTGGCAGAGCTGCCAGCCTTCCAAGTTCACCAGTTTTAAAATCCACGGAAAAGGCTAGGAGCACCTGTAATTTTCTGATGAGCCACAAGAGGGAGCAGTACGAACACAAATGAAAAAGGAAAGAACCTAAATAAATAAATAAGTAAATAAATAAATACAAAAATAAGCAGCTGGGAAATGAACAGCTTCTTCCAAAGCCCTTATTCCTGATGCCAGGCTAGCAGTTTCAATCTCTTCTGTCTGTCTCTCTGTTACTGTTCTTTCTCTGCCCTCCCTCCCCACTTTCACTTTCTGAAATTTCTTTGGGAAAAATTGCATATTCATGTTTTTACCTTTAGATTCAGAAATCAATTGCATGATTCCAATATGGAGAAAGCCCAAGATCTGAGGGGGCTTGACTTTAACCTTACAATCAGTCAGTGGGGAGTTTTAGCAGCCAACCCCTCTCTCCTAACGAAAACAAAGCAGAAGACCCCAAATGAAAAGCTGTGCAGTTTCGATTATGGTGATAACAGCTTACTCCTTGCAGTGCTCACCTTGTACCAGGCTCTCTTCTACATGCTTTACATCCACCCACTTGCTAGTCTGAGGCTTGTGGTGTTATCACCATTTTATCTGCGGCCCAGGGGTGTCGGAGAGCTTGGTCAGTGTCATACACACAGTTAATGACAGACCTGGGATTTAAACTGAGCAGATGGGTTCCAGACTATGTCTCCACTGTAGCTGGGTCTTAAGATTACTATATTGGGTTCCACAGAAAGTCAGTGATGGCCCTAAGACAGCCTGCCTGCCAGTCAGGACAGACCTGGAGCCATATTTTAAGAGAGAGAGTTGATATTGGGAGCTGCCCCAAATAAGGGTAACCAGAGTGATGGAAATAAAGTCATATGAGAACAGTAGATTCGAGTGAGGGAGTTTAGTCTGGCGAAATAAAACAAAACAAAAACAACCAACGAGTGGAGGCTAGTAAAATTGCTCTCGAATGTTTGCAGATACTCTGAGACCTGTCTCTGTTCCTGCAGGCCGAGTGACTTTCATCCTGAAGCCCGTGGGGCTTTTGTAGGCAGAGGGACTGTTCCTGGCTTGTTTGGCCCAGGCTTTCTGATCTGTCCCCAGACAGGCAGGTGTGCCATGACCTGGGAAGGGGGTTGACCAAAGTCATCGGCACTCTCTTTACCTCCTGCTTGGCTGTCCAATAAGGGTCTAATTTCCAAAGTATGAGATTACGTCTCTGTTTATCAACAATGAAATGCAATGTCAGATTTACTCATGTGTCATTGTAGACATACTAGGACTGCTTATTATTATAAACACAAGGCATGTTCAATACAGAAAATGTAGAAATTACAGCGAAGTATGGAGAAGGAGATCTCCCATGGTCCAACCACGTTATGAAAGCCATGTTAACATTTTATTATGTTTCTTTCTGGTTCTTCTTTTGCAGTGCATAAATGCTTGTCCACACTCTTCTTAATGGTCCTAAAAGGGGTCCTTCCTGGAAAAGTCATACAGAAAACTCAGAGAAATGTCACAGGCCATTATGAAGCATGAGCCAGAGCTTCTTCCAGGCTCAAAAGATCATCTCTGGTGGAAATATTTCAAAGTCATTCCGAAAGAGAGCAGTGATGTGATTTCTTCTAGGGTCCCCTGGAGAGGGTGGGAATGTCTTAGGCACAGAACAGACTAGGACTATTCAGACTTTACAATACCAGGGAAAGTCACTCAGAAGAGAACACGTGGCCTAGAGGCTACTGTGGACCTGACAGGAGGCTGGGTACCTGACTCGTTTATCCATTGGTTCAAGAAGTATCTGAGTGCCTATGGTGGTGAGCACCTGTGCTTGTGTGGGTCCTGCCCTGAGGGAGAAAACAGCCCCAAGAGGGAGGCTGGCAGGAATCAGTGGAGGGAACAAAGAATAGAAGGGACCCGATCTAGCCTGAGGCAAGTGTAGGTGGCCAGGAAAAGTTTGCCCTAAGGAAGGGACTGGATCTGAGTTCCAAAGGCTTCCTTTAGTCCTCCCATCCGCCACAGCAAGGAGACTGCCAGCAGTGAGGTCAACTTCTCTTTGACATTCCCTCGCAGTAGTCAAAGGAACATAAAAATAATCAAGATGGTGGAAGGCATGTACTATGACAGAAACTGAAACAAGAACTGCGGGGATCCAGAAGAGGGAGCGATCATTTCTCAAGGAGCAAGTGATATTCGATAGGAGTTTTAGAGGATGAAGAGGAGTTTGTCAGTCAGTAAGTGTGGGGAAAGGCAATTCATCAGAGAGAAAAGCACATGAAAAGGCAAAGATAGGAGACAGCATCACGTGCTAGAGGGAGAGAGTGGGGTAGAGTGGAGGGGTGGGGGGTGGGGAGCTGGGGTAACAGGAAGTGCACCCGGAAAGGCAGTCTAGTTCCAGGGTACGGATCTTTGGATACCAGGATAAGAAGTTTAAACTTGTATCTGTGAGAAAGAGAGAACTAGCAGAGTTCTGCATTTTAAACTTTCTCTCTTACATGACCAATATATATTTATTTTTGATGAATTAGGTAATACAGATAATTTTTAAAAATTTGTAATACCACCAAAGATAACTGCTGGGAAGAATTTGATCTATGTTTGTCCAGAATTCTGTCTATCTACCTATCTATCTATCAATCTATTCATCTTTCATCCATCTGTATTTTAAATAAGAACATATTATATACACCATCACTTTTTTCACTTTTTTAAAAAATTGCAGTAATAGATGACAGGCATATTTTCATTGTCATCCTTCTCATGACTACATGGTATTTTATTTCATGGATGCACATCTAGTTTTCATTTATCCAGCCTTCTATTATTGGGGATTTTGGGGATTTTCAATTTTCTCTTTTGTAAACAATTCTGTAACAAAAATCTTTGCAAGTACATACTTGTATAATTTTCTCATTCTTTCCTTTGGATAAATCCACAGGAATGTAATTTACAGCTTCGTAGAATTTTGGATATTTAAATATTCAGAAAAAATTGAAACAGAAGCAGCTATAAGATTTTCTATGCCACCGTGGCTGCTGGATGTTGGGAGGAGTCAGGGGAAAATCTGCTGTAAGAATCTAAGTGAAGCATCATGAGGACTTGAGGAAGAGAAACAAGAACAGAAATTTAGGAGGTACAATCAGTAGACACATGTATAATTGATAATTTGAGATGCATGACAAATTTGGGGAGTATAAATGTAAATTTGTAAGAGGAAAACTTTTAAAGCAGGGGTAGTTTCTCTTTTAAAAATAGAGGAAGAGAAGATTATTAGTGTCTAGTGGGCTTAGTTGTGTCTGCCCAAACTCGTATGATGAAATCTTAACCCTGGGTACTTTAGAATGTGACCAGATTTGAAGTGAGGTATTTAGAGAGGTAATTAAGTTACAGTGAGGTCAACAAGGCTGGCATCCTTGTAAGAAGAGGGAAATTGGGCACAGGTGGAGACAGAGGGAGGACCACGTGAAAACACTGGGAGAAGACAGCCGTCTATGAGCCCGGGGAAAGCAGCCCCACCGACCCTCTGATTTCTGATGTCTGGCCTCCAGAACTGGGAGGGAATGCATTTCCGTTACGTCCCCTCCTCTGTGGTGTCATGTCATGGCAGCCCTTGCAAACCAGTGGCACTAGAACACAAGGAGAAGGAGAGAGAAGGGCAAGTTGTAATTTTTAAAAATTTTTTTGAATCTTCCTTCTACCCTTTGTTCTTTGCCACTAATGGGTGTGTAGTGTTTCTGCAGAAAAGGAGCTCAGTGGTATAATCAAACTCTGTTTACTAAAGTTGTAAAAATAGTACAACTAATCAAATCAAAATGGTGTTATCAAAGGAATTTCCATCAAGTTTTCTACCTTTTACTAGATAACTCTCCCATTTGATTAATTTTTCTTCTTTTTTTGTGAGTAATTGATTTTTGTAAACTTTCTGCATGTTCCCAAGGTTGTGTTAGCCTATAATTATTCTACATTGTGTTTGTGAGCCCCCAACAAGCTGCCCTCCATTCTTTGTAGGCAGTCTCAGCCTTGGGTTTGTTTACTTGTGGTTATTGACATATTTAAATGCAACTGCAGAATTCTGATGCTTAATTTTGAGTCGATATGTTGAGATGTTTCAAGAGGAAATTAATGTAGCTGTTAAAATTATTTCTATAATTTCCAGGAAATTTGATAGTATATGTAAGGGTACAGCAAGAGTGTTATAGAATTTTGTTCATGAGATTATTAGAAACTTATTTATATTGGGCCTGGTTGTTTCTGCTAAAGCATTCTCCGGCATGTTAGCAGGCAGGAATACCTGCTAATTTCAGATGAAAGTGAGTTTATTGGAGTCTGGAGACTGGAGAAGCATCCTCACTGAACTTCTCTGTGCTGTGGAGAGTCTATACAGAATGGACACTATTGCCTATCTGTCAATAAAGCTCAGGATGTCCACTTCCTAGCTTTGGGTTGGTGTCATTGCACTAACATCTTCTAAGCACTTTGTGCCAGGTTCTGTCTTGGGCACCGGCAATACAAATAGATGAGTCACTCTTTCCTCAAATTACTCACAATATTACCAACACCTTGATCATTTTCCTAACTGTGCTCTGCAGAACATGAGAGCTGGGTGATGCTTGAGTCTCCAGGAAAGGTGTTTTCTGATCAACTACATGTAAGATATTTAAGAAGTGCTCTTTATTCTACCACTTTCCAAGAGTCATACTACATAAGAACATAGTAAAGGCTCGACTGTAAAGATACCTACTTAACAATTCCTAGGCAAAATATCCAGAAACAGCTCCAAGAATACACTTGAGAAAAATGCTAAACTGGTGGTGTCTTCCAGTTCTGGGGTTCTGCCACCTGTGGTCCTCTCGGTAACTTTGTCAGATTACATGCCACCTCATCTTTTGCCCTGTGTTCTTGGGCACTCAATTACACAGCAAGTGTTTATATAGGCCAAACCTTTTTACAAAGACCCCAAGGGCTTCTTTGAATTCTTTCCCTGTTACAGGAGGTTTTATTGTTTCAAATATTGCTACAGTCAGTGCGTCACTGGCTGGGAATCTTTGGTTAAACTGAGGTTTCACAGTAATAGAAACTGATTTAGTCTCTGGGGTACATTTGCACATTGTTGGTTGGGTTTGCACTCAGGTTTACAGGGACGATTACAGTCCTACTGGTTTTAACCTCTCATTAGATGGTGGACTTCCTGAGGGCAGGAACGGGGGTTCCTTTCTCATCTGTGCTTGTTCCCCTGCCCATCACTAAATCCCCTACTTCCATCAGTGGCACATAGAGGACTGTCCATCCCTGCTGTCAAGACAGTAATTTATTTCAAGGGTGTGAGTTAGTAGCTCCTGTTTATATGAACATGACCTTAGGTGCTCATCAAGGTCATAGCATCCTTTCTTCTCCTACTTTTATCTTCCAGCTTAGAAGTCCTTTCTTGAGTAAAGGCTAGGCAGAAGAAAGTTCTAGAAAACCCCAGACTTGGACATCTTTCCCTTTTCTCAGCCTCCCTGTGACTTGGGAATGTTATTCCTTGTTGTGTTTCTTGGATCTTCAGCACCATTCTGCCTCTTTATTCCCCACCCATCCACATTCCCTCCAACCTCATGTGAGTAACTTGGTGAGTTGCCTCTGAGTATTACCCTAAGGCTAGGGAAGGGGGATGGAGAAATGAGATTTTGAAACACCGAACTAATAATAATAAAAATTTGTGTGTGGATATCAAGGGTGTTCTTGCTTCTTCCCCATGAGCTCGTGCTTTTGAAGTTATTTGAATCTGAAATGGCTCTGTCTTGGGAAGCACAGACCAGAATCAGGAAAGATGGAGGTGTTTCCTGTAATATCACAGGAGCTCCCACTCGGTGACCCTCATTGGGAGTACGGTTCAGCTTCCTAGGTCATGCTCGAGTCTCTGTGGCTCAGAGATCAACAGTGATCCCTTCCTAGTTCATCTATTATTTATAATTTATTCACCATGACCCATGGGAGAAAAACAATCGGAGGCTCACATTCCAATGGAGGGAGCACATGTGCCAGCCGATCGCTGCAGTGCTGTGAAGAGTGTGCAGAAGGGAAAGGACGAGACAAGGACATAGGGACAGAAAGGATGCTGCCCAGTGCAGCTTGGGATTGAGGGGGTTCAGAGCCAGCATCTTCTTTAACTCAGTCTTCAAGTAGGGGTCAACACAATTGCTCAGTAAAGAGGCAGATAGTACATTGTTTAGGTTTGAGGGTGCTGTACAGTCCATGTCACAGCTGATCACCTTTGCCATTGTAACAGGAAAACAGTCATAGATAAACATAAGCAATGGGTGTGGCTGTGCTCCAGTAGGAAAGCTGTACTTATAAAAATAAGTAAGACTTGGCAAAAAAAAAAAAGAAGATGGATTTGGCCAGTAGGTTAACAACAAATAGCCATATAATGTGTGTCAAATACAATGCATACATACACACATGTATATGTACTCACATATATACTCATTTCATCCTCACAATAAGTCTATGATGTAGGTATCATAACGTCCAATTTATAGTGGAGAAGTCTGAGGTATTAACAGGTTAAATATTTGCCCAAAACAGAATAACTCATGAGCTGGGATTCAATCTCCAGGTTGGCCCTGGCGCCCATGCACTTCACAACCATTTTGCATTGGGCAAGACCAGGACGGAGTGGCCATCAAGGTGGAGGGAGTAGCAAAGCAGGATCCCAAAGGTAAGAGACTGTATGAAGAGTGCATGGAGGGCTAAGTGGGAAGCAGAGAGTGTCAAGAAATGAGGGAAGAAGGACCAGGTGGTGGGGGGCTTCGAATGCTATGCTGACAAGTGAGGGCTGTTAAATATACAAGGCAACACCAGCCCCCCAGGGAAGAGGTAACGCATTATTCTGGGATTTGACCCTTCTTGCTTGCATTCCTACAAGCAATGCTTTGACTGGAGGGAGGCAGGAGTGAGTGCCAGGTTCCTGCAGAGGCCAGGAAAGGAGGAGGAAAGAGAGCCTTTTGCCTACACTGGTCTGACTAAGGTCCAGTGCTGTTTGGGCAATAGTCTGACCCCAGGAGCTCTTGAAGGGTGGGGAGGGGTCTCTGCATGGTTTCCCCAGCCTCCCTCCTGGGTTGCCAACCTGTTTGCCTTGGCAGAGGTAGAGTAGCACAGTTAGCCCATAAGGCTGAAATTCCTCTGCCAGATGTGAAGTTTAATAGTCATCAGAGCCCTATAGCTGGGGAGAGTTTATAAATTCCCATACTTATTACATGCAAGGCCTAAGACTATTTATTGAGAACTTTTTTTTAAATTAAAGCTGCAGCTCAATCCCCACCCACACCATTACCTTACTGAGTGAGTTATTTCTCTCTCCATCGTTTTAATGGGCCACAGTCACCCTGGCCTCTTGCCTCAGGTGCAGGGAGAGCTCTGTTGGACATAAAAGTGTCCAGCTTGGAAGAGCAGCCAGCTGCAGCCTAGGCTGGGCCAGTAATAGGCTGATATGATACTGGAGGCTAAGCTAACAGTCCCAAATTGGCCCCTAATCAAGTCCAACCTGAGAGCTGCTGACTTCCCAGGGCTGCCAATTTTCTTCTCAGAGAGAGAGAACTGTTGGGCAGGAATCTGGGCTGCCTGTGCAAATGGCTCTACAATGGTTAAGGGCAGGAGCACAAACCCTCTTCAAAATCCATTAGAACTTGTCACCTGCTTTGAACTGGAAGAGACTTGGCTTTACTTGCCTTCTGGTTTCCTGGTGCCAAGGCCTCAGCCTAGCTGTGGGGAACTCTGGAGAGGCTGGAAGCCTATTTGAAGACAGTACTGCTGGTGATTGTGACACTCACCTCATCTCTCCTTGCACTTGATGTACGTCAGAGGACTCTCCACACCCATGGACCCCAAGACAGCTCTGTGTGTTGGCCCATAAGGCATTATAATCCCCCACTTTGTGGATGATAGAAAACATCCATTGCACAGCTGAGTGGGAACTCTCTGTTTGGGGGATAAAGAAACAAAAACTCACAGAAGTCAAGTAGCCTGGCCTAGGTCTCACAGCAGCTGGTCCCATGTGGAGCTGAGACGAGACTGTAAGGCTCTGACTACTGACCTGGCCTCTTTGTCTTTGATGAATCTCTTCCATGATTGGTAGATTGGTAGATTTCTGGGCAGGTGTACTCTGGTTAAGCAGGCCTGGGGCCTGGCTTACCCAGGGGCTGGAGGTAGTAGTAGAATGATATGTTGCTGGAATAGGCAACGGCCTGTGGGGAGGGAATGACATCAGAGGTCAGGCGTATGGGTGTATACAGGAATAGAAAGGTGGGCATTGTTGCCAGGCAACTAACTCCACATTGCCCTAGTTACCTAGGAGATGGTGGATCCAAAAGGATCTGGATGATACCAAGACTGGGTAGGAATTCTAGTCCTTCACTGTTTCCAGAGCTTGGTGAAAGGATTTCTTCTTTATCTGATGATCTTCCTCTAGTTATCTAGTCTCCACTGCAGCACAAAGATGCCCCTTCCTTTTTCTTTGCCCCAGGAATGACTCTTCTTATTGATTCTCCCCTTCCTCCTCCAGGTTGCCTCAGTATCTGTCTCGGATTATGAACCTTGGAGGATGGGCCCAAGCAAAACAAACAAACAAAACCCCAAAGCCCACTATGTACATATATTGATTTCCTGGTAAATGGGAGACTTTTTCTGAGGGTTTCCGTTCATTAGCCGATCTAATCTGAGGAGTGGGCTGGCAGCACTGGCTCAGGCTCGTTTGCAAAAGCCAAGTGTGCTCAGCTTCCCAACTCGGCATCCAGTGGTGCCATGTCGGGCATTTGATGTCGCTTCCGGTGACAGTATCTACGCCACAGGAGCCATCAAACACTACATAGCAGGGCTTTTTTGCAGGTCAGAAAATGGCAGTTAAATGTTTACCCGCATGCTACTACAGTCCTCTTCACAACTCAATAACAAAAGTATTGCTATTTTCACTTTATCGATAGAAAAAAAACCCCTGAGACTCAGCAAACATAATTAATTTGTTCAAGGGCACTCAGCCGGAAAGTGATAGATTCAACATTTGAACCAGCACCAATCCGATCCCAAAGACCTTGCTTTTTTCATGCTACTCCATTTATGGTCCTGGTAATGCTTAAATTACATGAGTCACAGATTGGGATGCTGTTGGGTCAAGTCACAACCACAAGACACATATAATTTTGATGGCAATTTTAAATGTTCCAAATACTTTCATACTCATTATATAACTTGATCTTCACAACCATCTTGTAAAGTAGGTAAGTAACAGTAGTTCCACCTGAAGTTGAAGAAATTGATATCCACAGATCTTAAATAAATGTCCCATGGTCACACCTATAAGAGATGAATTTGAAACTAGAACCCTTGTTAGCTAATGCTGGATTCAGAGTCCTTTTCATCATATAATGTGTCTTTTCACCTTGCTAAAATAGATCCTAGTTAATCAAATACTTCCCTGAAATAGGATTTTTATTTTCCTTCTTTTTTTTAATGAAACATGGGGTATGACACAATAAACAACCTCATATGAAGGATTTATTAGTATGAAAGGAAACACATATGCTAGGATCAGCCCATATCTATGTCAGCTAAGTCCCTTCCCCTTTCAGGGTCCTAACCTCTGATGCGGGCAGTGGGTTAAAGTTAGGGGTGGCAAGAAGAGGGAACCAGATAAGAGAACCTGGACATTCAGGGGTTCTGGGACTCTTACCCCTCCTAGTCCTGGACAGTGAGAATGAATTCAAAGAGATCATTTCTGCAAGTAGTTCTTTCCTAAAAAGACTAATTCACCATGTTCTCTGCATGGGCCAGAGCAGAAAACAGATCTAGGCATTGTTCCAAACTTCTCAACTACCAAGGTTGAAATAGAAGGGCTTTCTCTTTAACCCTGAATAAAGTGGGGAGGAATATTAAAGAAAAACCCAGGTGCTGAAAGTTCTGGGTACCTGAGGTTTGTTGGTCTTTCTCAAATCATGGCTGGGGGATGCAGAAGAAGCAAACTCGGTGTCTGTAGGGTCCTGAGAAGAGCTCTGGGAGTGGAATCAAAATATCCACCTGCAGCTCTGCCACAGATGCTCTATGGAACCTTGGGCAGATCACTTTGGTTTCTCTCAACCCCAGTTTCCGCCTTTAGAAAAAGAGTGAATAAAATGGGCTCTATCTTTGTTTGCGAATTAAAGGAAATGGGATTCCCAATGCAGAAGTGCATAGTGGGTATTCAAAAGTATATTCAATAAATGTTTTTCAAAGGAATAAGCTACCCCATGGCTCACTGTTGAGGCATAAATTCTTGATTGTTCTTTGTCAAAAATCCACTTAGCATGGCATAAAATGGTTAAGTTTGATTTAGCAATCCAACGGACTGTCCTCTTTTTGCAAGCCTGTTTAGGGAATGAGGCCATTCTGCTGCCACATCCCTGGTGGCATGGTGCCCAGCTGCTTTCTGTAGGCAATGGTGTGAAAAAGATTTTAATAGTCAGTCATGCCCTAGAGTGGGCAGAGCTTATAATTTTCCATGACTTACTATGCTCAGCCCCAATTACTCTTGATTGAATATATATATTTTTAAATCACCTCATTAATAGTGGTGCTTGTGATTTTGCCTTCTATTTCTAATAGAAATCTACCATTTTTCATTCAATGGTTTCCTAGCCAAGTGGGAAAAAGACAGCCAGGATAAAATAGACCCCCTGAAAATAGTTTATGGAAAATATGAGCAGGAAGATGTTTTCAAAACCGATGTCAGTGACACAAAAGAGATACCCCATGGGCCACTTTCTTTCTTCTTACTGTCTCACTATCACACCTCTCCATCTTACCCAAAAGATTGGTAATCTTTTACCCCGTGAATTACTTTATCAGTGCAAAGTAGTGAGCCCAAGAGCTGGAGAGAAAAGAGATTAAGAGAGTTAATGGATATGAAGTGCTTACAACTGTGCCCAACATGCAGAAATAATTTCATCAGTGCTCAGCCACAAGGACCTCCACTTTGAATGTGAGTGGACAGGCCTGCAAATTGAGATGTTGGTACAGTTTGTCATCCAAGCTTTTTGCTTGGTGTCTTTATGTTTCTACATTCTCCACCTCTCCCCAACCTTATCCAGTTTCCTTATAGGCTCCTTCCCACAAAATCCTGCTCTCAGGGAAGGCTCTGATGGATTTCTTCAGTGAGGTGCTGAGAAAGGATATTGTTCTGTATGATTCCTGGATGGGGGTGAGGGTGGAGGCAAAGGGTTCCCTTTATAGAGCAAAATCCCTATGGAGTTTTGAGCCCAGTTGTGGGAATTCACTTCTGGAAAGGCAGACACAGTTTGGTGAATGGAGTAGGAGTTACCTGCACAATTTTACTGGTCACTGAAGATGGCCCTGCAGGCTGGACATGTCTCATTAGACCCACAGAGAAGGAAATAGCATAAAACAAGGTCAGCCCCCAATGTCACATACCCCAGTGTCCTCTGCACCTGGTGAAACAATACATTCTTCTTCTAGGTTTCAGCCAAGTAAGATACCTTCCTAACACCCATTGGATACCACTGGAGTCTCCTCCTTTCTCAGATAGAGCTTTAGAAACATACATTCCTGCTACAGTGAGCAACTGGGATGTGTCTCCTGGGTTTTCTGGATTCTGCATCAGCCTGGATGAAACACTCGCAGCAGCTTCATCATGCAGCAATCTCTATGTCATCAGTTCTCCAAAGAAAATCAATCCCAGGAAACCAGCAGAATGACTCTACCTTCCCAGAACCACTCAGATGTAGGTCTGTAAAATTTTCAGGTTTAGCGTCTTTTGTCAACCCCTGTGCCAGTGGGCTGAAAGCCACCAGCAAGCGGGGTCTGTAGCTACTCCCGCTGCCAGAGGCTCAGTGTTTCCATGGGCGCCCATCTGGGAGCTCTTGATAGGGTATTAGAAGTGAACTGAGGCCTGACTGGAGCTGAGAAAAACAGACCATGACACCTGCAGAGTCTGGTTGTGAGGGGTGTGACATGCTGGGAAGGGCACAAGCTCTGGAGTTGAGAGAATTGTGTTCAAATCCTGGCTGCTCCTAACCTGTGTGACTTGGATGAGTCTTTTCATCACCAGGTATGTCAGTTTCACTTATCTGTGACATGGTAATAGCTCTCTCTGCCCTAGTGACACCCAAGGTGGCTCTGAGCATCAGATGAGGTCCTGGTGTGATGCTAAGATTAAGTGGGAGCTGCCCCTTGACCCTGAGCTTGAGTTCCCCAGAGGGGTTGGGGAGAATCAGCTGGCATTGACTGAGGAGCAGGGAGGGGGTGCACAGGGAGCTGGGCATGAAAGTGTCCAGAGAGGGTCTGCCCTGTCCGCAGGTGAGATTTGCAAAGACGGGACCCTTCGGCTGAATGTGAGACCAGATTGTGGTGAGGAAACTGATGGAAATTACAACTGACAGGTCACAGATTTAAACATTTATTGACTCCAGCTAACTATGCATACTTATTCCAGTGCTACATACACTGACTTTGATCTCACACACACCCTCTCTCAAGATGTCACAAACGCTTGGATGTTACACACACTCAGCCTGCTACACAAACACACCCAGGCAGATGTTACACATAATTTCTCAGATGTCACCCACACTCATTCAGATGTCACAGACACTCAATCACACACTTGCTCTGTTTGGCTTCACACTGTCCTTGGTATTATTTGGTTACCTGAGACCAAGCCTACTCAAACCAACTTAGATGAAAAGAATTTATTGGGGAGATTAAGGCTGTGTTACAGAACTCAGCCAAGTTTCCTGGGGGAGTCAGGAGCCAGGGCGTGACTTGCTCCTCGTTTTATCTTGGGGGAGGCGTGGCAGCACGGGCCCTGCTCTCTGCCCCTCTCTGAGTGCAGGGCTCATTCTCTCTTTCTCCTCTGGCCAGTTCTCTCTTTCCTGCTTGCATTTGAGTCATCGTAGCCATCCCTACGTGTTAACTCAAACTTCATTTATTATTTCGTTAGTAAACATGATAGCATCCATTTGTCTCTGTGCTCAGAGGCTAATCAGGCCACCCCCCGACCTTCAAAATTTTAATGTAAACTTCATGTATTTTTCATCATAAGGCAAAAGTGGAAAAAAATACAGAAAATCAGCCTTGGCTGGTGTAGCTCAGTGGATTGAACGCAGACCTGGAAACCAATGGGTCACCGGTTTGATTCCCAGTTGGGATGTCTACCTGGATTGTGGCCCGGTCCCTGGTGGGGAGGTGACCACACATTGATGTTTCTCTCCCTCTCTCTCTCTCCTTATCTTCCCCTCTCTCTAAAAATAAATAAATAAAATCTTTTAAAAAAGAAAAGAAAATCAGCAATAAGAAAAATTGCCTATTATTACACTCAATGTCCATGAAAATTTTACTTATTTTTTTCTCACCTTTGTTTCTGTGTGGTCATTTCAGTGTTATGTTCATATAAAAAGGTGTAATTTATAAGTAACATTTTTAGATCTTCTGCAGAAGTGTGGTTGGAGATATCTTCCTTTAAGCGCATACTTTCAGGTAAGCCAATCAAGGCTCTGGTGCCTTGAGCTGATGGGCGCTTGTCCACCTTGATCTCAATGAAGGACATAGGGGTCTTTAAGCATTGCTGATAAATGTGCTTGATCAGGTTGGGGGCCACTGACTCAGGCATGAGCCTTAACTCTCACTGACACACCTGCATGCCCAAGAATCCTAAGGGCCTTCATTCCCACAGTATTTCTGGTCTGAGCCATTCCTGGCCTTTTTTTTTTTTTTAAATTTTAGAGAGAGGGGAAGGGAGGGAGAAAGAGAAGGCAAGATACATTGATGTGGGAGAGAAACATCGATTGGTGCCCCTCCGTACTCACCCTCGGGGAACAAACCTACAACCCGCACATGAGCTCCAACCAGGAATCAAACCATCGACCTTTCAGTTCATAGGACAACACTCAACCAACTGAGCCACATGGGCTGGGGCACCATTCCTGGCTTCTTAGTCAGAGGTCCTGGGATGAACTTCAGGTCCTTAGGAAATGCTCCATAACTATACGCCATATTATGTGCTTTAGCGAATTTTTGTGGAGGAAACCTCCACAGCTTTCATGAGATTCTCTAGCGTGTCTATGATCCTGGAATTCAAGAGCCTCTTGCCCACCATCAATGGCAGAGACCACGCCAGCCTGCAGGAGCCTCTGCTCTTCTGGTGCCCCGTCCAGCCCTGCCCTGCCCTGCCCTGCCTAGCCCAGCCAGCGAGAACAACCAGCAAAAGAAACCAGCCTGTCTGTCCCTTCTTCCTCTAGATTTTAAACAATTTTTGTTTTCATGTTTGAGGTCTGGTATACATTATTCTAAACTGTTAAAAGGGGTGAGAACCTTCCACACAGAAGAAAATAGAATTGGTATGCAAAGTAGGCCCAGTCTTGAATAATTAATCCTGATTTGCATGTTCAAATGAGCCTGAGAGCTGCCCCAGCAGCCAAGAGAGAATTCATACGCAGGAAGGCGGAGGTAGGGGGGTTACCCAGTGGGGAAGATTCAGCTTCTCCAGGACCTCCACTGCTTCTCTCAGGTCGATACTATGGACTACGGGAGGTTGAAAGCCCTGGATGATGGGGAATAGAGGCCCAGGGAGGGGAAGTGTTTTGCTGAAACTCACACGGTGAGTTACTGACAGGAAATATCACAGTGGTTAATAGCAGAGGCTCAGGGACTCTTGGACCACCAAGGTTCTAATCCTATCATTTATTAGTTATGTGGCCTCAAGTTACTTAACCTCTCTAACCTTCAGTTTCTTCACCTGTAACATGGGGCTAAATAATAAATCACTTTACAGGGTTGTCGTAAGCCTTCCATTTAGTGTGCCTGTTTATAAGCATGGTAGAAATGGTGATTGTTCTTGCTGTGTCTGTTATCATCAAAATCCCTCTCCTCTTCCTCCTCATCATCTTTAATGATGGGGCCGTAGTTAAAACCCAGATTTCCTTATCAGTACAACTTATGTTCATCAAATTCATGTGGGGTCTTTAGTGAGCCTTAGCACCTGCCCCCTGCTAATCCCTGGATACCCTGGATACCATTGCCAGGTAACAATGATAATAGTAATAGTAATAATAACACCATATACTCAGTGGGCATTTCTTCCCAGGTACTTTGTTAAGCACTAAATGAATGTTTAGGCCCCTTGGGTTAATGATTCACAAAGATTCTGGACCCTAATGTGGACGACAAAAAGAGATGCTATCTGATGGGATAGTGTCTTCTCAGCAGTCTGACCAGTAGAGGCTGTAGAGTACAAGCCTGACTGACCAGAGCACATGCCCTTCCTTCAGCCCCAGTGTAGACAGGACCAGTCAGAGCACTGCAGGGCTCGTGCTGGTCTGCTTGCCTCATGGTCTACAGACCTGAGACCCACTGAAGCTCGCTGAGGCGAATTGTCCCCAGGTATGTACACTGAGGATGAACCTGTGGCTCACCGCTGCCACCCTCTTAATGGAAAATGGGTCCCGTAGAGGATGGGCCCAGAGTTAGGCCAGTGGTGGGACCTATAGAGAGGCAGGTTTTATCTCTAATTCTGTAGAAAAAGAATTCTCTATCTCTCTATAAAGACAGAATGTATTTCATTGAGATGAAGTCACAGCTACTGAGAGCTCTTCAATAGAGGCCTGTGGCATGTTGCAAACAGGTTAGACAAGATGACGTTTGAGGTCCATAGGTCCGTGGGAGTCTCTGTTCCAATACAGGCTGGGTGACCAGGCTTTCTTACCTTCAGGAGACACAGAACTAAGTATCCTCCCCGTACCCTTGAAAACTCAAGAGACCCCAGCCAGGGAGCTAGGTGGCCCCAGTAACCCATGATAAGATACAGTCAACCCTCTTTTCTCTACCATGAACCCCAAACTGGAAGGATCTTCCCAGATGTGTAGCTTTAGCCTTTGGGGGGCCTAGGGTCTTATTCTCAGAAGCAACATAAGTTAATGAAAACAACAGTGGACTTAGACAGCCTTCGTTCAAGTCCTGGCACCCCCACTCATAGTTCTGTGACTTTGGGCAACTTGCTAAACCTCCCTGCACCTCACATTTCTTGGGATCAAGTTACTCACTTGCTGCGTCACACAGAGTAGAGATAATGCTTGCATGGTGCCTGGCACAGCATAGTGAATTCTATAATGTGCCTTTATGTGCATAAGCACATTATAGACGTACATATTTACAAGATGTTTGTGCAAACTAAATGAGAGAACATGTGGGAAAGCATCAATGTGATTTTCCTTTCCCCGAGCGCTTTTAGCCTGTCAAGGTGGGTTGCATTGTCTGATGCTTCAGTCTAAGTAATCTAACATCTTTCTTCAAGCTTTGCTTTCAGAAATCCCTATTTCTGCTTGTTCTGAGAAGGAGGCCAACACAGAACTAGAATCCTGACAAAGGATTTGGAAAAATGCAAAGCGAAGAGAGTCTCTCAATTAGTGATGACACTGCCCATGGATTGATGTATGGGAAAATTTTAAGCATCTGTTGTAAGCCCTAAGGTCTCTGGAACCCTGGGGCAATTCGGTGTTCTAAAAGAAGGATGTAGAAGTAGAAAGAGTGAGAAGCAAACGAAGTGCCCTTGCCCTTTACTACCCAAATTCTCTCTGCTTTGATTTCCTCATCTCTGAAATGGGGTTGATACATCCTGCGTCTCAGGATTTGGGTAAGTATTCTAGGAGATGACTGGCGGAAACACCTACCCCAGTGCCTATTTGGCACTCAGTCTATGCTTGCGAATATGAACCTAGACAGGCAAACTTTCTTGATAGTCAGGTGCTGATCATTTAAACATTCAAACCTTTTAAAAATTATTTTACTGCAGATCTTTATACCTTTCTTCACCAGAGGGAACTGAGTATGATTTAACCTTCTCTTGGGGACAGGAGTTGTCATTACGAACAGCAAGCCCTGCTCAGAGAGGCCCTGAGGGGGTGGGTCAGGCTGAGTGCCTCCATGATAAATGGCCCCAGAACCAACTTCTGCTTCATCCCTTGTGTTGATGTATCTGCGAATGGTAGCTTTCTCTACAAATTGAATTGACTACCTCTCTTCTTCTGTAGGCTGAGAAAAGAACAGCCAAAACTTTTGTGAGTGACATGAGTTTCCAAATGCCTGAAGGGTCCCCTGTGGATGAAGTGTGTGGGTCTGTGACAGCGCTTTTGGCTGGTTGCCATCTTGTTTGTTTCCTTCCTTGTACCTGGATGTCGTCTGGACACATGTAGTGTAAGTTATGATCTGTCCTCCAACTGGAAAACAAGTTGTTGAATCTTATACTGCTCTCTAATGCTTATCTGAGAGCAACGCCAACTAAGATCAGGAATTGTTCTTTCATGTCCATGCATATGTGCACAGTGGTATACGGCTGCGATACAGCTGAATTCAGAAGTTACTGTGGTTTGGCTGACTTATCTATATCTGGCACTGGAACTTGAAGGAGAACATTGTCTAGAAATCTCTGACTTGTGAATTCCTAAGCTACTAACCTTGTGCTCAAAATTGGATGGTCAATCTATCTTCTATTAGGCTCTGGGAAGTTCTGTGCTTCTGTAATAAGAACCTTTGGTAATCACAGGTACATGAAAGCTTGACTTGCTGCCCTGAGCCTTCCATAGTCAGGGCCCTTTGCTCTGTACTTGCCTCATTTACATCCAGAGGGGATAGAGTCTGTTTTGAGATAGTATTTCCTGCCAGGGGATGCTATGATTCTTACACATTGAGGTCTGGGTATACAAAGGTACATGCACCCATATGTTGCTCAAAGGATACACACAGGCACCCACACAGACCCTAGAGAATTCCATCTGCCATGTGTACATTACACGTTTGCACACAAAGCTATCTGGTTGTATTTTCTTCACCTGGCTCCCTTTCTCTGTCTGGCTAAATCTTCTTGATATTCAGGCCTCAGCTTACATCACACTTCTGAGAAGCCTTTGTTAATTTTTCTTAATTTATGTTCTGTGTCCCTTTTATGTACACCAAAAATACTCTCTCCTGTTCCCATTTTAGCACTTGTATGCTTTACTGTGTTGGATATTAATTGATATATAGAATCCTCCAGCAGGCATTAGCTCCCTGAGTAGAGATGCTTTTAAAGATTTTTATAAGCATTGTAACTTCACATTGTCCAGTACATAATAGGTGCTCAATAAATATTGTTGCATGGGTACAAGAACTAGTCATACAAATTTAAACAAGAACTGTAAAATCACTCACATATACTCATTATAAGAGATATAAATGTATACAAACATATGATATATGCACAGAGAAATGAACTTACACACTGTTACCCCCTCGCCCCCTCCCCCCAGGATCTATGTGCAAAAGGCAGACATACGCTCCCTCAGGCGCAGAGATGCAAACATCCAAGCCTGGCCCACCCTGGTACTAGCATACACATACCCACAAGCAAAACACACACACACACATACATGCTCCTCAAGGTAGATATTTTCCTTGCACTTGAACTGACAACCTGTGCATGCAAATTGGAGTTTCAGAACATTCTAATCCTTTGTTGACATTTATTGAGACAAAACAGAGGTGGGGAGACACAGCCTTTGGGTTGGGCTGATGGGCTTTGCTGCAATGTAATGTCAGAAACTGTTGATGCAGAATTAATGCTCACTTTTACGAGTTTATCTTATGTCATAGAGTTGAAAAAAACCTTGGTGTAAATATTCATCATACGGCTTAATTGGTTTGATGTACCGTAGCAACAAGCACAGCGCCAGACGCTTGCTATGGAGGCCTCCGCGTTGTTTCAAAGTCTTTATTATTATGACAGCAAAGTCTTGTTCATTAAAGTTTCACAATCCATTTTCATTAGGTTGAAGCTGAGTCTGTAAATGAACAGTTGCTCTGAAAAATCAAGCCCTCACAGTTCTCGCTGGGGAGGCAGCGCGTCTGTATTAATTATCAGGACGCTGGTGTCGATCGACGATGTTAATTGCACTGATGGCTCGTTATTTGGGGAATTGCCATGCATTTCATGCAGGGATAATAAAAATGAATTTTTAAACAAAGAGACTTAAAATAATATCGAATCTGCAGAGAATACCAACATCAAAGGCTTATCTCAAAGCTTTGAATTTTATCTTTGTGGTCCAAAATGTTAAAGAGGCGCCCGCAATGCAGTTGGTTCCAGTTTGCAGTGAAGGAAAACAAAACAAGAGTTAATTAACTGTTATTACAAACCTTTTCAACTTTAATTTGACTTTCAAATATTAGCATTTATCTATGAACTGTGCTTCTGGGTTTGACAAATTAGTTTTCACAGAACAAGTTTAATTAGGCATCATTGTGCTTTTATGTCAGTTTTCAGAGCTCCAGACAATGAATGGATTAACTTATTAAAAGTCATCTGTTTAAAAGACTTTGTCAAATGGTAAATGGGTGGGCAAAGTTGCTTGGCTTTGCAAGGAGATGGGGAAAATGATATTGCTGCTTGGGTGTCAGGGGGGTTGTAGATCAGATGACGAGAGGATTGGCATCCCTATCAGCTGAAGCCTGCTTTGGGGGCACCTCCACCTTTTTGTCCCTTCGGGTGGTGAGGGATCTGTGATCATTACACCAACACAGTGCTCTGCAAAACAGAGCTGAGGAAGGCACTTCTCTATTTTAGAGAAAGGAAATGACACAGAGAAAGTACTTACCACGGCATTAAGTTCTGTTCACGTGGCAATCTGCACTCGACTGTGGATTATATTCCATGATCCTCTAACTGACAGGTCAGCAAACTTTTTCTGTCAATGTCGCATGTGCTCAACTCTGCCATTGTGGTGTGAAAACAGTCACAGGAAATGGGTAAGCAGGCGGGAGCTGCTGTGTTCCAGTAAAAATTTATGTACCGCCACAGGAGTCGGGGGCCATCCTTGTCCTCGGGTCCTGGTTTGCTGACCCTGGTCTAGTTGAATGCCACGTGTTGATCTGATCGTGCCAACCAGAGTACATTCAGCAAAAGGGAAACTCATCTCCACTGTTTTCTCCTAAGAAGGACCCATGACTTCTCATTTATCATACATTTTTCTGACTTTCCTCTAAGGCACTAGGCATTGCTGGACAAATAAACAGATGATTTTTTTTTAAAGGTACCCTGACCTTGAGGAGGTTACATTCTAAAGGCAAAGCTCTTTCTTGGGGATCTGCTATTATAGTGCTAGGATTTACTTATTTTGGCTTATTGAATTAGATGACTAATCTGTCAGAGATTGGGTTTTTATGAAGTTGGGCCCAGGATTAACCTATAAATACAACTGTGGAAGGAAGCCATTTCTTATTACTGTCTTTGCAGACCATGGAAGAGAAAGACACATTATTTGCTTAGAAATAAGGGAGCAGCCACTAAGGTTGGCCGGATCAGCGTTAGTAGGAACACCTGTAAAGAAAGTTCAGCATGGGACCAAGGGGGCTTCTGCACGTGAGGAGCTCATAGTCTACATAGGAGACAGATCTATCAATTTGTAGGAGACAGGCCTACAAATAAAAGGTTTTAAGATGGGTTTTGAAGAATAAGTAGGAGTTTTCTAGGCAGCGAAAAGAGGGTAAAATTCATGGCAAGTACAGGGAATAGCAGTGGCAACATGCAAGGCAGGAAAGATCACTTCTGATGTGGCTGAAGCATGGGAGTGTGAGGAGGGAAGGCATGCATTTGCTCCTTTCACACCACAGAGGGGTTTCACACTTGCCGTTCTCACTCCAGAAGTGATCTCCGCACTGATATCCACATGGCTTATTCCCTAGATTCCTGTAGTTCTCTCCTTAGACGGCAACTGCTCAGAGAGGCCTTCTCTGAGCATTATATTTAAAACAGCATCCCCCACTCTGTCTCCCCATCCCTTTGCCACTTTATTTTCTTCTTAGCACTTGTGTCATGTGCTGTCTTACATATTTAGTTTGCATTTTATTTGTGACTCCCAACTCAAGTGTGAATTCCCTGAAGGCAGGGTCTTAGTCCATGGTGACTTCTCCAGTGTACTCAGCACCTGGCACAGCATCTGCACAGAACAGGTGCTCAGTAACTCATCAGATATCTATGAGCCAGGCACTGGGACGGGGCTATTGCTTATCCTGGAGATGCTCACCATCCAGTTCATTCACACACTAAGTGGTCAGAACAAAGTGTGCTAAAAGTTAGTATAGACAATGGCCTTGAACCCAAGTTAAGGAGATTGGCTATTATTCCATGGGTGATGAGGTTCCACCTGCCCATGTGTCCAGACCAATGAGTATCCCGGGCAGGCAGGATTAAAACCACTTTGGTTTACCTCTACCTTTGCTGAACACGGTGAGCTTCTGGGGACTGCACACAGTCTCCTTCCTGGGGTTCTCAGCTGAGCTTCTGCTTGCTCCTCCTCTCAGTGCCCCTGCTCTGGGCTTGCTTACACTGAGGACTTGGCTTTGGTTTAGCTGGAGGCCCACCCTTGGCTCCCTTGGTATGGGCTGTCATCCTTGGGTCATCCCTCCTAAAGATGGGTGCCCACATGCTTGGCCCTGTATCCTGGATTCCCCAGGGCCATGTTTATTAATGGGAGATGTCTGCTTACAGATTCTTCTGATGTCCAGAGACTTCTGAGCCTCTTGGACCCTGAGTTTCACCTGTCTTGGAGGCCAGGCCCTGGATGTATCCAAGATCAACCCACAGTTCCCTCCAGACCTTTGTGAGCCCTGGGAGGTTGCTATTGGCGTTACACTCTGGTGTTATACTCTGGGCATGAGAATTATAGGCTGGCTATAACACAACAGGAAAAGGGGAACATCAGGCAGTACCTTACAGATGGAATGGGGGTGAATAAACAAAACCACAATCAGGACGTCACTAACTGTGCTTGAGATAAGTTGAACAGCCTTCTTTCAGGCTTCCCATGTTTAATATTACCTCAGGTACATCTCCTACTGTCAATCCCCAGGAAGTGACTCCATGTAAATAACAAAGTAGTTTTATTTTATCTTGATGGGAATCTTTTGAAGGTAGTTTGACCACTGCAATTTCACAGATGTGAAAACTGAGGTTTGGAGAAGAGGTGAAATGTCTTGGGTTAGAGAGCTGGTAAGCTGCCTGTCTGACCCCAAGACCATCTCCTTTCATGGCTTCCCACACTGACCACACCCTGGAACCCACGCCAGGGGGATTCAAGCCCAGGGCTATCTAGGAAAGCTAAGCACACCGGGCACTGTCTTATTACCTTGTCATTCCCAGGAATGACAATGATGTCTTGGTGTATACATACAAATGACATCTAGCTTCTCACTGCCGTATCCCTGAGCACAAGCACTTGTTCATTTCTATAAATGTTAACATCTCAGGATATATTTTGACACACCACTAAGATAAGTGCTAGAGCTGACAATAATAATGTATAATTTATGTCTCTCATATTACCTTCCCATCACTGTGCTTACATTATTACATAAATTAGTTTAATGTATCTGACATTCATCAGATAATTTAAGCATTTGTTCTTTTGTCTCTGTCTCCTGCTCGCAGGCTTCTAGGCTGGAGATCATGGCACCATTTTGGCACTAATTTGCAGGAACGCTGGGAAAGTTATGGAAGACTGTCCTGACACTCGTAGGGGAGATCCAGTTTCTGTGTGAGCGAATGGGCTGTAGTGAGCAGACAGCTCTGGAAAAAGCACTTACCTCAGAGGTAAATTGTAAAAATGGCCATGGACACTTCCCACCCCAGTACATACACTCCTGTGTAACGTGGTGTTGGCATTCCTCTCATCAAGTGTTAGAGTCTATTTCTCCACCTTTTGAATCTGGGACTGGCCATAAGTCCAGCTTTGGCCAGAGGAGCAATAGCAAACTTATGCATAGTGACTTGCCGTATTGCTACTTTTGGAAATCTGCAGTTACCATCGTGTGAACAATCCCCCAATAGCCTGTGGAGGATGGCACCCATAACCCAGACACATCTCTGCCTCTGCTGATACTCAGCCATTGGCCAGACATGTGAATGGAGCCAACTCTCTGCTGGCTGACTACAGGCATGTGGGTGAGCCCCTACAGAGGCTGGCGGAAGAACCCGCCAGCAGATCCCAGCTCAACTGCTGATCCACAGAATTCTGAGCTAACTGCATGGTTGTTATGTTAAGCCAATAAATTTGAGGTGATATATGACACAACAGAAATGACAGATAGAGGGTTAAGGTTGGTTGGTAGAGGATTCCTACTTATAGTTGTTAGAGAGAAGGGATATTTCTTGACTTCCTGATATATCCCCAGGCTGGGCCAGGCACTCACACATGTAATATCACCTTTAGTCCTTACACTGATGTTTCTTTTTCTTTGTGAAGTTGGCATTTTTATCATTCCCATTTTAAAGACAAGGAGACTTGAGATTCAGAATATTTTTTAAAGATTTTATTTATTTTTAGAGAGGGGAAGGGAGGGAGAAAGAGAGGGAGAGAAACATTGATGGGAAATAGAAACATCAATTGGTTGCCTCTCGCACATACCCCAGTTGGGAACCAAACACAAGACCTATGCATGTGCATTGACTGGGAATTGAACCTGTGACCTTTCACTTTGTGGAATGAGGCCCAACCAATTGAGCCAGACTGGTCAGAGCGAGATTCAAAATATTTAGATTGTTAGCCCAAGATCACAGAGCTAGTGAGTGGTAAAGTCAGGATTCAAACCCAGGTTTATCTGCCTGAATACCCCAACCCTAATCATTTATTGTAATTTTTAAAGGAGGAAAAAAGTTAGGAGTGATTAATTCTGAATTTGCATTTTCCCTGGCCAGGGACATCCACAAAACAGCTTCAAGTGTTTGATACGATGATAGTCCAAGGAACATCAGTACCTCTCCATTTGCAAGGCTTTTTCACTTGCATTATCTCATTAATTAATTAACATAACCTTATGGATTCAGTACTAATGTCCCTTTTTCTAGATGAGGCAAGTCGATTCAGAGGCATTAAGGAATTTGCCCTAAGTAAGCAGGGGAGCCAGGACTGAGCTCAGAATTCCTGAATTCGAACCCCATGCCTGCTGCCCTGCCAGGTATCTCCATTTCCAGTTTTCCTAGTGGGACGTCAGGTCGGGTGCTAACCCCCAGTGATCTCCTCATTGACTGATACACAGACTGTAGATTCAGAGATACTACCTGTGTGTAGGGCTCTGCTCGAGGCCCTCTTAGACGGCTGAGACAAATATCGCTCAGTCCCTGTCCTCACAGAGCTTGCCCTCTGGCTGGCGAGGCAGAACTCTGTGGTGTGGGACGTCTGGGCCTGCGCAGTGCTGTTTGTGGTGGAGTGTTGTCCATGATCTGTTTATCGCCTCCCTCTTCTTTAGTGGTGCTAATACCCATCCACCTAAACACATCAACGTGTCCATTTCACAGTCAATGCCTGTGACGCACGGGTGCTCCATGAGACCCCTCCAAAGTGCATCACTCTGCTTTCATGTTCACAAGTATTAAGAAGCCATCAAGGGTTTAAAATGGAAATATCCAGCATTGGCAAAGATCTGGAGAAGCTGATAGAATTTGTGAATTGATATAAATTTTTCTGGAGGGCAGTTTGGATTAGGCAATCATTTTACCCTCAAAATCTAGGAATTTGTTCAAAGGAAATTACCTACCATAAAGATATGCAAAGATTTAGTTATACTATTTTTAATGATGATGTCATTCAATTGAAAATAACCAAAATGTCCAATAATATTGATTAAATAAACTATGACACACTCACACAATATACTGTTAACCAGTGAATTAAAATAAAACAGTAGATGAATGACATGAGACCGAGAAAAGGAAAGGCAGGTCATAAAAATTATATTGCAGTATGAATTCATGTAAACAAAGTATGTACAGGAAAATGCTGGAAGGTTATGCACTAGAGCAGCAACAATGGCTATTTCTGGTGGAGAGATTAGGAAGTTAAGAGTATTTCTTATTTTTTTCTGTTTGTTTATTTTCATGTTTTTCATTTTCTTCATTGGTGGTGACACTCTTGTTCTAGTTTTAAGTTCCACTGAAAAGTAGATGCAGAATTTAAGAAGTGAGGGGTGGGAGAAACACCGTCAAGATTTGTGTATCTCATTCTTTCTGCTCCGACCCCAAGTCTATCTGGGTCTCTTACTCTCAGAGCTCATGTTGTCCCTTATTTTGATTCAGAACAGACCTGACCATTATTTAGTTTGAGAAGAGACTTTGGTGACAAGCACATGTGGGCTTAATCCTACCCCCTTATTACCGAGTGGTATTGGACAAGTCACAGAACTTCTCTGAGTTTCCATTTCTTTACCTGTAAAGTATGAATATACAACCTAGCTTGCAGCAATGTTGAGAGAATTAGACACACTCGGTATAAAGAGGCGAGCACAGTACCTGATCTATGGTAGGTGCTCAATAAATTGTTATTATGTTGTTGTTTTGGTATTGTTATTATCACATAAAGGAACCAGAGAGTATGGACACTATGCCCATTTTTTTTCTGGTGGGCAGATTGAATCGGCAATAGAAATGGACTTTGACAAGGTCCCGAAGGCTGTAAGGGAATGCTGATTGGCTGTTGAGCCCAGGACTTACCACCTCCTTGGCAGAGGCATTATAAACAGGCTCCTACATGTTTCCCAGGGCTCAGTTCAAAGCACCTCCCCTCTGGGAAAAAAGCTTATTTCCTTTTACAGAGAGGTCACGTGTAGAGAGGTGCATCCTTCTCTCATTGTAAATGTGATTTAGCCCAGAGTGTCCCTTGTGCTCCAATCAGCACTGCATGCCTGTGCAGATGGCAGTGGCTGGTAATTGAAAATGATGCTCTTTCTAACCGAGTCTAGGCACAGTTTTGGGGAGTGTTCTTGACACAAGTGTTTCTTGCAGCTCTTGCCAATTAATCAGAGGCTGCAAATGATGTGAAACCCATTTGCCTCTTTTGGATGAGAGCAAGGTTGGGGAGTGGCTGGGGTGTTGAGAGTTCATCTATTTCAACCTTTTAATTTGCTTCTGGGAGGTTAGAAGAAGAGTTTTTCCTCTTCTGGACCGCATTTTCTTCATTGCTTCAGTGAAGTCCTAGGAATAGATCAGGGCTGGTGATAGGTTTTCTTTCATGAGTTTTGATGAATCAGTATCTCTACAAAAAGTGTTTTGTGCAAAACTCTGCAGAGGCTGCATTCAGACTTGGCTAGAGGGGATACTGTGTGGATTAGTGATGACACTGGTTGTGTGGAAGGGGATGTCAGTGGTAGGTGTGCTAGGTGTTTGTCATTCCTGGACTGGATGGTTTCTGGTAGCTCTGAATGTTTACTTTTCCAGGAAACTGAGGCCCAGAGGGAGAGCAACTGGTCCCAATGAGTTTATGGCAAAGCCAGGCCTGTGACCTGGGGCTCCTCGTTCCCTGTTCCACAAAGACTGAAATGTAATATCAAGTCTTCGGGCAGCATGAGTGTTCCACAAGAGGATACAAGTTCTCAGGGAATGGACAATGTCAGTCACTGCCTTCCCTGGAACTGAGTGTGGCTGCCTCAGGGGGACTGTCTCCTTTGCCTGATAGCCTTGACCAAAGCAGTGGGCCCTGGAGCTGGAGACCAGGCTGCTCCTCCAGGCTGCCAGGGGCTTCCCTCTGGGTCCTTTCTAAAAGGCCTGGAGAAGTAAGTGATTAGGTTCCAAAGCCTTTCCCCTGGGGTGGAGCTGGGGGGTAGGAAACATTTCCCAGAGTGGGGCTTTGGCTAGGCAGGGGGCTCAGCTAAGAGCTACAGGGAAGCAGCAGGGGCTCCTTAAATATGCAGAGGGAGCAGCTGCCTTTGATCTCTCCAGCAGCAGAAGCAGCCACTCCCTGCTGAGCTGGAGTGTGCATGTGTGCTTGAGGGTGGCATGTGGGTGTGGGTGTGGGTTAACCTGTAAATGAGGACAGACTGGACCCCAACATGTGCATGGTGCATGCATGTGTGCATGCACAAGTATTGCTACAGGTTCACATGTGTGTACACATGTCTGCATGTGTGTGCCTGTATCTGCATGTGGGAGTTATCAAGTATGTATACATGCATACACCATGTGGTTTTTTGGGCTGAGCACATGTCTGCACATTAGTTTATCTGACATATTCTGTAACACAATGGCATTAATTACCCAGCAATCCCCATTTGGGCAACTTATTCCCAGCATTGCTGCTGGAGCCACCATAGCAGCTGGTCCCGCCTCCTGCCCAATTTAATTTGTCAAGGAAGGAGTCATTCTAGTACCCACTCAGAGGGTCATGGATGGTCATGAGATGATTGGCGATTGGATTACTATTCACACCTTCATTGTCTCCTTTCCCTTATCAATGTCAGGACTGACTGAATGACTTCCTTTGGCCAACGGAAGGAGAGCCCAGGTGACATATGGCCCACTTGAGCATATGTTCTAATGCCCCTTGCATGGCTGGCTTCCTCTTCCCTTTCTCTCTGCCCAGAGAATTGCAATACTCAGACAACAGCTGTTTTGTCACCCTGGGTCCCAGATCCATAGCCAGCACATGATAAACATGTAGCACAAGAAATAAATCTTGTGGGAATAAACCGTAGAGACTTTAGGGTTTTTTTTTGTTGTTGTTGTTACTATAGCATAACCTATCTTACGCTGACTAAAATAAAGGGGCACCTTGATCAATTGCCTTATTTCTTGGACTCTTGGTCTTGAAATCAGAAAGTACTTACAGTAATTTCTATCTACCATGATCTGTGTTGTGTTTCTCATACATGGATAAGTGTCATAGTTCCCACATTTGGCTACACACTTCTTTTGTACAAAGCCAGCACAGAGAGAAGTAGAGACCAAAGTGGGCTATGAAATGGATAAAGGCCATGGTTCTGAGTTCAGTTGTTCCTGGGGCTCAGTTGCATCCTTGCTCTGCACCCAGCTTCACTGTCCCATCTTATCTTGATCAACAATAAATTTCCCTTACAATTAAAGCCAATGTGAGTTGGTTTCCAAGACTCTAACGTAACATGAATGATTTTGTGTGACTGTATACATGGATATGTTGCATTTGCTATGTGTTTGCATGTATATTTGTGTGCATTCATGTATATGCTGACATTTGTGGAATATGTTTCTGTGTATCCTTGTGCATCTGTGTGTGTCCTGTCCTATGAATCCTATGCATCCATGTATGTATGTATGTATGGTTATGGTATACATGGATGTGCCTGAATTTGCCTGGCATATAGTAAGTGTTCAATAAATATTTTTAAAATATGAGGGCCCCCCCCCAAAACCAGGAATTTATTTATAAAAATTGTGTATTTATTTTTACATTTTTAAATGTCAGTCACCTTCAAAGTACTCTCCATTTGATGCAATGCACATATTGAAGCCCACTGCTCAAAACAGTTTTTGAACTTGTCAGTTTTGATGTCTTTTAGTGCTTCTGCTTTTTTTGTTTGTTTCCCCTGTTCCACATTGGTGATAAGTTTCCCTTTGAGGAATTTTTTCATCTAGGGAAATAAAAAAAGGTCATTCAGGGCAAAATCAGGTGAATAGGGAGGGTGGGGCACTGTGGTCATGATGTTTTTGGTCAAAAACTGCTGAACACTCAGCTTGGTGTGGGCAGGTGTGCTAGTAAATCACCCATCATGAAGTGGACAAATGCATTGAAAGAGTTTTCAAAAAAATTCACTGAAGCCAAACACAACCTTTCACAACAGCTCCAGCTGGTACGCTGATACAGATGGGTTCCTAGAACACACACCTAACAGGGAAAGCCTGTGTGTGGGCCCACCCTCCAGAAGATAATACTGGTTTTTCTTTTGGGGGCCCCCCTCATAACTATACTATATTACAATAGAATGTGTGCACTTTTTTATACAACTGGTGACGTAGAATGATATGAGGAGGAGGAGTTGGTTATGCATGGTGGTGTTCTGCTCGGACTTCTGCAGTTTGCGCTTGGACTCAGAGAGGGGAATCCTCTCATACTTCCCATTCCTTTCTAAAGGTTTACACAGTGCATCACAGGCTGTCCCTTGGGGTCTACTTGGCTGGACTTCATCTTAATGTTGATCACTTGAGAGGAAAAAAACAACCTGGGCCCACCTACCTTGTCTCTGGTGGTACTGGGACAGCCACTGTGTAGGCTCAGGAAAGGTCACAGTTTCAGGAGGTATTCCTGGAGGGTCACTGAGGTGCAGGGTTGGAATGGCTAAAGTCACACCCAGCCATTGTTGGAGCTCTCGGTCAGGTGTTCATTGTTGTAACAGAGAATTTTAATCAACAGATTTTTTGCATTTGACTTTGTCAGTCTTACGATTAGATGATTTGACAGAATCTTGGGACTTGAATTTTGCTATTTGCACTTTATTGTCATGTGTTAGGAAAGTATTGAATTGGTGAGGTGGAAAGATTGAAGAGACAGCAGTGAAGGGCAGTGGAAGTGAGATGGCAAGATTGCTGCAGAGAAGGGAAGTGTCACACTTAGGGCTTTCTGAGTGAAAACTGGGGGCTTCTGGGGCTTGAAGGAACTTTGAAGATCAGCTGGTCAAATGCCACCCCCATGCTCAAATTCTCTCTGTAAATTGTAAAGAGAATGACTATAATAATAGCTACTATGTTGAGCTCCTACCAGCATCACAGGAAGGTGTTCCAGCAAGGCTTGATAGGTTGCAAGGAGTGGAGACCCACCCAAGATATCTCACATCTCCTCTCCTCTCCTCTCCTCTCCTCTCCTCTCCTCTCCTCTCCTCTCCTCTCCTCTCCTCTCCTCTCCTCCCTTCTTCCTTCTTTCCCTCCCCTTCTTCTCTCCTTCCATCTCTCCATCCTTCCCCCTACTCCAGTGCTAACTATAAAGAGTTGTTTATTATTTCTTACCTTGAACCTGTGTTTTTTGTTTTGTGTTATTTTCTTGGGTCAATAGAAACAAGCCCAAACCTTCTTCGATGGGTGAAGAAAGTTCACACCCTGCAGAGGTGTGAACTCAGCACTTGTGGCCCACAGAGTGGCATTTTCTCCAGACCCTTTAGCTTGAAACCTTCCTCCTCTGATCTCATTCCAAGTCCCCTCCCTAACTTGTCTTCCTCAGACAAATCAAGCTCATCAATTTCTCTCTTCAACATGGCTCTCAGTTCTTGACTCTTTCCTTTCCTGTAGGGTATGGTGAGAGCCAAGCTTCAAGAGAGAATTGTTATGACCCATTTGTGTCCTTGAAACACTTCTAAGCCCAGTGCACTCTTTGTGAAGAAGGGTCCCTGGAGTCACTGGGGACCACAAATTTAGTGAAGATGATCAGTCACCATCAGTCTTGGAAGGTTCAACGCAGTTTAATTTAACTTATTTGGCAAGCATGTAAAGTGTGAATTTTGGAGTCAAGTGGACCTAAGTTTAGATTCTAGGTCTATCATTTCCTAGTTGTCTGATTTAATATCAAGTGATCGTTCTGAGCTCCAGTTCTCATCTGTCTTACAAAGGGCAATCATACCTGATTCATGGGTTTCCCATGAAGTTCCACATATGTGAAACACTTAAAACAGTGCTTCATCCAACCAATCACCCATTCATTGATTAATCAATTTCTTTATTTATCCATGCATTTATTCAGTCTATGTGCTAAGTGGTTTGGGGATTCACTGGGGGCCATATAGTGTTTTGGCCTTCACAGAGTTCAAAGTGGCATGTGCTTGTCACATACTCAGCAAATATTGCCCTGCTTATCTTCTGCATGCATCTTGTATGTATAGGAGACAGTGCTGGGTGACTGGGTGTGGGTAGAGATATAAATGAATAAATAAAACAAGACAACTTCTCTCAAGGAACTGAGGTTTCAGGAGTAGCACTATGGCATTATGGGGCTGAGGAGGAGGCTGACCAAAGTTTTTAAGCCTGAATTTAAATTTGACACTGGGTCTACAAAGACACTAAAAAACTTGACTTTCTTGGTGACTGGGATGCTGATAGAAGACAAGGGTCTGAATGGGAACAGAAGTCCAGTTTCTCAGAGAGTCTAGCAAAGAGAGAGGACCTGAATCAGTAAGATTGGATAGCTCGAGTCAGCTCAAACTAGATCAGAAGGGAAATATGGGTAGGTGAGGTGCATTGACTCTATTCCTGAAGGTCTAACTCTGGTTTGTGCATTCATGCATATCTATCCAAGAATGCTTATTGAGAGTCTGCTATATGCAAGGTATAGACAATGTGCTGGTATAGTTCCCTCCCTTCATGTTTTCACAATATAATTGGCAGGGGGGAGGAATTTACCATTACAACCCAGTATAATGAATGCTAACATAGGAGAGGGTTGTTAGAGCAGCTTTGTTATGGGAATATTGGGAAGGACCATCATTCTCCAACCAGAGCAGTGGTTCTCAACTGGAGGTGATTTTGCCCCCAGGGGACATTCAGAAATGTCTGGAAACATTTGGTTGTCATGAATGGGGTGAGGGCTTACTACCAGCATCTAGAGGGTGGAGGCTGGGGGAGCTACTTAATGTCCTATAATGTACAGGAAAGCCTCCCATACCAACAAAGGATTATGTGGCTCAGAATGTTAATAGTACTGCTGTTAAGAAATCCTGATCTAGAGGGATCATGTAAAGTTTCTCCAAAGAAGAGACACTAAGCTGAGCCCATAAGGATGAGAAATTAACTGGATAAAGAATGGAAGAAGGACAACATATGTAAACACCTAGAAATGAGAGAGAGTGCAAAAAAGCAAAGCAAGAGTCAGGAGAGGGAGGGGAGAAACAAAGGGGAAAGAGAAGACTAATATTGTTCTGAGAGTATTAATGTAGTGAGAACATAAGACATCCAGAAAGGAAGAATAAGAGAGTAGGACAAATAATAGTAGTATATGGTCTGAGAGGAATACTTAACTCTCAGAGTGAAAGAAAGAAGGCTGGGCTATGTGGTTTAGACTCTCACACAATAGCAGTTTTAGGATATTTCAATTGCTTGTAAAATGGATTGGGTGTCACTGGGATATTTGGAAGTCATATTAACAGTCCTAGCATAGAGGAAGCTCTGGTATGAACACTCTTGGCACTAGGCACAATTTATTTTCAAGGTCATAGCCTGAATGTTGTCTGGAGATTTGAGAATATCTCTAGGGTAATGTTAAATTCTATTTCCTCAACAAGGGTTGTTAGAAGCTTTCTCTCTTGTTTAGTCTTCATAGGCTTGGGCCTTCTGGGAATGCTTAAGATGGATCCAGAGCAGCTAGTTCTCAGAAGAAACCTGGAGAATGTGGATCCAGATAAAGGGGACCCATCTGGACTCTAAGAGTTGGAAGAGCCTAGGGAGCCCTTTGCTGAGAATGCTGGTCTAGCATGAAGGGGGTCATCAGGAAGTGGGTCCCAGATGCCCTCACTGAGTCCAGGATGAAGGCCTCTGGGTCTCTCTGGAGGCATCTGTTATCAGGGGCAGCAAAGGCAGCAGATCAAAGAAAATGGAATGACACAGGGTCAAACTACCCCTGTCTGCATCCCCTCTCCTGTTTCCCTTTTCTGTCTCTGACTCTGAATTTTTGTCCTTGTCTTTTCTCCCTTTTTACTGCCTTGATCCTCTTTCTTTGTTGAAAGTAAGTTGAAGCCAGGTCATAAATGCCAAATTAAAGAATTGGATTTCATGTTAAATTTATCCATTAGTACACTGTCAAACATCTGTCAACTTTTAGCTCCTTGCACAGTGAGTAAAACATATTAAATGCTCAAAAATATTTGTTAAATAAAAATGTGGATAAATAAATTTAAGTCTTAGTTTAAATGTCATCTCCTCTTTCTGACCAACTTATGGACAGTCCTGTATTCCAAGTTGATCTCTATACCACAGTGCTTCATTTTATTTTCTTCACAATACTTTCAGGTACCTGAAATTAGATTAAAATATTTGGATGGTATATTGTGGTCTGTGTCCTCTAGTAGAATATAAACTCTGGAAAATCAGGTAATTTGTATGGTTCAACTGGTCTCCCTCATGCCTGGGAGAATATCAGGTACATAATAGGCAGTCTCAAATCTTTGCTAAATAAAGAGGTTTACTGGTTGGCTTCTCTGGGCTGGGGGGGTGTGATGAGCACTGGGGATTTAGAGATGAAATAGTCATGGTCCCTGGCCAGAAGAATCTCCTATGTGGGATAGAATATTTCTGGCAATTTCTGGAAGTGATATGATTGGAGCTCCACTTGAGGTTGACTCATCTGCCATCAAGCAACCACTAGCTGCTGTAACAAACAACCCCACAGACCAGTGACATAATCTAATGAAGATTCTATTTTTCTCTCTTCACAGTTCAATGAGGGTCATGCAGCTCTTTACCAAGTGTTGACCTGGGAACCTGGGCTTTTCCATCTTATGATCCCATTTTCATTATCAATAGGTGGTCACTGTGAAATGGGAGGAGAGTAAAAGATCACAAGTGGGGGATTTTTATGGGCCCCACTGGAAGTGATATACATGATATTGGTTGACATTTCATTGGTCAGAACCCAGGTCTATAGCCCCAACTGATGCCAGAGGCAATGACGTTATTCATCTAAGAGCACAGAAGAAAAAGAAAATGAATTTGGTGATCACAGAGCTTTTTATTTTTTTCATAAACAGGAGGGAAGGGAGAGGTCATGGACTAAGACAGGAAGACAACTTAGAAGAATAACTGAGGACAGGTACAAGGTAATGGCAGTGGCCATGGCTGTTGTAAGAGAATTGGACAAGACTCTTATCAAATTCAGAAGTTAAAGTCACATAATAATGCACAAGTTTGGTGAGTCTTTTAATAAAAGGACCATGGAACTTGCCTCAGAGATGCCTCCTGCCTTGCTCTGGCTTCAACATTAGACATTACTCTGAGGATGGAATTGTCTCTGCTGCTCTGTGAGTTTTGCTGTTGATGCAAAATGGCAAGGTTCTGTCTTCCTAAAGGGTTAACTGGGGCATGGATAAAGAGTGAGTCTGGGGACACAAAGATTGCCTACATCTTTTTCTATGGTATGTCCATTCTTTAGATTTCATATGGAGTCCCCACCCAAATGAGAAATTGCCCACTATGTGCCTAATAGGGTGCCAGATACTCTGGGGACATGAGAAGGCAAAGGTAGGAGCCTGGCTCTCAAGTGACTTAAAATCTCTCAAAGTTCTCTCCAGGGAGCTTCAAGTAACTCATGTGATGCAATTATGGAGCCCAAAGAGAGCAAAATCTTGAGATGCAGGTGCTTAGTGTTGTGCGGGATCCCAGCAAGGTGAGGTAAATATAGGCAGGTGTTGATGGAAACAATTCAGAGGGAAGTGGTGCTTGAGTTGGGTCTCCTAGAGTTACCTCAAAAACCACCATTCATTTGTATAAGTCAGGGCTAATGACATAAATTTGGAGTCTGATGGGCCTAGGTTTGAAGTAGGTTGTATCCCTTACTAACTCTATGATATCAGGTAAGGGTGCGTGAATGAGATACCATAAACACAGGGTGCCTGGCACAGAGAGCGTTCTCAGTAAGTGGTAGAACTTAGATGGAAAGAGCACAGTAGGTAAATGTATATGCCCTGATGGCAGCCTTTTTGGGTGTGAATCCCAACTCAGACTTTTACTTTCGGTGTGATTTGGGGCAAGTTACTTAGTGGCTGTGATACAGGCATCGTGAGACTGCCTAGGTTGTAGGGTCGCAGTGGGTGAGAAAGCCATTCATACATGCAAAGAGCAGGTCACAGGGCTGTGTCAGGTGTAGTGATGATTTCACCTCCACACATGAGTGCCTCTACACTGAGAAACAGTGGCCTTTCCTTTCCTGCAGATCCACAGAATTCAGACACATGCAGTGGATGCATTTTATTCTTTCTGTGTGTGTGTGGGTGTGTGTGTGTGTGAACCCACATGTATGTGTGATGAAAAGTGATGGCCCGAACGACAGCACCTTTCTCACACTGTGACATTGACACATGCATTTTCAATTAAATTGAGTTCTCATTTCACTCTACGCATTTGGCAGCAACCACAAGTTCACGGAAAAATATGAATAGACAAGGAGAAGGTGTGCAAACGAGGGTGGGAGTGGGAAAGTCAGAAAATCAATTTACAGTTTGTCAAGACAAGAGTATTAATGCCTCCCTTTTATAAAAAAAATTAATGTACTGGGGCTTTGTCTGGCATGGATCATAACAGCTATGGAAATCATGTATTGAGTACTCACTGTGTCAGGCATGTTGCCGAGTACTTTATAAATGTATTGTCTCATTTAAGCCTCACAATACCCTGTAGCAGTGTTTTGAAAGGGCGTGAAGAGGTTAACTGGCTTGAGGTCACATGGTCAGTATATAGTGAAGCCAAGATTAAAACGCAAGTGTTTCTGGCTCTAAAAGGTCATGGTCTTCACCGGGGCTGATGTCCAGCCAGGACATGTCAGGTTGTAGCATAGGACGTTTGTAGCCACTGTCCTTCCTGATGGGGGGTAGACAGGGGGAGGGCAAGAATAGTAGGGGAAATGTAGAAGCTAAAGAACTTATGACACATGGACATGAACTAAAGGGGGGGAATGTGGGTGGGAGAGGGTGTTCAGGGTGGAGGGGAATGAAGGGGGGATAATAGGACAACTGTAATAGCATAATCAATAAAATATATTTTAAAAAAAGAAACACATTTATGTATTATGCCAGCTGTGGGCTGAGGGGTTTGGTCTTAGAGGTTCCTTCCCTCAGAAAGCATTCTGACAATAATTCATTTACTCCTGCCAAGATGTCCAATGGGAGAAACTGGGGATGTGAAATTTTTGACTGCCTGGCTGGGCTCTAGTTCATCCCTAGTGAAGAAATTGTCTAAAGGGGAAATTTCTTAGTGTGTAAAACTGGAAAGCAGAACTCATACAGTATATAATCCTAACAACGCTGTATGAAAATGCAGCAAAAATAGAGTCAATTATACACTGTCAAAGCTTTTCTCTAAACAGCTGCCTAACAGAATATGACAATTTTTCCTACAATGTAGTAAAAAATTTTTTTAAAAGTCCTCTCACAATGCCAACCACACAGGGCCGAATACATTAACACTTTATTACCTTAAACTTCATTGTAAGTGAAAAATAATATGACGCAACTTGTCACTTTTTTCTTTTCCCAGTTTTGTTACTGTGATACATTAAGATTTGGGCGCCTGCTAGTGTGTTGTGATCTACATTTAATGATCTTAACAGGGACTTAGTAAGACATTGTTTGTTTCTCTTGCGCTCTCCCTGAGCGGGGTGTTACATGAACAGTGAGACCCAATTATATCATAGTGTAATTTACAAAGGAGAAAAAAAGTTCTTTTCATGGCATGTTCCCCAAGGAGCCTAAGAGTATTGTAGCAGTTTCTTGGCTCTGCTTTACAACAAAATAATTAGCTATAATCTGAGCATTTGCATATAGTACATAGAGCAGGAGTAATTCTCTGCTTGCTGGGTTAGCATGTAAAATGGTCTTTTATAAGACAGTCTCTCTGATACACCTAATTTTACTTAGCACATTTGCATCTATGTTGTGGCTGATCATCCCAAATGGAAATTGTCACTCTCAATATGGAAGGAAAATGAGGAAATGCATCATAATGAAAGGTAATTTTTTTAACCAACATATTCTAATCAAGGGCCTACTGTGGATTCAGAACTGGGACAGAACCCTTACGCCTTTGAGAGGAAAGTATGGACTTTATTTTAGTCCAAGCTTTGTCTGTCATTACAGCTATACTTACATTTTATACACCTTGTAGTTTATACTTGGGGGTGCTAACTCCTTCAGCACCATGGTATCTGGAGTTTGTGCTCTAAGCACAGGTCTTTACTTCTTTAAACAAGAAAACGCTACTTTAGGGGACTGAGGAATAGATAGGACAGTTAATTATTTTGCAATCTTTCGTAAACTGTTCACTTTCTCTCTTTTTCTTACGGTTAACCACCAGAATTGGTGATTGCTCATAGGTCCATAAACTGGGCCCATTAGTCGATTTCACTTCGGGAGTATGTGAGTCTGGTTACAAAGTACAAGGCAAAAATCCTAGAGTCAAAATTAGCCTTGAAAATCCCACAGAATCACACTCCAGAAATGTGAGAGGCTGCATTAGAAGTGGTCAATGGGAACTGAGCCAATTGAGGAAGTAGTAGATTGCAGCGATTTCCCTCCAGGGCACAGCCTAATGGTGAGTGCACTAAGGTCCTGTTGAAGTACTTATCTCTCAGTATCCTTATCTCCCCCTCTTTTCCTCTCCATTCCATTTAAACACAAGGATTTAGTTGGTGAAAAGCATAACCCTCATTTACATCCCCTAGAATGTGAGCTCCCTGGAGTGTTGGTCTTACCTTTCTTTAGCACTAGCACTGTGCCTTAAGCACAGTAGGCACTAAGTGAGTATTTATGGAAAGAATGATTGAAAGGTTTTGCTAATCCTTCGCCCTTCAGCCATGGGAAATATTCCAGAAAGGTTATGGTATATATCCTGTGGTCTTGTTCAACATCTCTATCTTACTATTTTGAAAATTCAGAATATGGTAGAGATGTACCACTGATGTGTTGTCTCCAAGTCTGATTCATTTCCTCATCGCAGGTTTGGGAATGAAAAATTCTATGTCTTTGGAATGGATTGCAGTTGAGTTTGGCCAGCCAGGATGCACCAATTGGACATTGGGAGTCTTGGACTTCTAGAAACATAAAATGTTAATGGTACAGGAGTCTTAGAGATAATGGACTCTAGGATAAGATTACAGGTGGGTGTTATGAGGTGAATTGTGCCCCCCAAAACATTATATGTGGAAGTCCTAACCCCTCAGACCTCAGAATGTAATCTTGATGGGGGAACTCAAGAGCTGGAAAATTATAGTTTAAGGTAATAGTTAATAAGCCTTGTAGTTAATGCATGTAAAAAGCTGTTGTTTCAGAAACTGAAGGTATAGCCCACCCTGACTCCAGGAGACCACAAGTGATTGACCTTTGTGCTCCAGAAGACCAGGACACAGATAAAGAAAATCCCCCAGGACACAGGACACAGATAAAGAAAACGACCAGTCAGCAGATGAAAGGATGTTAGGGAAATTGTTGGACTACAGCTTTTACCTGAGTAACCTCTTTACCAAATTCCAGATTCCTTATCTTCACTTTTTACCCTTCAATTCCAAATCCTTTCCCTACACTTTTTCCTCCTTGGAAGAAAGGCTGGCTTGAAAGGAAATGTAAGATGGTTTCTTAGGGTGCATAACCCGTAGTCTTCTCAGGTCGATGGCCATCTGAATAAAGTGCCCATAAAGATTCAATCCCTGTCTCTACTTATTGGTTTTGGTAGTGACAGGCAGCATGAATGCTGACTTCTCCAGTTTCAATTTTATTTGGAGATGGAGTCTTTACAGAGGTAATAAAGTTAAAATGAGGACCTTAGGGTGGGCTCTAATCCAGTATGACTGGTGTTCTTATAAAAAAGGGAACCTTGGACCCGGAGACACCCATAGAGGGTAGAAAACATGAAAAGGCACAGACAGAAAATGGCCATCTGAGAGCTAAGGAGAGAGGCCTGGAAGGTCCTTTCGTTACAGCCCTCAGAAAGAACCAACCCTGCTGACACCTTGACTTTGGACCTGAAGCCTCCAGAACTGGGAGACAATAACTTTGTTTTTTTAGCCACCCATTCTGGGGTATTTTGTTACGGCAGCTCTGGCAAACTAATACAGTGGGTAAACTGAGACCTAGACCAGTCCCTAGGCCCCGTGTGCTTAGGCAAGGTGGTTGATGATTTTGGCCAGGCTTGATTAAATATGAAGAATCTTAGCTCTGTAAACTATTTTCGGGAGGTCCTTTGGTCTTTTCCATGTGTGATCCTTTCTTCAAGAGCCAAACTCTTTCTACTATAGTTCTCTGTTTTCACTCCACCAACAAATTTACAGAACATCAGTGAACTTGTTTCTACACCAAGTATTAGGAGATGTTAGATTGACTTTCCCTACTATTTTCAGTATTTGTGTGTGTGTGTGTGTGTGTGTGTGTGAAAGTTTTGAAAGCAATAGAGGGGCAAAGAATATGGGAAATGAAAAGCAATGCAAGAAAATGCAAGACATAATATTTCATTACCTATGTACCAGCCCTTTAATTTTTAACTTAAAATGATTGTATTATATTGCCAAAAATTTTTAATAATAGTGAGAGAGTTGCAAGTACCTTACACCCAGGTTCACCAATTTTCCACCTTTACCACAATCCCTTATATGTCTATTCCTTTCTTCCTATTTTAGTGTGCTTCTAGTTTTTAGTTTAGGATTCAAGATAGGATGGCATTATACTTAATTTTTATGAATCTTTAGTCTCTTTTTATCTGGAATGATTCCCTAGTCTAAAGACATTGTCATATTTTAAGAGATTCTGGTGTATTCTCAGTACATCATGCACAAGTGTGGTTTGTCTTACCAACTTTCTCTTCCCCCAACACACTCCACTATGTGGATTTAAGGAACGGGGTAATAATGAGTATCACTAAGGATAAGTTTTAAGAGGAAGATTCATGTCTTTATCTATCCACTCATCATACACAGAATTTTATAATCTCCAGGGCACCTATTTGTGCTTTTTGGGAGGATAGATTAGTTCTTGCTTTTTTCAATGGATTTCAAAAACTGTTCAGGTGTAGAATGCTTGAAAATTAGGGCTTTTTTAAAACAGGTTTTTGGAAGAAGCTCTTTCTAGATGCATATACCATAAAACAAACTAAAACTACTTCCATGTCCTCATACAAAACAAGAAGCAAAAGAAACAGTTGAGCTAAACAATATCAATTGTCTCTGAGTTTTCCGGTTAATACTTTTTCCTTGTCCTTTCATTCTGTTTCCTGTAAGCTCCGTCTAGCAGTTTAGAGTTAGCTGGACTGGACGTTTTAAAGAAAAAATTATAGGAAAAAAGGTTGTAGCTAAATATTCCTTGTTGATATAATGTATTCTACCAATTGGGAAAGTCCTGGAGATGTTGGATTTTAACTGTAGAATCCATGTTCAACTGACGAATTACAAATGCCTGCAAAGAGCAAAGGTAACAACTATGGTTTTCTACCAGCATAAGTATAATAGGGTGTTGAGCTGAGGCCCCCCCAAAGTGGAGAAAACCCCTGTAGTTATCACCTGGGAGATGAGGGAAGTGGAGGAGGGCCATTGAGAGCCAGTTTACGTATCTGAAGAACTTGGCCAGTACAAGGAGATGGGTGTGACTTTAAACATGATGTGATGTAGCTGGAGGGTCTTCCTGCACCTGCAAGAGCAGCTTGGAGGCATGGGGCTGTGTTTGCCTGGACTAACAAGGCAGCCAAGAAAGGCAGAGAAACCAGACGACAGCAGGTGTAACCCAGTGTGGGAGAAGTCAGAAGTGGGTTACAAGGAAGATCTGCATCAGGATTAAAACCCAGGTGCAGCAGCTATGCTGGAGCTTAACCCCTAAGTTTTGGAGAGGAGAAGGGGCTCTCTTGACCCCGTGGCTTAGAAAGCAGGAAAGCAAGATGTAGCAGCCATGTGGAGCTCTCTTTCTTAGCAGTTTGAAACAATGCAGAAGGACTCCCACTGGCCCACCATGAGGATGAGGTTTTAGATTAAGAATGAGAATCTAGCTGAGCTAGGGACTTCTATTTCTTTTCCTGAGATACAGTACCCATGACTAGCCTGGTTTGGCAAGGGGAGGCAGGACTGTGTGTATGTGTTTGTGTGTGTTGTAAAGGGACTTTGGGATTTAATGGCAACATTCCTTCATTATTCTAAACCTGTATAACTTTTGAATAAATAGTTCCTTTCCTTTGTACCAAACTCTGGCATTGAGAGCCACAGTTCTTATTGGTAGCGGCCAAAACGAACCATAGAGTAACCAGACCCCCAGGGGCAGGGGGTGGGGCTCTGTAACATAATCCCAAAGGGTACAGGATGAATGGATTACTAGTGTCGGATGATAATGGTTCCCTAATCCTGTGTGGTGATTTGGTGGGACCTGGGGTGTTGGAACCCCAAGCCAATTGCCTCTGACCACTAGCAGCCTTGTGAATTTGTCCCAGTAGTCCCTTAAGATTATCATTTCCTATGCCTAACAGGAGGTAAGAAACTGGGAAGCACTACAGGTACCTGCTTTATTTTATCCTTCCCTGAAAGCAGATGCCTGAAGGCAGGACCTGAGTCTTCCTCATTTGTCTTCTTCAATGCATAGATAAGCACATAGTGATTGCTCAAAATGTACTATTGCATCAAAATTGCTGAATATCTGCTTCTTGCAGACAGTGTGAAAAGAGTTGTGATAGTTAAGCAATAAGATACTGTCTGAGGGGCCACTTTGTAACAGCTGTTAACTTAGAGGACAGAGAGTCTTTTAAAGCATAGCTTAAAGGACACCTTGAATCTAAAATAGAGCAAATGACAAAGTGGTGAAAGAAGAGACACATAACACATTTCTGGAGAAAGACAGTGAACCCAATCCCTGACAGGATTAGCAGGTTAATTAAAGAATCTATCCTGATGACGCTGGCACATCTTCAATTTAGACTGATATTAACTCCAGGCACAGGCCCCAATCTATCTTTTCCACCAGCTAGCTGCCATGGAGCTGAAATGCTTACCGGAGAAGTCGATTCTTAAGGACCTTCTTGACGCATGTGATTGTGTCCTAGGTGGAGTCCAGTCTAGGAGAGAGCTCATGGATTAGCAGGAACAGAGTCATCTGCTTAACACTTGACTACCTAGTAATGTGCAACAGGAAGGGAAAGTTTAGACAGTGAGAGCGAATCAATATTCTCTGAGCATATATCACATGCCTGGCACAGTGCTAGACACAGTGTACAACATGATGTGATGGTTAAGAGTGGCCACTATGCAGTCAGCCAGACTTGGGTTCAAATCCTAGCTCTGCCATATTTCAGCTGGATTATTTTGGGTAGATCCCTTTTCTGTAAGCCTTGGTTTTCTTATCTATAATGCAAGAACGATAATACCTTTGTATTGCTTTCTCAGGGGCTCTGTAACAAATCACAACAAACTTAGTGGCTTAAAATGGCAGAAATGTATTCCCTTACAGTTCTGGAGGCCAAAAATCAAAAGTCAAGGAGTCAGCAGGGTCAAGCTCCCTCTAAAAGATCTAGGGGAGAATGCTTCCTTGCCGCTACCAGCTTCGGGTGACTCTAGGCATCCCTTGGCTTGCAGATGCCCACTCCAGTCTCTGCCTCTGCTGTCACATGGCCCTCCCCTCTGTCTTCTATGCTGCCTCTTAAAGGTCATTCTTCACTGAATTTTGGGTCCACGTGGGTAATCACAATAAATCAGAATATTCTCATCGCTGGAACATTAACTTAATTACATCTGCAAAGACCCCTTTTCCAAATGAAATCACAGGTTCCAGGGGTTAGGGCATGGACATATCTTTTGGGGGACCACCACCATTGGCCCACTAGAACCTTCTTTCTAGTTCTTGTTTCTGAAAATTTACAACTTTGTTTACACACACACGTTATCTTCGCACATTTGTGGCACACAGTGAGCACTCAGTGAAGGTAAGTATAGAGAGCCGTTCACACACAATGTGAATTGGTTAATTCTGAAACTTAGGTCTTATTAAACACTTTTACATGTTGAAGCAGGTTCAGAGAACCTCATTACCTTTCCCAAAGTCACCAAACTAGTTTCCTATCCAGTGCTGAGTAACCACAAAGTCAGTGATTTGGCCCCTCACCAAGAAGAATGAGTTGTATCCCCAATGCAGACCTCAATACAAAGGATTGGGTACAAGTAGATTATTTACAAAGCAATTCCAGGAAGCAGCGAGATAGTGGGGAAGTGAACAGGAAAGGACAGAAGCCAAGGTGCCTAAGTGAGTGGGACACCGGTGTGGACACCTGGGCCTCGACCCCACTGTGGCTTCCTGAGAATTCATATGGGCTAAGGGAATATGAGAGGCCCCAAGAGCATCTTCTACCACTAGCAACTCTGTGCTGGCAGAGTTCTTGGAAGGTCAAGGTGAGAGGGAGTGCTGAAATGAAGGGTAAGGGCAACCCTAACCCTTCCCCAATTCTAATTTTTGATAATTTTGCTTGGCCAGTCTTGCAAGGTTAGATGGAATCCCAGATTCTCGGTGTTAAAGTGATCCTTACAAATCATGTGGTCTGACCTCACTCCCATTGCTATTGTTTTTTTTTTAATTTTTTAAAATTTTATTTTAATTTTTGGTCAAGTACAATTTTCTATCTTTTACCCCCATCCCAGCCCACCCACCCAGCCCTCCCATTGCTATTGTTCCATATACATTACATTCGCAGATTTATCCTCAATAATCAGCTATGGCCACTACTAACATCCTTGCAGGACCAGAGGGCCCACTACTTCCTGAGGCAGACTGACCCATTGCCGCACAGCTTTCATCATGAATAGGATCCTTATTTTGAGCCAAACTTTGACTCCTCGAGTCTTCCACCAATAGGATTTAGTTCTTTACCCTGGACCATCCCTTCTGTCTAAGAGGTCTACTTTTGCTTATATAATATTTTCGGCTCAACAATCCCACCCCATCCCTGCCCTAGAACTAGTTAGGGCTCTTTGGAGATACTGTGTTCTGCTCCTGTAGGGCTCCCGCTTATAATGGCCTAGGAAGTAACTTAAGTGGTTTTAGAATAAAATATAACTGCACCCTCAGGGACAATTGTGGCATATGGTATAGTAAGAAGAACATCCATTCAACAAATGCCAAATAAGCACTGACTTTGTGTTAGATCCTCAGATCCGTGGCCAAGAGTCTGTTGGGAGCAATGGAAATAAAAACAACCAACTATAATGCCCAAGATAAAGGTCTTGAAAGGTCATTATAAGAAGGGCAGAATGAGGTGTGCCATGCTTACCAAAGCCTGAAGGACTTGTTCTGAGCATAGTAATTTCATCAAGAGAATTAACAAAGACTTCATGGATGTGGCATTTGATTGAGCTTTGCAGATTGGTTGGTATTTTAGCAGATTCTGATACCAGCAGGAAAGGAATCTGAGAATACAGGAATGGCACAAGAAAGTCCTGGAAGTGAGACCTTGCATGCTTCATTCAGGGAATGGGAAGTTGTCAGGTGTTTCTAGAATTTAGGGTATATATGTGTGTGTGTTTGTACTGTTAATAACACACGAGGCTGATATGGTAGAAGAAAGACCATTTAGATTGCATTATGAGAACAAGGGTCTTGACTTATCTATTAGGTAACAGAAAATTCTTCAAATGCTTTTGCACAAAGAAAGAGAAAGACTTTATTCTTAAAAGGGTTACTCTACTACTACTGTGGAGAATAGGCCACATTGTGGGGAAATTGGAGACAGGGAGAGCAGGTAAGAGGTAAATGTAGAAATTCAGAAATTCCAAGCAAAAGACTCCACTCATCCATGTTTCCTTCCTTCCTTCCCTCCTTCCTTCCTTCCTTCCTTCCTTCCTTCCTTCCTTCCTTCCTTCCTTCCTCCCTCCCTCCCTCTCTTCCTTCCTTCCTTCCTTCCTTCCTTCCTTCCTTCCTTCCTTCCTTCCTTCCTTCCTTCCTCCCCTCTGTCCTTCCTTCCCTCTCTCCTTCCATTTCTATCTTAAGCATTTACATACTAGTCATTGTGCTAAGTATTAAGGCTTTGGAAAAAGTTTTTTTTATCTTCAAGGGGCTTATGGTCTAGTAGGGTTGAATGGGGGAAGTGGAGAGGAGAGGAAGGCTAAAAAGATGTTTCAGAATGTAGGTAGACTCTCGCCAGTGTCTAATTGCGTATGAATGAAAAAGAAGAGAGAAAATAGAAAAAAAATTTACATTGGAAGAGATGCCTGAATTCCAGGTCCAACATACTACTCATTGGCTGTGTGATCTTGTACAAATTCTAACCCCTCTGTGGTCCTATTTTTCTTATCTGCACAGTTTGAACTAGATGATTTCTTCCAGTGCTTGGCATTCTAGGATTCTATTATTCTATTACTTTGCTCATTAATTAATAAGAGAAAGAGAAAAGTTTAAGAATGGATGAAGGGGGGGAGGGGGTGTTTGGGGCATAGGAAGTAAGTCTGGGGTGGAATGAATCTGTGAGGACACAGATGGAGAGACAGCCCACTAGGAGCACAGGTCGGAATCAGGTTACAAGGGCTGTGAATGTCAGATTAATGAGCTGTAGTAGCAACCGCAATTATTATGAAAGCTTTGTTCTGTCACTTCGTCTTCCAGCTCCTGTCATGCTTCCCCACTTCTGGCTCAGACCTCTGCTGTGTACTCCCAGAAGTCTGTGGTCGGGCACAAAGGGCACCTGCTCTGAAGACAGATAACCACAGTCACTTCCACTTCCTTCTTGAGTGGTCAGAGCTCTGGACCCACTTGAGGCAGTTGCAGACTCACCAGTCCTGGTCTAGGGACTCTTGGGCAAGAACACTGATTTCCCTCCTACTCTATGGATTGGCAGCCTCGTCTCCCTAACTGCAACTTGTCCCTTTGGTCCCCTTGGCCTCTCCTTAGGGCCTTTGCTCAATTTGGAAAATAAGAACCACTGAGGTCATAAGAGTCAGAACACTGGGGGAACAGGAGACATCACTGATTCCAGAAAACTGAGACCTCCTTAAGGGCAAAGGCCACACATTGGCACTTGCTGAATTCTTAGCCTCTAACACAAAACCTGGTTCACAATAGGTGTTCAGTCAATGTTCATTAAAAGAATGAATGATGGAATGAATGCTTGAAACCAATCATGTACAAATGATGGAACTGAGTGAAGTCCAGAATGGCTAAGTGGCTGCTGAGTTAGCTAGAATCTATCTCAGTGGCATTTCTTCTTGGTCATAGCTCTTTAAAATTAAGGCAATAATACATGCCCTGCAAAGACAGCTGTTGTGAGGATTAAAAAGAAATCACATATAAATCATCTGGAATGGTGCTGAACACATAGTTTGTACTCAAAAATTTTAGGCTCTAGTGCAGTGCTGCTCAGAATATCAATGGTAATCCCTTGATCTTTGGAAAAGAATTAGGGGCATCATGTTAAAAAAAACAACTGTGTTTGAACAGTGTTAAAGACCTGGAGAGCCTCATGTGTTTAAGGCAGCTCTGGATACAGCCTTGTTAATTGGAGAGGAATGGACCCAATGACCCTGGGCCCTTTCCAAATCCTTTTGATTCTTGAAACCGGGGATGCATTTCTGATTCTAACCATTAGGTGGCACCAGCCCACCAGGTTAGATAACTCAGGCTTCGAAGGGCGAGCTGCTCAGCTTCCCAGCAGGGGAGTTGTAAAGGGAATGGGGAGGGAGGTGGTGAGCAGGAGTGGGGTGGGGGAAGGAGCAGCTTAGAGAGTCCAGGTGTTTGTGCCTCTGCACGCCTGTGTGTGTGCGCTTTTGTGCAAGGCTGGGGTGGGGGTGGGCTGTATAAGCATTATGAGGGTGTATGTGCATGTGTGTGAGTGTGTGTGCCTGTGTGTGAGAGACAGCTAACGACTCTCAGAAAGGGGGCCTTTGTTTCGCTCTTGTTTATGTGCAGGGAAATCATTTGACCTAAATGAAATCGCTCTGCCCCAAGGATATGAGTGTATGGCTGTGGGTGAAGTCAGGCTTGGGGGTGTCAAATTTTCAAGATGTTAGAGCCACTAAAATTTGTTTAATCGACCCTCTCATTTTTTAGATAGGAAAAATTGAGCCCAGAGTGGGCTAAAACTCAGCTGGAGTATGCCCTAGATCCTTGGCGGGTAGGGCCAGACCTGTGGCTCCCTCACCCTGTCCATCGAGGCCTCCACATTGAGCTTCTGGCTACCTCAGGACAAGGAGGTTGGACAGTCAAACAAGGTGGGTGACCTCCAGCAAGAAAACCAGCAAGAGGAAGCCTCAGGTCCCCTGCTTAATCTCAGTCTTATTTCAGGGTGAGCATCCTGGCTTCTCTGCCCTGTGCTTCAGGGCCCACAGCTGGCCCCAGAGCTAGTCCCGCCAGCCCTTAGCATCTCCCAGGGAAGAACCTTGAGAGCAGCTCACTTTGCTCAGGAACCCACAGCAGACATGTGGCAGTTGGGGACCAGAGTCAGATTTCTGGTCTCCTACCCCATATCCTTTCCTGCCTTCCCTATCTCTGTCTCACTACCCTGGGAGGGTAGCCCAGGGCTCAACCTTCCAGGGGCACCCAGCAACTCAGGCTCCGCCTGGCCAAAGCCCCTCAGTGTGTCTCTTGTCCCCTTTCACAAGGATCTGGAGCCATACCCAAGGTCTGATGATAGTAACAAAGATTTGTGTATGGAATGGGCCAGAAGCTGATAAAAATCATGATAGGAGCTGTCTTTTATATTTCCAGTGTTTACTGTGTTCCAGGCCCTGTGCTGAATTATTTGGCTGTGCAGTCAGATGTCCTGGGCTTGAAATTTGTCTCCATCACTAACCCAACCTGTTAACTTTTTATTTTCTCCATCTTAAAACTGGGGGTGTTACTAGTGCCCACCACAAAGGGATGTTGAAAGGTTTAAATGAGTGAACACAAAGAAAGTATGGGAAATTCATAAGCCTCAATACATGCGATTATGCTTTAATTTTTAAAACAACCGAGCATGGGTTGTCCTGTGAAGTGTGGTGATCCCATTTTATGAGTGAGGAAACTGAGGCCCAGGGAAGTGATGTGTATGGTTCAAGGTAACACAAGCTAGTAAGCGTCGAGATGCTAACAGAACTTAACTCTATTGGTCAGACCTTACGCCAATCCTCTAAAATTTTTTGTTGTATCATCACCAAGCCCAGATACAAAGACTTTCTAAGAAAATTTCAATAAGAACAGGATCAAATATCATATCTTACGATATGATAATATGATATGAGAAAAATTAGGAAAATGAAAAAAAGCTTAAAAAGTAGGAAAAAAAAAAGCTTCTAGACCTGAGTTGTCATTGTGCTCTGAGTGTCTTGAATTCGAATAGGTTGGAACCAGGATACTTCCTGGGCTGCCAGGAATCTTGCACTCACAGCTCCCTCCCTTCCCGGTCTGCCAGTCCTTTGTCACTGATGCATCCCACAGTGGGTAGTAGATGATGGGCGCACCAAAGACGTCCAGCACAGCTCATCATCACTGCTCCTTTATGGGCCCTGTGCAAATGCATACTTGGCTTTATATAGAACATACTTACGAGCACTCATTATGGTGGGAAGTAGTAGTTAACAAAGAAACTATACAACTGCAGATGTGTGATGTTAGGCCACTAATGAATCAGTCTGGCAGCCTTGTGGTCCCACCTGATCCAAAGAGGGGCCTCTGTGCAGCTTCACCCCAGCCAGTGTGGAATCTTTAAGATAAGGCAGTATTTGCTGGGCTCCAGCTTCCCTGCACCTTCTCCCCAGGATTCCTCCATCAGTGCAGGCTCACTCCATCCCAGCCTGACTACAAGCACCCAGCACATCTATTCTCTTCCATTCAGCCAACCAATGTCTTTGAAGCACCTGCTCTGCCTACCATTGGAGAAAACTCAATGCACAATCTCAACTCTTTTCTCTGCTTTAGTGGATCTTGCAATTGACCTTTGGATTTAACTATGGGGATTAAATCAATGCCTTTTGGAATCCAGGGGACCTAACTGATCCCCACTTGTGCCAGCTGGGTAGATGAAGTGTCTAGCAGCAACACTTGAGTTTTGGGGAGCCAGGGGTGGGGATGGAAAAAAAAAACTAGGGAATCTAAATTGTTGAACAGGAACTTTAGGGTTGGAAACAAGATCCAAAATCAGCAGCCCAGACATCTAGTAGAAAGTAAACTGAGTCTCCAAAATTCCGTTTTTGTTACCTACAGCTCATTCTTCATTTGGAAGCCAGAGTGATCTTTTAAATACAAGTCATATTGCACCTCTGCGTTAACGCTCTCCAATGGTTGCCATCATGTTAAGAGTATAATCCACACTTCTTTCCCTGGCCTGTAAGGTCCTGGTGGTTGGTTCCTTGCCTGCTTCTCAGGCTTTTCAGGCTTGGTATCTCACCATTCTCCCTCCTGCACATCTGCACCACCCATACCAGCCTGCTTTCTGTCCCTGGAATACTGAGTATGGCCTCAGGGACTTTGCATTCACTTTTTTTTCTCTGCCTGAATAGCTGTTCTCCTACATTTTCTGAAAGTTGACCACCTCTTGTTATTTAGGTCTTAATGCAAATGTCACCTCAGAGACTCCTTCCCCAACCATCCTGACCAAACCAGTTTCTCCCTGCACCTTATTCATTTTCCATCATATCAACCTATTCCATTTTCTTTGTAGAAATTATCATGAGTGGGGGTTCTGGCCAGGTAGTTCAGTTCGTGTGAACATCATCCTGATCCACCAAGGCTTAAGGTTTGATCCCTGGTGAGGGCACATACAAGAATCAACCAATGAATGCATAAATAAGTGGAACAACAGATCAGTGTGTTTATCTATCTCTCTCTGCTCTCTCTAAGAAAAAGAAAGAAGGAAAGACATTATCATGAGTTGAAATTTTACCATTTATTTATTGTTTGTCTCCTTTCACTAGACTGTAAACTCCATTAAAAGAAGGAACTCATCTGGCTTGTTCATTGGTCTATCCTTAGAGACTAGAACACTGCCTGAAACACTGTTGGAATCCAATCACATTTGTTGAATGAATAAATGAATATAAAGTGAACAGCAAGCGTGGGAGTGCGATGAGAAGACCCAGTGTAATTTCTGTCTGAGTTCCTCTGTCCCCCGCGCCGTCACTGGCTCATTCTGATTATCTGTCAGCTGCATGGTGTACACAGAGTGTCATCTAAGCATCCCAGAGGACAGAAGGTCTGAATACTTGGGGGATACATCTAGTCAGTAGTGTTCAGTTATAAGCAAACTTAAATGGCCACCTAGGTATTCTTTATATCATTTCTGGGTATCAATAACTTCTGAGTTGTGGTGATGGGAGTTTTTGTCTTTTCATCTTGGAATTAGTTATGAAACCCTTGGAAAGATATGGCCATAACTGTGACACCATGTGATCTGGGTCAGATCCTCATGGACCTGGGGAAGTCTGCATACCAACAGCAATGCCATCAGAAGTAAGACATTGTTCTATGGCAGTGATGGGAAAAGTTTGCCATTATCCATTTGGAACTCCTGAAAACCAATATTATGGCAATATCCAGGTATTAAGAGAATCAAAATTCACCCATGATTTCAATGTCTTAGCAAAGCAAAGAGATTTTACTTGCCTTTTCTTCTAGGCTTTGTCCATATAACCAAGTCACAGTATTTTCAAAATGTTAATGTGCAAGGTATCATTCACTTATTCAGGAATTTTTTTCCTACGGATTTAGTATATGTCAGTCCCAGGTAAGGCAGGGGGGGTGGAAAAGATGAAAATGTGGCCACATTCTCCAAGTATATGCAGACCAGAAGGGAGGCAGACAGGATCACTATAACCCAAAGACAGAACAGTAGAATATCTGGAACTAGATCATGTGTGTCCTAGTCTTGGCTGGGTGTCTCTGGGAAAATCATTTAACAGGTTTGTGTCTTATTAGCCACTTTATCACTAAATGAGAGTGATGAAAATAATACTTCAGAAGACCGTTGGAAAGATTAAATAAATATGTATAAAATGCTAGAACAGTGCCTGGAACACAGTAAATGCTAAATAAGTGCCTACTAATATGGCCGTTATTAGGCCAAGAGCCACAGGCTTTGAAGAGAGATGTAGAAGGTGCTATGGGGACAGTTAACTGCGACAGGTAGACAGGGGGTACTTCTTGTAGAAGATGGCAGTTTCCAAGGCAGAGGCAGCATGTTGTCAAGGCAAGAGTAGGGTCGTTGGGAAAGAAAGGGCTTTTCTTTAATTCTGCCTTTGTTATTTATCAGCGTCACAGCTTTGGACAAGTCATTTCACCTTGTATGTGAAATAGGTGTTATCTCATAGGAGTGCTGTGAAAATGCAGTGTCATGACATTTGTGAGGCTCCTGGCTCATGGTGGTCCCTGCAGAAGGCACTACTCACTCATTCTGCAGGGAACCACATGCGGATGTGATGCTCTGAAGCATGGAGTCCTCTCAACATCTTTGGGGGTTGAAAGCAACTGCCTCTTCCAGGGTCATGCCTCTTTTCAGGGACTGCCTGCATCCAACATCTGATGACCTTGGGGCATAAAGGTCCAGTCCCTCGCTCTAACTGGAAATGATGCTGAAGGCCTCATGGGGTCACCTCAGGCCTTTACCTGGCCTGTAGTAGCTCAGTGTCCATCTCTGACCCTTCTTGCTTCCTTCCTCTCTTGAATTGGTCAGCTCAGGCTGCCATAACAAAATATCACATTCTGGGTGGCTTAGACTATAGAAATTTGTTATCTCATAGTTTTGGAGGCTACAGGTGTAAGGTCGAGGTGTGGGCAGGGTTGGTTTCTGGTGGAGACCTCTCTCCCTGGCTTATAGACAGCCACCTTTTTGCTGTGTGCTCATACGGTCTTTTCTCTGTGCTTACACAGAGGGCTCTGCCATCTCTCTTCTCACAAAGGCACTGGTCCCATGAAATTAGAGCCTCACCCCCCTGACTTTATTTAACCTTAATTACCTCTGCAAAGGCCCTATCTCCAAACATAGTCACAGTGGGAATTAGGGCTTCATATACAAATTTAGGAAGGACACAGTTCAGTCCAGAACATCTCTCTTTTACAGGTGTGAACCCTAAATGCACTTCTTAACCTTCCCCCGCTGATGTTTGTCTCAGTATCTGCCTTCCAAAAACTCAAGTTGTGAACACACTTTCAAACAAACCATCTTAAGGTGCGTAGTGCCTAGAATAGAGTAGTTACCCAGTTAAGCTTTACTGAATGAATTGATATTTGGATTTGAGTTCCAGTGTGAAAGATTACTCAGCACTAGTATTTCCTAATGGTCAGAAAGAATAAAACTCCAGATGTTTCTTTATGAGTTTTTATTTAAGTATTCATGTGCCAAACACCACAAACATCAGCCCAGTGATCCTGGGGTCAAAGAGCCTTTACTGACTGAGTTAGAAAAGGGGTCATCAGACTGGTCTAGGTCCCAGTTAGGGGTGTCTGAATGGAAGAATGGAGGAAGAAATTTCCTTGATTGACTGCTTTCTGTAAGTTAGTGTTATTCCAGAAGACTTGTTGGCAAGTATTTTCTCACATACTTTTCCCAACTGCTCTATGAGTAGGAACCTTTGTTAGTGTCACTTCACAGATAGAGAAACTGAGGCTTCCTTGCCAAGGTTGCATGACCAGATAGTGGCATAGTTGAGAGTCAACCCTTGCTCAGCATCAACGTCCGTGATATGGGGCGAGGACTTCCCAGTTTGATTCTACTCCATTTCAATAGAAGCATCTGTTCCTGGGCTGCTCCTGCCTCATCTGGCCTCTCCAGGTTGACAGCGACAGGCCTGCCTGCCCTCTCCCTCCCCTTCGGCTGTGCACAGGCTCCATCTCAGCTGCTGTTTTCCCAGAGGCCTTTGCAAGGCTGAGGAACCAGACCTCTGGGGGTAAGGCTGACACTAGGAGTTAATGATTATCAGTTGAAACAAAACACTTGTTTACATGTTGCCATCATTAGAGGTTCCAGCCTTACCTCTGCTGGGCCTCCTGCCAGATGTTTGGAGGGGGTTTTCACAAGCTGTGCAGTTTACTAAATATAAAAGCACTCATATGAAGGCGTTTTAGTATTAGGTAGTGCAATTCTGAAAATGGGTAATTGAATTTCTTTATCTGGAGCAAAAGGGACCAAGGCATTCTTAGAATTTGCTCAGCTGGGGCACACAGATGGTTGCTGGAGACATGGGGATTCCCTCCTTGAACCCTCACCGAGGGGAGCAGTTTGGTTTAATGGTCTTTTGAGCAAGTGTCTGGCTCCTGACAGAGGCTGACACAACTAACTCTTCCTGGGAAAACCAGGGGGGACTTCATAAAAAAGTGACATTTGCCCTTGATGTTATCCTTGAGGATAAATGTTTCTCCAGGCAGAAAGAAGGGGCAGGGAAGAACATTCCAGAGGTGAGAACAGCAGGTGCAAGGACACTGGGGCGTGGAAGTCTGTCTTTGAGGATAGACATCGGCGCCCGAAACACTGGGCTTAGTTAGTGTCTGCCTGGTTGCCGTCCAGGCCGGTGGCTCTCAGCTGTACCTGAACATCAGGATCATCTGGGAAGCCTCAGATAATTACCTGGCCATGCTTCCTAGATGCTAACTTGATTAGTCTGGGAGGGGACTCTGAACGTCAGTATGAAAAGTTCTCCAGATTATTCTGACATACAGTTAAAGTGTAAATTGGTCCTTAACATCTTCATGGTCTCTCACTGTCCCAACTTGTAGACAAATGTATTAGTGAAAAACTTTGGTCAACTTTTCAAATTTGTTACCACATGTGGCTGAAGTGTAAGACGGGGCTTCCCGAGTGTTCAGCCTTGAGGGCAAACATTTCCCTTTGGGCAAGAGAGGCGGATGAGGCACCCTCTTTCCTGTCAGAGCCTGTTAGGGAAAGAATAACTTGCATGAAGAGCTCACCTTTGACCAGATCCAGACCATGTCCATCAATCACGTAGGTAAATAAATACCAATAGGGCCCCATGCTTTTACCTACAGCTCTCCTTTTGCTGACTTTTCTTGGTGAAGAAAAAAAAATGGTAAATTATTCAAGGTGGGGGAGAGCTGGTTTTGTAACTGAATTGTAAGAGGGCTGAATAAGAAACTATAGTAACCTATACATATTTCATCTCTATTTTTTTTCGCTCCCTTGCAGAAGATTTCAGGTTTCGTTTCTCCCAAGCAGGACTGCTCACTTTGACATTCCCCGAGTGTCTGTAGTACTAGGCAATAATTAAATATCAGGTGCATAAGTTGCTCTTTAATTTGACATGTGTGCTCCAGGCAATAACGGCACGCAGTGCCATGTGGGAGTGTAATTGCTAAGGAATAAAATCTTGTAGCGAGTGAGATCATTGTATCAGGTATGGTGTGACAGCTCATTTGATCATTATGTCCAGGCTAAAGAGTTTGCCTAATTAGTTTCCATTAAAACTCACCCTTTAATCAAGAGTTATTCTTGCATAAAGAATGTCACTTGGTCCAGATGAATGAACAATGGTTTCCCCTTGAGATTGGACTCTTGGCTGCACTGGGATGCCATATGTCTGTTCAAACAATCCACACCCGGCCTTCAGCTGGGAAGCCTGAGCTGGAAAGGCTGGTATGAATGGAAGGTAGGAAAGGAATTGGGAGGACAGAATTGGATGCTGCCAGCCCTGGTGGGTGGTGCTTAGGATCTAAGGGGAGCCCCTTGCCAGTCACAGAATCCTGGGATTCCAGAGTCTTCCATATTTAGAGAGAATGGGGAACCACAGGGGAAAAGTGACTTGGTCACAGTCACACAGCCAGTTGTAGCAAAGCTTGGGCTGGGACCCAGTTCTTTTAGCTTGAAGCACAAAGCTCTTTCTTTTCCATCAAATGATGAATGCAATTATCAAGGTTTTTAGGACCAAGGATATGAACATTTTCCTCCTGATCCACTCTGAGTACTACGGGGCTTAGAGATGGCAAGAGTGAAAATGAGTGCTGGGAACGCTCGGCATTCAGTCTCATTTCATTTCCATCTTGTAGGCTCTGGAGCCAACCTGCTCTCCATTTGAACTTCGGCTTGGCCCCTCACTAGTTGTATGACCTTGGGCAAGCCACTCAACTTCTCTAAGATTTAGTTTCTTTATCTGTAAGGTAGGAGTAATAATGCTTACCTTCTAGATAAAAGGACCCTTCTCTGTACCTGGAATTCAGAAACACCTCTTTCCAATTTCGGTTTCCCAAGGGACCCTAATGTTCCTGTATTCCTGTGTCCCAGGGTTAGGTGTAACTTAAGAGAATTCGGACTTTTGACAATCTGAGTGTGCAAGGATGATTTATCTTCACCGGGTGATTGACAGAAGCCACCTGACATCAGATTCAGACCCAATTCAGGAGCACAGTGTCTGGTTGGTAGAAGATGCCACAACTGAATGGGGATTAGCCTAATGGAGAAAGCACCAAGTCACTGTGATTATGAGCTTCGCACATCTCCTCCCTGGGCCAGCCGTCTACTCCAGGGGAATGTTTCTGTCCTGAGAAAGTGTGTGCCAGTGTTATGATGGACATTACTGCTGCAACTCTGTCCTCTCCCATGAATGCACTTATCTCCGTATGCTGATGCTTCCCAAATTTGTATCTTTAGCCTTGGTCTTCTTCCTTTTAACCCAAACTTCTAATTGTCAACTGGAAACTCTGGCACTTCAGAACAACCCAGTCGACCCTAAACTTATAGCTCATTTACTTCCCAGCCTCACTGACTTCTGAAAATTTGTAACTGACTTTGCCAAACACTGACATCCAAACTAAGTAACCTCAGAGCTACCCTAGAGTGGGAGGATGTGTGAGGCAGTGAAAGAGGGTGAGCTGGAGTAAATCGCTTAACCACCTGAGCTTAGTTTCCTCATATTTAAAATGGTGTATAATCATACTACTTTTCTCCCAAGAGCCCGCCCAGTCGGACTCTTGCTTGCCTGTCAACACTAGCCTTCATTACTTTCCTTCGAATAGTCTTAGCTCAAGATATACCAGACTGCCTACTCTTCCCAGATCACAGCTAGCATTTTCACTCACGCCTTCATGATTTGCTCATATTGTCTTTTTCTATCTGCAGTGTTTTTCCTTCCCATGCCCGTCTGGCAAGCTCCTACCATTCTTTATGTCTCAGCTTAAGAGTTAAATTTCTTAAGCTTTTCTTGGGCTTCCCAGAGTTAGGGACTCTGTTGCTTACTCTTTTGCAGTAGTTTTTATTTCTCTCCCCGGGACTCCTATATTCCACACATTCTATTTTATCTTTAATATCTTTCTTAATAGTTTCCATCATTTTCTCAGTCTGACTTTCTATTTCACCACTTCATTTGTCTTCAAATTCATCTTTCCATTTATATCAGACTATATTGTTTACTTCAGCTTTTTATATTTTTTATTCATTATATTTGTACTTGGTATCTCTTATTGTTGTTCTTGTTTCATATTGCTAATATCCTCCCCCCATATGTCCTTGAGTGCTTATGGCATGCGTATTTTACATTTTTAGATAATTTACTTTAATGTCTTCTCCAGATACTGTTCCTTGTTTATGAAGTTGTGTTTCCCTGAAACTATTAATCAACCACTTTGGTAATGTGTATTGGGGAAAGAGGTCAAGTTCAGGTATCTGTCCTTACGGGCTTAGGAGACAGGAATAGATGAGTTCTACAGCAGAAAGCCCAAGGTTCCACAGGCCCAGCTCGGAGTTTCACTTTAAACCTGTAGAAAAAAGGGGCCGGAGAGAGGGTGGTCTCTTTAGGTTGTGTGCATCAGCCCTGAGTTTGGGAGGGGATGGGGTTTGAGTCTAAAGGCCTAAGCACAGCAGGGCAGATCGACCTGCTTACATTGACTCTTTTTCTTTTTAAAAGCTTCTACTTTTTAGAGCAGTTTTAGGTTCACAACAAAATTGACAAGAAGGCACAGAGATTTTTCATTTACATTCTGGACCCAAATATGCATTGCCTTCCTCATTATTAACATTACTCACCAGAACAGTACATTTGTTACTAAGGATCGAACCTATACTGATATATAATCACCCAAAGTCCATAGCTAACTTCGGGCTTCACTCTTGGTGTTACACATTCTATGGGTTTGGACAAAGGTATAATGACATGTCCATTGTCATAATACAAAATATTTTCATTGTTCTACTTATTCCCCTCCCCTGTCTCTGACCCCTGGCAGCCATTAATATTTGTACTGTCCCCATAGTTTTGCCTTTTTCAGATTGTCGTATAGTTGGAATCACAGAGTATGTAGTGTTTTTTAAATTGGTTTCTTTCACTTAGTAATATGCATTCAACTTTCCTTCATGATTTTCATGACTTAATAGTTCACTTCTTTTGAGCACTGTATAAAATTCCACTGTCTGGGTGTGCCACAGTTTATTTATCCATTCATCTGCTGAAGGACATTTTGGTTGCTTCCAAATTTTGGCAGTTATGAATAAAGCTTCTATAAACATCATATGAAAGTTAATTGCGTTGAAATGTTTTCAACACCTTTGGATAAATGTCAAGGGGCATGATTAGTTTTGTTAAGAAATCACCAGACTGTCTTCCAAAACCATCTACCATGTTGTATTCCCACCAATATGTTAAAGCTCCTGTTGCTCCATGTCTTCTCAAGCTTTTGGATATCAGTGTTCTGGCTTTTTGCCACTCTGATGGGTGCAGTACTAACCCATCGTTGTTTTCATTCATCAACTCTTCATTCTAGTAGGGCTTTCCTGCTGGCCTGCTGTTGGCTTGGCTGGGCTCTGAGGGGTCAGGGGATGATTTGTCCAAAGCAGTGCAGGAAGGAGGTGAGAGCAGAACTTCAAGATTTTGCTCCCACACATTGCCTGGTGCTGTTGCTGGCTGCCTTCAGCTTCAAGCTACAGCTTACCTACCTCCCGGACACACAGCAGTTCCAGGCCCTATTCCCAGAGGGGTCACATTTGTTATTATTATTGTTATCATTGTTGTTGTTGTTAGTTCTTGAAACCTACATTTTGCTATTGCTTCTACAATTTTTTTAGTATTAATTTAAGAGGAAGACAAGAAAAATAATCAAGTGTCTTGGCAGAAGCCAAATTGTACATTTTATAATACTTGCGATGATCTCTACAATGCATATGCTGTGTCTGCTAGTGGTTAAAAATCTGAAGTTACACTGTTGGATTTTTAAATTTTACTTTAAAAGAGACTACTTTTTACTTTAAATTAAAAAAACTTATGGAGATATAATTTGCATCATATAAAATTCACTCATTTTAAGGATGACTTTTGACAAATATCACAATCTATATATTGAATATTTTCATCACTCCAAAGTTCCCACTCCTAGTCAATGTTCCTCCAGTTCCCTAGCACTAGGCAAACACCGATCTGCTTCCTTATACGATCTATCAGACCTCCTTTTTTTCCCTAAAGTTTTAGGTAAATGGAATAATACTCTTTTGTGCTCTTTCCTATCTGGATTCTTTTGCTCAGCATGAAGTTTTAGAGATTCATTCATGTTGTATCTATGTTGTGTTTATTGTTTTTGTTGCTGAGTAGTATTTTGTTATATGTGTACACCAAAATTTGTTCACCCATGTTCCTAGTGGTGAACATTTGGGTTATTTTCTGCTTTCGGCTGTTGTGGATCCCTAGTGCCACTTTTTAGCTGTATCACCTCAGGCAATTTATCTAACTTCTTTGGTTTCAGTTTTTCCATGTGAAATGGGGATAATAATACTACCTAGCTTATAAAGTTATTGCAATGACCAAATGAATTAATACATGTGAATTCCTTAGTCCCTGGCATATAGCAAGCACTTAATAAATGCTATTATTAAAATCCTGTGTTGTACTTGTCTTCCCACTGGAGTGTGAATTCTTTGAAAACAATAATTAGGGTTTCTTCTAGGACAGTGCCTCATATTCATTCCTTTATTTATTTCTTCATTCATTCCTTCAGTTGATAAGGTTTAACTGAGATGTACAATTACCGTACCCCATGCTGGTTGCTAAGGCTACAAACACATCATAGCCCTGCTGTCATAAAGCTTCAAGGCTAAAGTGAGAGACAAACACACCAGGTTGTTACCACACAGGATGTTAGAGGGAGCTTAAGGGCTGTGAGTGTCACCTAAACCAGACCTGGGAAGGAGGAGAAAAAAATGTGTTATTTCAACAATGTATTCAGGATGAACAAGAATGACCTAGTTTGAGGGTTGTGGGGAGAGAAGGAAGAGTGTGACAGATAGAGGAAGAGTGTGCACAAAGGCTCAGAGGCAAGAGAGCATAAGCATATAAAATGTATAGCATACAGGTTTGATGATAGAATAAATAGTAAAGCTGTTACAGTGGGCCAGGAAAGAGCTATCAAAAACTGTGACATAGGAATGGATGTAGGGCATTAGTGGATGAACAATACTGATGAAGTAGAAACTATTGAAACTGATTGAATGCAGTGGGAGGGAGGATGAAGTCAAAGTGCAGCCAAGGTTCTAAGTTCCAGGTGACTGGGAAAGTGAGACTGTCATTAAAAATTAGATGTTAGGATGGAAACGATTTTCTTGGTGTGGGTGGTGACAGAATAACTACCTTTTTGCACATAAAGATCTTGAGGTATTGGTGAATTTCCTACATTGAGGTACTCAGGGGACCTTGGGGGAGACGTCAGAGATGGAGAAATGCACCTGAGTGAAGAGAAGCAGCCCCTCAGCGAACACCTGGTAGGGGACTTTCAGGAGGAGCTTGTTGGTCCCTGCCCAGGTATGCTTGATGAAATGGTGGGGCAGCCAGCTGAGTAGCATCTCGTTGCACAAGTTCATTATTTGCATTTGGGAAAGTAGCCTGCTTGTAGGGAGAGGTGAAGGGTCAAAGAAGACCTTGTTCCAGGTCTGCCATGGTCCCTGAGTTCAGCCTCAGTGAGTCATGTGTAAGACCTGTGTAAAAAGGGACAAAGAAACTAGCTTTTTAAATAGGGACTACTGTATTTTGCCATGTGTAACATGCTGCCATGTATAATGTGCACCAACCACGTTTTTGGCTCAAACTTTCAGGAAAGAAATCTTTCATTTTAATTTTTTAATCCAATGATTTACTTATTTATATTTAGATACTTGTGTTTTAAATTATAAAGGAATTTTAGCATTTATTTTTGAACATTATGGTCCAAGAAATTTGATGTAACAAATAATTACAAAATACAAGAACAGATACAAGATATTTCAGGTATTACCCATGTATAATGTGTGCCCTTATTTTTCCTTGAAAAATCTGAGCAAAAAATTGTGCATTATAAATGGCAAAATACTGTAGGTCGTGAGGCTCCAGCAGGAAGTCGATCTTTTAAGTTTTCTCATCAATGCTATTACGTAATGACATGAACGTGAGGACGTTGAACGGAACTACGTCATTTGAGGACCTGCTGTATTTGTCTGCTCCTGCCTTTCCTCGCCCTGGCTCAGATCCTGGAGTCCCGAGAACCACCCAGCCTGTCTCAGCAATGACATGACCACACAGCTGCGCTGATTCACCTGTCCCCAACCGGTGGACCAGTCCGTGGACGAAAACGGAACAGGGTGAGTCTGCATTTTACACCTCTCACACCATCGCATCACGGTAAGTGATTAAAGGCCTGCATTTTTGGTTTGTGTATTGACACGAAGTCTCAGCTCGCTCTCCCAGCTCGGTCGGGCTCCTGCCAATACCCTTCACCCTGCCTCCCCAAATGAAGGCTTGGCCAAACAGGTATGTGGCTGATTTTATTCTCTGCTCTTGCTGTCTTAAATCGTAATAATTTCGAACAAGTTGTCGCACCTTTTTATGTTACCCTGGGCCTACCAAATTATGTAGCAGGTCCTACCCTAATGTTGCCATCTTACATAGCCATGGTACATTTACTGAAACTGAGAAATTGGCATTGGCGTAGTACTGTTAACCAAGCTACAGACTGTATTGGGATTTTACTAGTTTTTCTACGAATGTCCCTTTGGTGTTACAGAATCTAATTCAGGATACCATGTTATATTTGGCTGTTGTGTCTCCAGTCTCCTTGAATCTGTGACATTCATTTTGTCTTTCTTTGTCTTTGCCCTGGAAACTTTTGAAGAGTCCTGGCTTGTTTTTTTGTAGAATGCTCTACAGTTTGGGTTGGCCTGATTGTTTTCTCGATTTGACTGAGGTTATGAATCTGGGGGCGGGGGGTGGTGAATATCACAGAAGTAAAGTTTCCTCAGCGTGACTTACCAGGAAAACCTGAGGAGTGTGGCGTCTGCCAGGTTTCCCCACTGTGAAGTTACTGCATTTCCTGTTCCATATTCTATCTGTTAGACCGAGTAACTAATTCCAGCCCACATACAGGAGGAAGGGAATTAAGCCCCACTTCATGGAGGGAGGAATATCAAACAACTTGTGAACAAATGTTAAAACCACTTAGCAATAAATAAACATTTGGAGGAGACACTTTGAGACTATGCAAATATCCCTTTTTTACTGTTTTCTCCGGCTAATTTTAGCATTTATCAGTGGATCTTGCCTGCAGCAGTTGTTTCCAAAGTGGTGGTGGTGTTCTCCTGGTGATCTTTTATTTCAAGAGGGGCCTTTAAAATAATGGTGCTAGCCTCATTTACGTATTGATTTGTTCTTTTTACTGAATTAATAAGGCCTTGAAGGCTACCTGTTGCACTCTGCCTGCACCCTTCAGGCTCTCGATGCAACTCTGTTCAACTGAGCTGAATTGAATCACTTTTATCAGGTGATGTTTAAAGATAGCATAAGACTGACGGCTGAGCCATGGTTCAAGTGGCATGAGCATCACCTGGGAACTTGTTGGAAGTGCAAATCATCAAGTCTCACTCCAGACCTATGCAGTTAGAAGCTGTAGGGGTGGGGCTCAGCAGTCTGTTTTAAGGCCTTCCAGGTGGTTCCAATGACCTCTACTGATGTAGGGGGTTCTTCAATAAGTAACTGTATGCAGAAACAAGTCCCACTGAAACCATTATCTGTCCCCTAGTCCTGAATGGCTGTTCTATGCTTAAGTCAATTTAGGCGACGTGTGTGGAGTGTTCAGTCTGTGCCAGGCATTGTTCTCTGTCCTGGAGATAGCACCGTCCTGACCTTGAGAAGTTTGCCATCCAGGGAGTAACATAGCGTGAAAACATGATTGAACAACAGGTTAAGTTGTTCTAAGTTCTCTAATAGGCATTTGGACAAACCATGCTCATAATGCTTATCATTTTTGAGAATCTGTCATGTGTCAGATAGTTTTATGTACAGTAGATTAATTAATCTCCAAAAAATCTAGAAAGGAAGACATCAACTCTATTTTAGAGATGCTAAAACCTAGTTTCTGAGAGGTAAAGCATTTTTCTTAAGCTAGCTAGCTTGCAAATGCCAGAAATGGAGCTTGGACCCTGGTCCTTCTGACCCCAGGAGTTCTCTTACTGCCAATCTGCCCTGGCCCCTGGACTGACTAATTGTTTAGGTGGAGGGGGTGGGTGTGCAGTCTGTGAGAAGGAGTGGGATAAATGGGAGTTTTTCAGGTGGAAAAAGTGGGCAGGGAAATTTAGGTGAGGGAATCTCTTTTAAAAAGGCACAGAGTTGTGAAAATATGAGGCCTGCTGATCCAAGGTAGGTGATTCCAATGAAGCTAGAGTAAGAGCTCCTAGATGGTGAAGGAAGGAGGGGCTGGAGAGACACTGAAGATGGGCTGGGCCATATGACAGGTGGCCCTGTTGTCTTAAGAGCCACTCCCTGCTGGTTGCAGAGAACCAGTGCTCCATGGATTGATAACCTCTAGGACCCACAGCACAAATTACATCTGAGACTCCCTAAAGGGAAGTGGTCTAGAAGTGTAATTAATAACAAAGTCTTTGGCCCTGGCCAGGTGGCTCAGTTGGTTGGAGCATCATCCCATACACCAAAAGGTTGTGGGTTCGATCCCCAGTGGGTGGCCTACTATAGGCAACTGATAGATGTTTCTCTCTTTCTCCCTCCCTCCCCTCTCTACCCACTTTCTCTCTAAAATCAATAAACATATCCTTGGGTGAGGATTAAATTAAAAAAAAACAGACTTTGTTATATAGACTGGGGCTTAGATGCCAACTCTCTTACTTATTGTGTTCTTCATTAGCCTTACTTTCCTCATCTGTAATAGATACAATAATAATCACACCATTGATGAGCACCTGCTATGTGTCGGGCAGTTTCCTAAGTACTTTACATCAACTCATTTACTTGTCATGGCAACTTAATGGAATTAATAACATTATGCCCATCTTACCGAGAGGGAACTGAAACATAGGGGGATGGGGAAGAGGGACTGGTCCCTCAGTCATTTGGACAGACCTTCCTTCCTGGATTATGTATCAGTCTCTTTATAGTTAATTAAGGCTTACCCAACATTCCCCGCAATTCTAAACCTCTAATCTATGGGACCTATATGTAACCATACCAATGTAAGTAATGCCATGCATCATTACTCAGGACTTAAAATGTTCAGAATTAGGGTGAACTTACACTATAATAGTGCTGAATTTTGCATTTAAATTGTTTCTGAAAACTGACCAAGCATAAAAAAAAAGGAATCAAGAAGAAACATGTGAACCACTTTAAGATGCTTCAATCCCAGGATTTGCAAAACACTGTCTTTTTTCATTTAAACAAAATACTTCAAATTCTTGTAATTTTTTGAAATTTGAAGCCACTTCAAATTCTTACTTGAAAGTGAGTGAAGATAATAATGGAATCAAATCAATGAACTTATTAAATGTGTCTCTTATTCATTAAAGCATGTTTTGAAAGGACCCATGCTAAGTAGGTCTTATCTTAGCCTGGAGTTCCTCTAGATTTTTTTTTTAAAATGAAAGTATATGTATCATGATAGCTTCTGTAATTGCAGTTTTGCCTGAAGTAAAGAAGAGTGGTGGGACATTTATACAATGAAATAGTACTTGGCCATAAAAAAGAAAGTTTTACTCTTTGCGACAGTATGGAGGGACCTGGAGAACATTAAGCTAAGTGAAATAAGCCAGTCAGAGAAAGACAAGTACTATATGATTTCACTCATATGTGGAGTCTAATGAACAAACTGAACTAACAAGCAAAATAGAGACAGACTCATAGAGAGCAGAATGACAGCTCAGAAGGGGCATGGGGCGGAGGGATTGAGCAAAAAGGAAAAAGGACTCATGGACATGGACAACAGTGTGGTGATCACAGGGGGAGGAGAATGTAAGGGGGCTAAATGGTAATGGAAAAAACACAATTGAAAAAGTAAAATAAATAAATAAATAAATAAATAAATCATGCCAAAGCCAGTTGTCTTGATGCCACCAAAATGGGTTATGAGTCCAAACACAAAGATGACTTCTGGTGTGGTCTTATGCAGTTTGGCTAGTCTTCTCTGAATTTCTGTTTTGGGTACTGTTGTCTTCCCAGGGTGAAGGATGTCAACGACCATTTATTTCTGCTAAAGTAGTCTGTTCGTCCTGAGCTTCCTGGTCCCAGTAGTTTCTGTGTATTTCATGATGGTGGCTGATCTTCAACCAGCCAGGGAGGAAAAGAGCTCTATTTTTTTCTGTGGTCATTGATCAGTTCAAGTTTTCTATTTCTTTAAAACCTGGCACATAGTACGTATTCCATACATACTTGTTGAATGAGTTAATTATAAAGTTAATATGTGTAATTTATATTTTAATAGATGGGTAATCCATCAAACACAGATTTTTAATTCATAAGACAAAGTTGGATACAGTAAGTTGTAATCAAGGTTATGTCACTTGACCTTTTTGAATCTTGGTGGTCTCATTTGTAGAGTAAGAGGTTTGCATTAAATACTATAAGGCCTTCCTTATTTTGTCACAAACAGAAAGAGATTCTCCAAGCTCTCATGTAAGTTTGGAGTCCTTCTTGTCCTTAGAAGTAATTCTTTACTTCAAAATGTAGTCATTATTTTTAATGCTAATTAAATGTTGCTTTTGTTCTAAAAAAACAAACAGTGGCAATCCCTGATATGTCAGACAGTTAATGAAATCTGGAAGGTGCAGTATCTGGCCTATCTACAATACCTTAGACTTCTTGAAGGTTGAGTAATGAACACACTGCTTTCCTAAGGCTGTGTTTGCCCTCGCAGATGGGAAGGCCCATAAGATGGGCAGTAGTAGGAACGATTTTCACCCCATTTATCATTTCACAATTCACAATTTCTGTGTGCTCCTGACACCAATGGATGTCATGCTGGGTAATCCTCTTCCCATTGTGAAGGGACCTAGGCAATTACCAGTGAGGTATTGATGAGAGGTCCGAAGGGGAAGAGGTAACTGATGATGCTTTTTATCAGATCTACCAATAAATGAGAACACATACTTTGGAGAAATCAGAGATTTTTTTCTCTTTACAGGTAAAGTTGTGTTAGGTTTTTACATGCGACTATATATTTTAAAAGTCTTAACAGTATTAATGTTAATGAGTTAATTTCACTTGAAGGGCAACCTTCATCTTGTTACAGAATTATGTGAAAATAATTTTAAGATTGGCCCTCTGACTTCTCTTCCTCTTCCTTCTTGCAGTATTGCTATCTCTTATCCTCATGGCAGCCAGAGTCTTTTGAAACATAAAACAGATCATATCCCATACTTCCTTAAAATTTTTCCCACATCTCATTGCACATAGAATAAAATCTGAACTTGAGCCTTCCCATGGCCTTCAAGGCCCTGCATGATCTGGCCACTGCCCACCTATCTGGTCTGCTCTGAGCCAGACTCATCTGTGCTCTGGCTCCCTGCCCTTCTCTCTGGTTTCAAAGCACTCTGAGCCTGTGTTCCTCGCAGAGTCTTATAATGCTCATGGACATAGTGCAGCTTCAAGGGGAGGACCAAACAGGCCTTATTTCTCACACTTGGTTACCGTAGGATACATCTGTTAACATCTTCTGGAACAGTGTTTCATAAAAGAGAATTGGGGAATGCTGAATTAAATGAAAAGAATGGGCAAACATTTCCAAGGCAAAATAAAGTGCAGGTGGTGTATTCAACTGGACAAAGTTAAATCTACAATTTAAGCTCTGTTTCAATCTTTTTCTAACCCATAGTTTTTGATGAGAGAGAAGAAGAAGAGGAAGAGGAAGAGGAATAAGGAAGAACAGAAGGAAGAGAAAGGAGGAATGGGGAAGGGGAGGGGAGGAGAAGGAGGAGGAAGAGACAAAGGGAGGAGAGGACAGAGAGGTGCTGGAGAAGGAAAAAGTGACAGTCCTTCTGGCTGCTCTGGGCCTGGATAGCAGATAAATGGACAACTAGAGGCTTCCCATGGAAGCCAGTGACAGCAGTTGTCCACAAAATAGCTTTATCTTGTAAAGGGTTGCATGAAATGTATTTGTTTGATTGGCTTTGGCCAGGACAGAGGACATCTGTGGTTGGGTCTTTTCTCTCTTTTTCCATGTGAGTTTCTTCACCCTTCTTTTGTTCTCTGGGACACACATTATGATGTTCATCACCACAACGGAAGTCAGGCACAGAGGATATGGGGTTGACAGTATCCTGAGTGGTCTTGGACCTGTTGCTTAACTTCTCCGTGTTTCAGTTTCTTCCTCCAAAAGGTGGAGATAATAAAATTTATGTCCTAATATTGTGAGGGTCAAATAAGATGAAATATATCCACTCATTACAGCAACTAGCTATAATTATTGGTATCATTGGTAATGGTAATAAAGATATTTCTGGGAGCTCAGTTAACTCATAACCTGTATTTCATTTTAAAACATGTATATTTCTGAGAACTCTGCATATAGTATTTTATAAGAAGACTCTGTAAATTATTTCTTTTAATGCAAAGCACATGCTTCAGGGAAGCTGATACATGGTTTTGAAGGTGGGTATGCAGTCACAAGAGAGGATCACTTTCAAATGGGAACTTTCCCACTCACCTCCTATCATTGGTTCCTCTTGCTGAAGAAAATAAAATGGAACAATGCCTAAGATGGAGGAAAAAAAGGAAGAAAAATTTCGACTCTTGCTCCTTAAGCTAGTTGCTTAATATCCCATTTTAATTTCATTTTTTTAAAAATATTTTATTGATTATGCTATTACAGCTGTTCCATTACCCCCTTCATTCCCCTCCACCCTGCACACCCTCTCCCACCCACATTCCCCCCTTTAGTTCATGTCCATGTGTCATAAGTTCTTTAGCTTCTACATTTCCCCTACTATTCTTGCCCTCCCCTGTCTATTTTCTACCTACCATCCACGCTACTTACTCTTCATACCTTTCCCCCTCTCTCCTCCTCCCACTCCCATTGCTAACCCTCCATGTGATCTCCATTTCTGTGGTTCTGTTCCTGTTCTAGTTGTTTGCTTAGTTTCTTTTTGTTTTTGTTTCAGGTGTGGTTGTTAATAACTGTGAGTTTGCTGTCATTTTACTACACCTGTTTTTTATCTTCTTTTTCTTAGATAAGTCCCTTTAACATCTCATACAATAAGGGCTTGGTGATGATGAACTACTTTAACTTGACCTTATCTGAGAAGCACTTGATCTGCCCTCCCATT
>CM052543.1:30828880-30844916 GCA_028533065.1 Trachops cirrhosus | reverse complement strand
GTCTATTTCCTTTGCCAGATTGGGGAAGTTCTCCTTTATTATTTGTTGAAGTAAGTTTTCCACTTGTTGGTCTTCCTATTCTCCTTCTGGTACCCCTATAATTTGGATGTTGGAACGTTTCAAGATGTCCTGGAGGTTCCTAAGCCTTTCCTCATTTTTTTGAATTCTTATTTCTTCATTCTTTTCTGTGTGGTTGTTTTTTTCTTCCTTGTGGTCCACTCCATTGATGTGAGACCCAACTTTCTTTCCATCACTATTGGTTCTCTGTGCATTTTTCTTCATTTCATTTATTGTAGCCTTCATTTTTTCCATCTAATTTGTGACCAAAATCAACCAATTCTATGAGCATCCTGATCACCAGTGTTTTGAACTGTGCATCTGATAGGTTGGCTATCTTTCAGTCACTTAAAAGGATTGGTTCTGAGGCTTTCATTTGTTATTCTGTTTGAGCCATCATTTTTTTGGTCTGGTCATGCCTGTTAAGTATGAGGGGCGGAGCCTTAGGTGTTCACCAGGGTGGGGCAACCCAGTCTCTGGGTTGTGACATTATATGTGGGGGTGAGGTTGGAAAGGGAACAGTGGTGCTTGCTCCACTCTCTGTCGGCCTTCAGTCCCTTCCGCCACTTCCCCCAAGCAAACTGGGCCTTTCTGGTGCTAATTCCCATGTGGGTGGGGTTGTGCACCCCGTGGAACTTTCCAGCAACTCTCCTGTGAGGCTGGGAGTTTCTCTCTGTACTTCAACCCCCACAGGTGTTTTCAATCAGTGCCCTAAGGCTCTATTTCCCAGCGCTGGCATCCTGGGTTGTGTGCAGTACCTTGCTGCACGCTCACAGCCTCATTGGTTCTGCTGGTTGCCACCCCTTGGCCAGAATCTGCCAGCCGCGGTTTGCATGCCCAGGGTCTGCCCGCTGCGGTCTTGCGCACCTGGTATGCACTTGTCTCTAAGCTCTTTGTGCTGGGACCCGTCTCTGCCCAGCTGCCTGACTCTGCCCCTCCTACCAGTCTGGATGAACATGTCTATCTTAACTCCTTGGTTGTCCAACTTCCATACAGTTCAATTTTCTGGCAGTTCTGGTTGATACTCTGTTTCTAAATTGTTGTTGTCCCTATCTTGGTTGTGCAAGGAGCCACAGTGTGTCTACTTATGCCTCCATCTTGGCCGAAGTCCTCAATTTCATTTTTATACCCACTTTTTATGTGGTTCAATAAGTTCCGGAGCCAAAACCTACAACACCAGCAACCTAGGATCTCCTCTGTTGTATGAACAACATGTCCCACAGCAGGAAAGAATAAGCACTTTTCCACCTGTCATTCTTAAGGGCAGGATGGGCAGGGGTGTGCCTCATCTGGTATGTTCACCCTTGGCTCCTAGGTCATGTTTACAGTTGTCAGCTGGCCTCCCTTTGTCCAAAGGGCTCAGCCCGCCCACCTGGAGGAACTCTTTCAAACTGAGACTCTCTAAGGAAGACAGAAACATTGATAGCTGATCATGTATAAGGGATGAATTATATTTAATTTACAAAGCATACAGTTTAGGCCCAAGTGTGTATTTATCCTGCAAATACTGCAGCCCAAGTACCTAGAACAGTGCCTGACACATAGGAGGCACCCAATAAATACTTTTTGAATATAGAAATAGTAAAGCTAAAAATTGCTCCCATTTTAAAGTATAAAGAGGAAATCAAACAAAAAGCAAAGCAATGACCCTAAGCTCCGTGTCCACATAACCCCTACCATCCCCATGTGAGAATTATATAAATCAGATTTAAAAAGTCAAACTAAAGAGAAATTGTTGGAGAAAAGTGCTGCCATTTTCCCTTTGGCCCTCCCTCATTCCATCCTCCCAAAGGTAATGACTAAAAACAGCTTATCCAGTGATCCTTACCCCAAAGCAGTTATTCATGGAAGAGCACATGGGATACACAGGGACACATTATTTATGTAACAGACTACAAACACAACACAGCAGAAGTTTGCAAGGTGAGGTCTTCTGACAACCCAAATGAATCCCAGCTGTCTCAGAAAGTCCTGGTTTGCATATTACCAATACGTTTAGATTTCAATAAACATTCTGACTTGGTTGTTCTAGCACTTGCATTTCATCAAGCATCTCCAGTGAGTGTATTAGGTAACTAATGTAAGTTTGAAGTTGAAGCATCATTACTCCTTAAGGATCTACTGATGTTTAAGGTGGTTCAGGTTTTGCCACCAGTCCCTCCTCAATAAGGTATCAGTGAAACCCTTAGTCAGTTTTGGATACCACAAGGTATCTCTCTCTGGTTTGTTGCCAAAGGGCATCCTCTGACTTATCAACCTGCTTCCCTCTTATCCACTTCTCTTTAGTGTCCCTTTCTTTTCCATGTCTTCCACCAAGTTGTCTGGATTTGTTGCTTCATTTGTAGCTGACATGACTATTAACTCCAGATATTTCTCAAGTCTTTCTGTCCTTAAATCCTCAATTTATGTCTAGCTTAGTTTGTAGCTGTGGCTGTGACTTTCCCTATTTTGAATTGCTCTACTGCAGAGATCCATGCAGTGTCAGAATTTCAAGTATACTTGTTCTTCAGGGATCTCCTTCTGAAAAATGTGCATTATTACTGTGGGAATATCTCTGTCTGTGCCTGTCTTGCTCGTATCATTTGGATCTAAGTTTGAGCCTGGACTTGGGTCTCTCCTGTTGATACTCTGCACTGTGCTAGTGGAACACTGTTTTCCTGGATTTTTAGGCAGAAGAGGACAACCACTAGGCTTAATGATATACAAAATATTCTCCCTCATTATGTAGATGCCATGGGCTCCAAGTGTGGCATTATTATACATGGTCACAAAAGCTGGAGCCCAGGCTTTCCCACTCTGTTCAATTCCACGGGGGCAGTCTCTGCTTGGGCTGCTTAGATATCAGTTAATGAGCAGAAGGCAGGGGAAGGAGATGACTCTGCCAGTTCAGGCTCAGAAAACACCTGACTCTTACATGCAGCAGCCACCCCCACCCCATTGCATGATTTCACTGTTGACAGTTCAGTTAACCCAGAGGTTAACCCAGGCCCAAGTATAGTAAATGGAAAATTACAGAAGTGAACAATTAGTAAGTTTTAAATTGTGTGCCATTCTGAGTAACGTGATGATATCTCGTGCCCTTCCGCTGTTGGCCTGGGACATGAATCATGCTTTTGTCTGGCAGACCCACGAGGTACACGCTATTCACCCATTTGCCACTTAGTGGCCATTTTGGTCAGCAGACCAATTGTGGGGTGCCTGTGGGGTACCAATTGTGGGGTACCAATCTCGGTGCCTGTGTCCAAGTCACCCCAATTTTACCTAGTAATGGCCCTGAAGCACAAGAGTAGTGATGCTGGCAATTTGGATATGCCGAAGAGAAGCTGTAAAGCATTTCTTTTAAGTGAAAAAGGGAGTATAGAACTGAAATTATGAGAGAAAGACCACAGTCAGATAACTTTTATTGTAGAATATTGCTATAATTGTTCTATTTTATGATTAGTTATTATTGTTAATCTCTTACAATGCCTAATTTATAAACTGAGCTGCATCGCAGGTGCATATGTATAGGGAAAAACATAGTATATGTAGGGTTCTATACTATCTATAGTTTCAGCTATCCACTGGGAGTCTTGGAACACATTCCTTGCAGGTAATGGGGCACTGGTGTACAAACTATCAACATAAAAGTGGATATATCCTGGCAAGGGAGAGTGTCTACCATCAGGATATACATGACCAAAGAAGAACGCTCTTTCTCCAAGAAGATTTGAGCTGAGAAATGACATAACTCACTTACGTTGGAAAAGGACCATTCTGGTTACTGTGTCAAGAACCAACTCTAGGAGGGACAGGGTGGAGGCAAGGAACCAGCTGAGCAGTATTATAGTAAAATACTGTGCTGTATAGTCAGATACTATGTTGTACTATAGTACCATGCTGTGGCTAGAGATGGTGGTAGCTGGCACCAGGGTGCTACAGGCAGGCTAGTGAGAAATAGTTGGAAGCAACCCAGAAACTGCCTGACTCCTGAGGCACAGGACCACCTGAAATTGATAGACCATCAAATTCAACCAGTTTACATTTCAATTCTACCTCAAAGGCACTTTTCCAAAAGACCCCCTGAGACCATCCTCTGACAAGTGAAACAGCATCTGGACAAGAGCAAAACATTTGATACCCACAAGCTCCCAAGTGATTCAGTTAATTTGCATTCACAGTCTGCAGTTTTTGAGCTGTGTCAGTGCAGGTAGTAGAGTGGGGCAGTTGAGAAGCACCATGGGAAAGCTGGGTGACCTGGTGTCCTGCCCTGGTCCCGTCCTGGACCTGCTCCCATATATCCTGCATAGGCCCCTCTTCTGGCCCCAGACTTCCTGCTACAAAAGGAGGGGTGTGGAGGAGGTGATTTTTGAGGGTCCTTCTACCTCTGACAGGCTGCAATTCTTAATTTACTGAGGCCCGGGCTCCTTGGGAAGGATTCTGGGAAGGTTTGAATGGGGGCAACTGTTTTGTATTCTTTTTTTTCTCCATTATTTAAATTCCTCTTTTAAAAATGAGACCAACATCCCTGAGATGTCAAGTTCAAGAATGAGTGACAACACTCAAACTGCTGTCATTTGGGAAGCTTTTACTCTCCATTCTTTCTCAGATGTGAGTCACCCCAATTCTGTACTTGAAACCTCATGGCAGCAAAGTTTTTGGGATGGAAAAAGCATTTTCCTTGTCTGTTTCATCTGGTTCAGGCCTTGGAGGACTCAGCAGGCCTGTGAATCTGCGTTAGGACATAACTGTTCATTTACACCACTGATTTCTCCTTGGATGTGATTGGAAATAATCTCTAGAAGCACCCCACCACGGCACAAGTGAATATTGTGCAGCTCTGAGGAATGCTGATGGCCTACTCCGTGTTTGTGTGTGCTCCAGTTGGCCCAGAAGAGATGTGGACTGGTAGCTGAGGCAGTCAGGGGCAAACATTTGGGGAGCTTTCCTTCTAGATGTTTCTCAGGAGGGTTCCTTCCTGTCCATTCAAGAGAGGTAGCTGGTGGGAAAGCTTGCACCAGAAAACATCTTTGTAAATGCATTTTGCAAATTGTGGAGGCCAAGTTCCCCAGTGAGCAGCGGCCTTGGCAAATGAGGCCTTTTTTAGTTTGAACCAGGGCCTGTGTCTCTTAAAAACCCTTAGGATGAGTTTGCAGTTGCAGTCTAGCCGATGCTAACTAAACAGTACACCAGGAAAGCCTGGTGTTTCAGGTTTCTCAACAGCTCCCCTAGATGGTTCAGTGGTCCGACCTCCCCAGAGTTTGCAGCCTGCCCTTGCCCGCCAGACTCAGAACCCACTTGCAACAGAATACCAGCTAACATTCAGGCTCTCCTTTTTATCTTCATTTTAATTAAAAAACCATTTTTATTGAATAAATTTTACATGTAACATAGTATAAGTTTAAGGTGCACAGCATGCTACTTTGATGTATAAGAGGTATTGTAATGATTGCCGATGTGGCAATATTTATCACATTATGTAATTATAGTATAATATTGTCTGTATTTATTGTACTGTGCATTAGATCTCTATGGCTAATTACTACTTGGTACAAGTTTGTACCCTTAAATACCATCACTCTTATCCCCCACCCCATGTTCTGGTAACCACCATTTTACTGTTTTGTATAAGTTTTAACATTTTTAGATTCCACATCCAAATGGTATCATCCAGTACTTGTCTTCTAACTAACAGCTAATGGGCACTTATGTGCACGGCACTGTACCAGCATCACCTCACATAGCCACACCTTTTCTACTTATAGTTGAGGACAATAAGATTTGAAGACACAACTTAGTTATGCAGTTAGTCAGTGGCAGAGTGTAGATGGTCTGACTCAAGAGCCTGATGGAGATGCTCAGATCATGCATCACCTAACCAAAGGCAGCTGCTTCACTGAGCTCCCTTACAGGTCTACGCTGCAGAGATAGGCCATGGGAACCACAGAGCAGAACGAAGTCATCTGAGAGCCTGTGATGAGGGGGGGTCCAGAGAATGTCAGACCAAGTGGGGAGTTTGGGGGTCAGAGTAATTCTGTGTTTTCAAATGCGTTTGCTTCATACAGAGGAAATATTTTTCTTCTTATTAAAAAAATGTTCTATGCTAATTTCCTTGATTTTCATTTCTAATTTTTTTTGGTATTTGTATTTTGTCATCTCCATGCCATGCTCTGTCCCCCTCCCATTTCCTTCAACCAGTGGCCATCTTCCAGGGGTAGTCTCTGTGACACAAACACCAACAACTTGGGATGTTTGGCTATCACATCAGATAGCTTTTTTATAGCAAACTTGTAACTAATTAACACACACTTCAACTTATTTTTTCCCCAGAATGACTGCTGTTTAGCTAGGTATTCTCCATGTCTGTCTAGGAGAAGTTGACTTTTTTAACCTATTGGAAACATATTTATTTTTTCGTCAAGTTGATACCTGCCTATGTTTCATTCAGTGATCTGACTACTGTTCTACTGTTCTCTTTTTGTCATCTGCAGATTTTGATGGACATGCTGTTACATCTACAGAAAATTCCGGGAAAACTGTTAAATAGTTTAGAGCAAGGACAGATCTCTCTTACTAAGAGTGACCATAAACTCTAGAATTTTTCATGATGGTCCTAATCACAAATACTCTTCTATGATCTTCAATTATTAGTACAAGAAGTAGTCAATGGGCCTATAGCATTCCACTAGAGATATTTATCTAATAGTCATTCATCACTTTCAATACACATGTTCAGCCAGTTATTCAGCAAATTCCACATTTTTCTGATTGTAGACTTATTACAATATACTTTGTCAAACACCTGACTGAAAATAAAATATAACTGATCTACTGACAACTCAATGAACAAAATCTTCATTAGGTTATTAGGTAAGATTCAGGTAAGATTTGTCCTAATGGGACCTAGTCATTATTGCTTATTTTCTAAGCTTTCAAAACCACTATTTAATAATTACTGCTTTGCTAGTGGTTGAAATAAGTAGCCTCTAGTGTCTGGATCTACCACTGCCATTTTTGAAAACCAACAGAACATCATTCATTCATTCACCTATTCAGCAAACACTTTGTGAGTGTCCATTGTATGTCAGACTCTGTTCTTGGTTCTGGCAACACAGAAGCTGTCTTTATATGCATTCATCTTATCTTTAAGCACCTTTCCTTTTGACTAGTTTTTTTTATGTTTTCTCAAAAGTCACTGGCTGAAAATAGTCCCATTTACATATTATTTCAGACCTGAAAACTTTCAATATCACTTATTCTGATTAGTAGCTTTGATTTCTCTGACATCCTAGATTTACATTTTTTTTTTCATTTTCTCATTCCCTTTTTTCATCCTTTCACTTTCTCATTTTCGTCTTCTATATATATTTTTCTTTTTTAACTTCTTTCCAGGCTTATAGATTCCCCTCTCAAAGGAGAAAAAAATCTTTGAGCAGGGCTATTTAAGTTTATTTTGCTTGGTATGACACTTGTTGAAAGTTGAGGGGATGAGGTTAGGATTGAATACAGGAAGCCCTAGACACTACTTATTATTTATTCTTCAATTGATTAGTATTGAAGAAAAGGGATAAGATAAAAGGAATGAGAACAGTCTTATGAATGGATACAGCCAAAGCTGATGAAGCCAGAGTAATCTCTCCCCATTAATTCTTAGCATAGTCAGCTCTCTCCCTTGGTTCTCTACAATGCAAGCTCTTTAACTATCACTTAACAGGATAAACACTTTCATCCCTGCAATAGTGTGTGACAAGGAGTAATAGTAATTTCCAGTACTTGAATCCAAGCAATTAACTCCAGAGCATTTTATGAAAATGCAATTATTCTCTAAGTAGGAACTCCTGGGCCATGCTAGAAGAGATGGGCTTTGTGTCCTTTCCCATGCTTCTGTCTCAGCCAGGACGAAGGACTTCTGTTTGTTCCATATCCTCAGCAGACTGAACAGGTTGTGTTATAGCTAACTCTGATTTTAGCTTTGGGCTTGTTTTGTGATGAGAACCACAGAGTTTCAGTGAAGATTCTGGGTGGCTGGCTCATCTGGGTATATTTCACCAATGTCTGCAACTTTCTGAAAAGAAAAACATGCTGCTTTCCTAGAAGCTGTTTTTTTTTTTCTTTTGGTTTTACTCCCAAATCCTTCCCCTTCTCACTGGAGTAAAATCCACATGTGCACACACATATGCACGTGTGCCCACACACCCCAGAGCTGTTGAGCTTGGAGAACACCATTAATAATGTAACCAAGTCTGGGGGCTTTTTAAAAGTCTATTTCTTGCTTATAAATAAATGGTAATTTGTTTAAAAGCATCATTACACACAGTGTTCAGCCGGATCCCATGCATTCGATTATTTTAAATAAATGGACCATAAATGGAACAAGTTCTTTCTAATTTACAAATGATAGGAAACATTTTTCAAGAAAAAAAAGGAAAAAGTGTAAAATTCGTTCTTAACTACATCTCATTAATGTGGAACTGTTCAATGACCTGTAAAGATTAAAGAATTAGTGAATTGGTGGAATTATCAGAATGAAAAATCTGTATAATTTTAGTTTCAATTTAAAAATCTACTAAACAGTCTAGCGACTTTAGTCTCAGATATTACTTTTTAATATCAGTTCTACAAATGTGGTGGCATCGGGGTTACAAATGAATGAAACGGAAAGCAACAAACAGTGTGTTCAAATTCACAGCACAACAGAGGAACTAAGTGGGAAGGAAGGATGCCTTGAGGGGGAGGGTTTTTTTCCCAATAAAATAACTGAAGACATTTAATTAAGTGACCACTCTGCTAAGCAGAGCAAAAATTAATATACATAAGTGCATTTATGTCCAGGCGATGGTGCCCTAATTAAAAAGTTGGCTTTGAATGGAGAGCCAGAGACAGAGCTGTTTAACCAATATCACTAGAACATCTCCTTCCTAAAATTTTTCCAGCCATGACAAATAGGACGGACAGTAGGGAGTGTGAAGGTCTTACACACTGGATAGGATTCAAAGGTGTGGCCATCCCAGTTGACAAGAGTCTGCTCATAGGCAAGGTATGGCTTAAATACCCCTTCTCCACCATACCTTCCTCTCCTGCCCTCATCACCCTCCATGGCACAGCTTGCACCTCTCAGCAAGGGGTGTCTCTCTTCTGAAATACCCCACTGGGAATCAATTTAAATGTGTGTATGTGTGTGTGTGTGACTTTTTAAAAACCTTTCCTACTGGACTATAATTCTTTTGAGATGATACATTATTTTTAAGGTCTCTGAATGACCCTCGCCATACCAAGATCAGGATAGAAGCCCAAGAAATGTTTTTAATGTGGGATTCCAGATACACATAAATTGTGCAGGGAATTTATGGTAGGGCCCTAACCCCTTGTTCAGGAAAAGAAGGCTTGGAGAGGGGCTTCTGGAGGAACTGGTCTCTGGACAATTTGCACACGTCCCCATGGCTGGCTTAGGTGGCCAGTCTTGTCACAGGAGTCAGAACCAAGGGAAGGTTGGCACTCCTAGAGAGTCAGATGGCCTGATGCTATAGAATTGAATATGTGTCTGAAGAACAAGGGCTGTGACTATGGAGAAGAAGTACTTCTCTGCCCATGCTCCTGCAGCTGGAATAAGCCAGCATTATAATGTCTGCTTCTGGAGGGATGGCCATGTGGCTTTCCCCAACTCTGGGCTTGGTGGACCGTTTGTCCAGGTTGGGGGATAAGAAATTGCTGGGGACCACTCTGTGTGGTTTCAGAGATTGCAGCCCTGTGAGAGCAGGCTCTGAAAGGGGCTAGTAAGTCTTCCTGGAAAACCAGGTGAAAACGCAGGTGGCAGACATGACCTGACTCTAACACTGAGGGTTCCCATGGGAATCAGGCCTGATAAATACATTGTATGTTTTGAAGTTTGTTTTGCTTCATTTTGTATAACTGTGGTGATACAAACCGGATGTTTAAGTTCAAGGCATAAGGAGTAAACTCCTTATCTCATGAAACACGTCTTAAAGACCCTGTGGCATCAGCATGACAAGCAGACCCTGACCTATGAGAGATCTCTGTGTTCCTTCAACTGTTGTCTCTAGGTAATACCTGTTTTTGCATGACTATAGCCTTTTTGACATTGATTGATGAACTATGTATGTATGCTGTATACCCCTACACATACCATTCCCAATAAAAGCCATTTGGGAGAAGGGCTTGGGGCATTCTCCACTAGAGGGAATTGCCACATTCTTTCCCACCAGAACAGCAAGATTGTGTCTGGGATGACTTACTTCTTATCCGAGGCAGACAGAATTCTGGGGCTGGAGTTCCTCCCACATCTGGTGCCCAAACAGGGATACCAGGGGATATAGCTAATGGCTGTCGAATGACTCCATGGGATTGAAAAGTTCTGATTAAAACCTTGGTAACACCAATTTACTAATTTATTTGCGACTTTAAAGGGAAAGGCTGAATTAACCTCACAGAGATGTCTCTCCCTGCTTGCTCAAGCTGAGCTAAGCCTTGTCAATCAAGTAATTCAAACTAGACAGTTAACCCCCAAATTTGAAATCATTGAGTGGCTTTTCCTCCCTCACCAGTCATAAAGGAACTGTTGATTTACTAACTTGGGAAAAAGGGTATGCTTGTGTCTCCTCTCCTGAAGGACCCTTGGAGCTGCCCATGAAGAGGGTGAAGCCATATCTTAGAAAAGGCTACCCTGATTTGTGATCCACCTCCATTCCAGTGGACTCCCTCAATCCAGGAAGAAGTGTGGATGATGAGGATGCTCTTGTCACTCACCAGCAGCTCACTTGTGATCCAGGCTTCTCTAGGTTGCGTGTCACCCCCCCTGAAGTGGAACTCTAGTCAGCACTCATGGGAGGAGGTCCAACATCGCCTGTGAGGGGCCTTTTCCTCCAATCTCAAGGGACAAATCAATCAACTCCAGCTTGAGCTGCGTCAACAACTTCAGGATATTAAGTGACTCACTGAGTAGGAGGTCTTTCAGACCCTGCATGACAACTTACAATGGCTCAATCCAAAAACTTGGTTTGAAGGACTAAATTTGTGTGTATGGGTCATGAGGACTATAGGATGCCTCCTAATCATTGTGGTCTTTTGTGCCTTGAAATGTATATACAAGTTGTTTTCCCGGGATCATATATTCAAAGAGCAAGCAGCAGTCTTCATTGGACTTACCACCATGTCTGCCATAACAAACAAAAAAGGGAGAGATGTTGGGAGCCATCCTCTCTGGTTTCAGGGACTGTAGCCTCATGAATGGACAAAAGAGTCCCATGGCTAGGGCTGAGTGAAAAGGCCTTGGGGCCATGAGCCACTAAGACAGAACCTATCCTCCTGCCAGGAGCACAGCTCCTGCCTCCCTCAATTCCCCCTGCTTGGCCTGGACGGATGACTGGTTAGCTAATGATGATAAGATTCCTCAAGGGAGGGACAATCTAAGACAGGCACAGTCATGAAGGGCCATTGGGGAAGGACTTAGGGGTCTATAGAGAAGGGGCAGAAAGACCCTCACCCCTCAGCTTTTTCATAGCCTGAGTCTTCACTCTTTCTGTAAAAACTCTCCTAATCTCTTGGCTGCTTTGCTCCCCTCACCTGATTCATCCTGAAAACAATGCCAGAGGCAACTGCAACCTTGTACTGGAATGAATGGCTCCTGGGGGCAATCTGGCCTGAGAAAGAATGTACATTTTGTCCTTTGAACCCTGCTCTGCTAGCACAACACTATTGATTATAGCAGTACCAGTGCCTTTAGTTATGCCACCATAACAAACAAGAAAGGGGGAGATGTCGGGGACCACTCTGTGTGGTTTCAGAGATTGCAGCCCTGTGAGAGCAGGCTCTGAAAGGGGCTAGTAAGTCTCCCTAGAAAACCAGGTGAAAATGCAGGTGGCAGACATGACCTGACCCTAACACTGAGGGTTCCCGTGGGAATCAGGCCTGATAAATACATTGTATGTTTTGAAGTATGCTCTGCTTCGTTTTGTATAACCCTGGTGATCCAAACCAGATGTTTAAGTTGAAGGCATAAGAAGTAAACTCCTTATCTCATGAAACACATCTTAAAGACCCTGTGGCATCAGCATGACAAGCAGACCCTGACCTAGGAGAGATCTGTGTTCCTTTAATTGTTATCTATAGATAGTACCTTTTTGCATGACTATAGCCTTTTTGACATTGATTGATGAACTATGTATGTATGCTGTATACCCCTACACATACCATTCCCAATAAAAGCCATTTGGGAGGAGGGCCCTGGGCATTCTCCACTAGAGGGAATTGTCACCCCTTTTCCCACCAGAACAGCAGGATTTTGTCTGGGACGACTTATTTCTCATCCATGGTGGATAGTAGAATTCTGCGGTCTGGAGTTCCTCCCACAAGAAATATTGTAAATATTGTAACCTCAAGTTCCCACTCCTTTCCCTACTTCCAGGTGGCCTGAGAAATAGATGATGTGTAGGCAGGTTGCAAAGTGAACTGCACTCACTTTGTGGGAAGGACTCTCCTCTCTGCTGAACGGAAAGAATGATTGCCAGGGCCTTTGCTTTGACAGTGACTCTTGGGAACTATTTTTTTTTAAAACAAACATCTTTATTGAGGTGTAACTCACTTATAAAAACTGTATATATTTACGGTGTACAACTTGATGTTTTGAATTAATCCTTCTCACGCATTATAGCCATAGGAATGTATTGGGAAGATAAGGGAATCCCAGAGTTCAAACCATGTCAGGCAGTGAGGAATACACAGACAAATCAGACAAGGATTCTGCCCTCAGGAGGTGAATAATCTGATGAAAATTCAGTTTGGGCCAGACATTTATAAAATATGAACAGGAACGTTTGAGCCAACAGGCCAGGAGTTTGAGTTGGATATGGTTTCCTTCATTCTAGTTTCCTTCAGACAAACCTTCTGCCTTCAGAAGTGAGTTTTGCAGCTAGCACAGCACCATCACTGCCATTCCTAGGCATTCAGAATTTGACCAGATCACATTTTACAGCTTGCTTTAGGCTAATTCTTTAACCTTTCCCCTTGTGGCTCTCAGCTTTGTCTCTAATTGTTTCTCTAATTTCCTTGACTGTGTGGTGGCAATAGTCACTCAGAAATCCTCTGTTGGACACTTTTCCCTTTTTTTTTCTTTTCACCTGGACTGGATACTTTCTTTTGCTTTCAGTCACTCACACTCCCTATACTCTGTCCTGTTCTCTGGGAGTCTGGCCCATTAGAACAGCCTCAATGGCTCTGTTGCTTCCAGAGGAGAGAATGCGGTTGTGAGAAAATGGGGTCAAGGAGTTTCTTCCCTGCTCCTTCCCTTCTGGATCACTGTGGTTGACTATTTTCCAGACTTCTTCTTTGAAGCCTCTTTCCCTACAGCTTTTTGATTAATCTCTCCCTTCCCTTCCTGTTATAGCCTAGAGGTGATAGTGGTTCCTAACTGTTATTAGCCCTGGAGTACTGTCTCCTTCCCTTAAACCCGTTCCCACCCTTATAAATAGTTCTTTTGTGAAATGCTCCTTAAATTACCTGTTCAGATGTGCTTTTTGCTTCCAGGTCCCTGGCTGATGCCACTCTTCCCAGTTTGTGCCCTTTGGTAACTTTTCTCAGCCTTACAAACCATGACTGTGGTTTAAAGGACATTGCCTGGATCTCCAGATTGGGCCTCATGGTACAGCCAGTAGGCCTTCAATTCATTTGATGTTGTCCATTTTGAAGATGAATAGGCTAGGGATGCTGCTAAACATCCTAAAATGCACAGGACAGTTCCTCACAATAAAAGATTATCTGTCCCAAAATATCAGTGGAACAGAGGTTGAGAAACTCTGATCTAGTGTATTATTTTTACTTGAGGGATCAGAAGAAACCCATGGAGGTATCTCCTGGGATTGATCTGTAAAGGTCAGAAACTCAGAGTATTCTAGGTGAAAATTTTTCTGAGAGAGACCAAAATCAGTGTAGGTAAAGCAGGAGTCCAGGGATGTGTCACTGAGTGTTAGTTAGATCTGAGGATGAGGCCCCTGGGCACTCAATGTCAAAGCTTCGGCAAGGGGGCCAAAATCTTAGAGCTCAGGCTGAAAACAGAGCTGGCTCCTCCCCCACTCCTTAGCCTCTCTTCCCCATCACCTACAAATTGTTGTGTGGGGTTGGAACATAAGCCCATCCTACCTCCAAGTCTGCACTTTGCCAGCAGTGTGTTTACTCACAAGGCAAAGAGGAGAGAATTTTGAGGCAAGTGTAAAGGTGTTGGGTTTTTGTTATCCAGGCAATAGAAGTTCCAGAAAAAGAAAAAAAAGGGTTGGGCAGGATATTGGGAGTTCTAGAAAGAAGAAGCAAAGACACCTTGGGCTGACTATGGCAGAAGGCTTAGTAATTGAAGGGGTTGGGCAGGAGGATCTAGGCCTATGGGATGTAATGCATGGGTGAAATGGATTTCCCTTAGTATCACAAATTTGCAGAAGTTGTCTGGACATCACAGAAACTCTGCCTTTTCAGTAATGCAGATGTTGCTTTTCGAGAATGTCCTCAGTGGATCCCAGCTTCTTCCTGGCTCTGGGGAGAGAAATGTCAGTAATCACACCCAGGTGGTCAAGGAAGAGGAGGAATCAGGTGCTCTGGATGAACTGACCTGGAGGATGGTTGCAGTTGAGATGTCCACAGATGCCTGGCTTTCTCCAAGCACTCAAGAGTTTCCAGCATCTTTTGAAATCAGTCAGTGGCCTGCCTGTAATAATTGATGTGCATGGTCCCCTAATCAGGGACCAGAGTCTAACACCAATTGTTTCTTTTACTTTTTAATGGATTCGAACTCCATACCCGAGCTTAGAAAATCAAAGTGTTTCTGGAAGATATTTATTAGTGGACAAATTATAAAAACACATAGCAAACCTTTAGTTTGCATTACAAGTGTTAATATATGCAGAGCCCCGTGAATAGCTCATCTTTCTGCCTCTCTTGTATCTTAAATTTTTCATTACAAATTTCCAGGGCTTCAAAGTACACTCTCACAGCCAGCGCCTTTTTTCTCCCTTGCATGACCAAAGAGCTGTCAAAAACGGTTCCTGGGCTGGCTAGTTTCTTCCCCTTTTTTCTCTCATCTAAATGTCAAACAACTTAGCTTAAATAAAGCCCAGCATTCTTCGTCTGGTGCTTCTCAAAAGTAAAACACCACCACAGAAGGCATCTACAAAGGCCCTAATTAATGTTTCTCATTGATTTGGTTTTAGTGTGATGTATTTTATTAAAAAAATATGAATCCAGAAGGCACTCTCATTAAAATCATTAGCGACCCAACACTGGCTGCAAATAGCCTGGTGCGTGGTAGGGCTCAAGAACCCAAACTCACACAAACACACAAACACACAACTCATACGTGCACTTGTACATGCTCTTGACATGCCTTCCAGGTTATGCACAACACATGTGGGTATGTACACGTGCAAAATTTTGTGCATATGTACAGGTGTCTGACTACACATGCAGGCACGCCAACCTGATTACCCATTACATGCTCAGAATACAGAAGGTGGTATACCCTCACACACAGAGTGTACACATACCTGCACACACTGATTAGATGACAATGGATAGCCATGTAATAGAGGGAGAAAGAGAACTGTCTTTTATGTTTTTGGGGGCTATATTTTTGGGAGAGATCAAGAAATACTGGTGCCAGTGGTTTTCCACATTATATATTGTCTCTCAGTAAGATTTTTTTCCCTTTCCGTTGGCCTCCTTTTACCATGGGCCAAAGCTATGAGGACATATAGGGACATGTCCACTTCTGCTGAGACTTGAGTTTTCTTTTGATAGGCTGGAATGTTTTCTGGAGCTCTTTCTTCTGACTGGTCTCGAGGCTTTCATGATAGGGATGGAAAAGGGAAGAAGAGAAGGCTACTTGATCTCGGTAATGGGAGGAGATTTAGGCTCTTTATTTCCTTCCTTCCTTCCTTCCTTCCTTCCTTCCTTCCTTTTTTCCTTCTTTCTTTCCTTCCTTCTTTCCTTCCTTTCTCTCTCC
>CM052543.1:30812497-30828380 GCA_028533065.1 Trachops cirrhosus | reverse complement strand
GAGGGAGAGAAACATTGATTGGTTGCCCCTTGCATGCCCCTAGCCAGGGACCTGGCCTGTTACCCAGGCATGTATCCTGACCAGGAATTGAACTGGTGACATTTTGTTTTGCAGGGCGACACCTAATGTAATGAGCCATACCAGTCAGGGTGGATTTAGACTCTTAAGATAACAGGTGGCTTTTGGTGAAATCCCACATGTTTATTTTTCAGGAGTCAGTTCTTGGCTGAACAAATCCTGTCTCCATCTCATATCCATTTTTAAAGTGCTCTTTGTTGTTTTCCAGGAGTGGTAATTTCAAAGGGGTTTCTGTGACATAGAAGGATCTGTTGAAGTTCTCTCCTTCACCTCATCTCTAGGGTATTTGCACTCTCTGATCTCATTGCGGTGTCTGTGGATCTACCCTTTCCCATGGAAAGCCAGTGGGGGTCTGAGATTAACCCAAGTTGTCTTCCTCCCAGGCCAGTCTAGCCAGTTCAGCATTAGAATTTGGGGCCATAGCTATTGCTTTTATAAAAGAGCAGATATGCTCTAAAGTTAAGATGCTTTGCCTTTGTTTCATGTATATATATTTCTTTCAAGACTTTGCAGGGAGGAATTTACTGAGCCGAGGCATGGTTTATATATTTACAGAGCCCACATGTCAAGATATTATCTCACCCTAAATGATACATGAAACTTGGACTAGATGGTAATAAGTTAAAATATAAATCCTCTGAAATGAGACTCCATGTTTTACCTTTCACTAGAGTTTCCCCCACCAAGCCCATAGGGAGCACAGACTTATTTTCAAGGACCCTTTTCTCTCCTTCCCTGGGGAGCACAGTTATATTTCTCTATACCTTGCATTTCCACATTTCCCCATAGAGGAAAAGTTGCCTACCTCAGGTATAGAAAACTTTACATTTGAGGGTCATGTTACCCTGGGGGAAGGGGACCTCTGTGTTCAAGGTCAGAGCTCATGCAAATGCCCTCTTAACCTCTCATCTTGCCTTGAGCTTTGTCACTCATGTGGCACAATCAGAAGACTGGCTTGCAGGCCATTCCTTCCTCTCTTTTGCTCCCTTAAGGCATGAATGATTGTGTGGTCGCCAAGTTTTAGATTTGGAAGGAAGCAGGAAGATTATGTTCAGCCTTAGTCTGAAGCCCAGTTCTAAAACCTATTTTTACCATACTCTGGGGCTTAGGGTACTTGCTGGTAATTAACAATAGAAGTAATACTTTGCATCTTATTTGACAAGTGACCAGTGTATACCATCATTCGGAAACCCAGAAGGGAGTAGGAATGAAGGCAGCTTCAATTTATAGCATATATGAGCACAAACAACATTCAATAGCAACCTATCGAGATAAAATAAGTAATGGCTACTGTAAGCATTAGCGATAGAGTGGGGGCAGGGAGAATTACACACCAAAGCCTCTCCAGGTAATGAAAGCACAGTCTTCATGTTTTGCCATTTGTCAGAACAAAGTAAATATGGGAATCTTAATACTTGCGTCCTCTTGGCTAAATATCCTTCTGTGCTGTTGCTCAAATATTGAAAATACTTGTGTAAGTTCTGGTGCAAAACTGCCACCAGAATGATTTACAAAGAGACATAACCTGCTGCCTCTCTGAATTCATGCCTCCACCATCACAGTTCATATCAATTTTGCTCTGGTCCCCATTAGCAATATTGTCAAAAAAAATCACAGAAAAATAACGACTCTGCAGGCCAAGAAATTTAGATCCGGATATGAGCCGTAAATCTGTATTAATTTAATAGTTAAAGTGCGTTAATGCTTTGTAATATTTTTTCTTTATAGAGAACACAATAGTGAGGTCATCTGTAATAAAGATGTTAATCCTGAGCCACCTGCTAGTTTGTTTTGCCTCTTGGGGCAAGAGGACGTTAATGGATGAAATATGGCCTCAAGCTCCTTAAAATGGTGTTTTATGGCAACCTCTATGCAGGGCTATAAAACACTCACTCTGAGTGATAAAAAATCTCAAGGAGGGATATACACTCTCCATCATGCCTGATCTGACATTAGCTTTGCTTAACTTATCACCCATCCACAGACAACCACTAGGCTGGGCAGCAAAGTGAGACCAGGAGCAGCCCCAGGGCTCAGACAGGAGTAGAGTGAGTTATCTGGCTTTTTGGACCAGAGTTTTCAGGCCTCAGCTCCTGACGAAGGTGCCCATTCTGGAATCTATTGCTGCTTTCTCCCTGGTTCTTTGGTTCAGGAAAATGATTGATTGTTCCATCATTGGATATCTGGGTAGTTTTTGTCACTTGCACAAGAAAATAACAAGTCCTACTCACCCACTATCTCTGAAAGTATTCACTGTTCATATTGAGAATATCCTTTGTTTAAATTTCAGTGGTTTCTTTCCAGAATAAACAAGTAAGCCCCATGTAGAGCCTTCTCATTCCCTTTTTAATACCTACTCAAATTTCTTTCTTTCCTTTGGTTTGAAATAGGTTGGTCACTATCATGTCAGTGAGACCCAATGAGCCATTCAGATTGTGCCAATCTTCAGGTGGGAAATCCTATCTCCTCAGGACTTGCTGAATTAGGGTAAATATTTCACCTTGGCATTTGAGGCTCTTGGACCATAGGGAAGATGCAGGACACTTGCAGTTTGTCAGAAAGCAGGCATGTAAGAGAGTGTCTCCCACATCTGCCCTAGACATACTTGGGGAGTCTATCCTAAGAGAATATAGAATCCAAGTGGTCCAGGAGACGGAGAGGCAAAGCTGCCTAGAAAGCCAGGGTCAGTGAACTCTCAGAGGGTGTGTTACACAGACTTGCTCCTCATTAATCGTGGGGTAGTGGGACAAGGAATACAGGCCTTAGGTAAAAGAATGACATACACATAGGAAGTACCAGCAGGCAGTGATTCACATGCAAATGAGAAGCAGGCACAAGAGGAGGTTCTGCCTTCTTCTCCAAGTCTGTAATGCTGAGATGAGAGTACAGGAAACCCCAGCCAGCTCATGTACTAACAGGATGCTTCTTAATATTAGTAGTCTAGGAAGGTAAGAATAAAACTAGGATTTTTCAGAAGGTACTGATGGCTTGAGGTCCACATATGGGCACAAGGCTACTACCTCTAAGGGTATTCCCTCTCTGGTTGGCACTAAGACTTTATACCCATTTATTGATTTTTAGGAGAAGGAAAATGAGGTCTGTAGCTCCTGTAGGTACTTCTGGATCACCCAGGCTGGACCATGGTAGATCCAGGTTGTGCATCTATGATCACATCCCCTCTGAGTGGCTGAGAGATTGTTTCTAGGCCACATGACCAGTTGGTGTGTGCAGGTGAGACACTATCGGTGGTGGAGGTTCTCCTTTTCTTAGTTCTCCTTACCTCAGATTTTAAAGTTTTGTCATCAGCTTTGCTGGTGAGTTCTCCTAAATGAGTATAAGCACAGACCAGCATGGAACACAGTTTCCCTTTCTACCTTTATTTATTTTAACTGCCATACATTGTTCTTGCTAAGCTCATTAAAATATTTTCTCATTAATCCTGAAAGTAATACTTCAAGTAGGTTGCTCTTGTTATTCTCTTCTTACAAAGGAGGAACTTCAGGCCAAGGACATGAATGAACTCATCAAAGATCACAGCGCTAATCAGTGGCAGAGCTAGGATTCAGTCCTAGCTCAGCCCAGTTCCAGTGACTGTGCTCAGAGAGATTTCATCACCTGTCAAAGGTCACCTATAGCAAATGAGCAGTAGAGTTAATTTGAACCCAGATTTGACCCTAAAGCACATGTTTTTCTCTGTACCATATAAGGAAATTTGGAATAAGCAAGAAAGATTACTGGATGTATCCAGTGGAAAACTGTACACGGTTGTAAACTTTATCTGATTTTAGCCTTTCATTGTCCTTGAGCTGTTTTACAATGTAAGTTATAGATAAGTGAGCAATGCAAAATGATATCTGTCTATACAGATGCAAATATATTCTGTTCAGTATAGTTTTAATTGACTTTCCTATCCCCTCAAAAAAACCCTGAAATAATGTAACATCACTTTGTAAATTTATTTTAACATTTCCTTATTCTGTATAAATCTATGGTTGTCTAATTTCCCCTTGAATAGGTAGTAGCATGTTTTCCAACTTTTTCACACATATCCATCTTATGTATTACATTCATTTATATACAAAAGTCAGGATTTTGCCTTTTTAGAAAACAATTTTTTTTAGCAGCCATATGGCCAAAAGATAGGGTTACAAACAGGATGCTACCAAGAAGTCTAGTTTCTGTCCAGTTGGATTTTGTAAATTTAGATCAGGAAAGGGGAATTAGGAGATAAGAAGGCCCATTGTCTGCACCTTCCCAGCCAGGCTACATAGCCAAGTTATTGATTAAAGAATCACATACCACTGCTGTTTATACATTCAGGGCTCCAAAGAGAATGTTTGTTTTTTCCTGCTTTTAATTATTGAACATGAGATGCCAATGTTGTTTTGCCAACAGCAGCACAATAGGTCTCTAATGAAACCCACTGAGCTACTAATGATTAAACCATCAGACAGAAGTAACCAGTGCAGGGAGATATCAATTAACATTCTTCAATAATCACTCTTTTGTTGTGGTTGTTTTAAGGAAGAGTGTTTTTGATGTTATTTCTTCAACTTTATCACAGAACTTCCACCTCTGATGAAAGTGTCATCAGAGCGGATGTTAGCCAGTTCAAATCTTTGTTTTTTCACTGACTATAGGATGACTTAGTTTACTCTTCTGAGATTGCACCCTTTAATATGAAAAGAGGAACTGATAACAGTTTCTTGGAAGAATTACTGTGAGGCTAAAATAGGGCGATGTAAGCTTAAGAGCCTAACCTATGCTTAGCACATAGCAGAGGTTCAACATTTTTTATTTTTACTTTCTCCCCACACTCTTTTCCTGCCTTCATCCATTTCTTACTTCTTTCACCTTCTAGTCTTTTCATAAGCTTAGTAGTCTCATCAGAGATCCTTACAAATATCTCAAACTGTGTACTCATCTTTGAAATTATAATTTAGTTGGGTCCCCTGCCAATGGGATGGGCATGTACCACAGGACCCTGACAACAGATGTCTGGTACAGTGGGAGTCAGTTCAGGAACTGGGTCAAGCCAATCAAATTTTTTATTGCAAGACTCTATACTAAGAGAAAGAGGCTAATTAGACCGTGGTGGGATCCAAAGCTAACAGGTCACAAAGGGTCAGGGAGAGCTGGTGCCAAGGCACGCCTAAGAAAATGTTATGTGTCATTGTGGTGGGAGAAAAGGGATTGTGATATCAGAGGAAGCCATGATGCTGTGAGGAGCAGATGCCCTGACTGGGGATTGAACCCGCCACCTTCCAGCATACAGGACGACTCTCCAACCAACGCAGTCACCTGACCGGATCTTGGAGTGGGGCATTTTATTCAGGAATATGAAGACTGTAAAATAACAGTTGGAATAGTCAGACTTTTAGGGGTGGTCCAATGAACATGAAAGTGGGAGTAGCTTGACAAGCCCTAGACTGGGATTGCCTGAGGTCAGCATCTAGGATGACTTTACTCATTTACAAAGAGCAAAGGTGACTGTTACTGGGAGGTGGCAAGACAGGTATTGTTAGCTCACTGCCTCTGGTATGTGAAGGGGTAAGTGAGGAGCCAGTTGCCTTTCCTTTGGGGCTGGAAGACTTCGATGGTACCCTCCTTGGGGAGCCTAGAGAAAGGCTCTTCCTAGTTTCAAGGTTTTGGTTATTTCTAAACTTATTTTTTGTCCCTCCCTCCCCCTAAGGCTGTTAATGACCGATGGTTGGGGGACAGATGATCTCTAAGAGAGAGAGAGAGAAACATCAAGGAGGCAAAGAAGACACTAGTGAGATGGAGGGAAGTCAAACTTTCCATGGTATACAGTATAGGGGAGAGTAGTTCCTGGCCTGGTACTGAATTAAATATTATCAACTCTGTAATTTAAGAAGCTCTTACTGATTGCCTAAAATATGAAATAGGTGCAGTGGGGAACATAGAGATCTTTCTTAATTCTCAAGTGAGGACATGGCATGCTCTCAAATAACTATGAATCAGAATACCACGAGAATGTCACAAAAAGTGATTAGGACCTGAAATCAAGGGGAAGTTAAGTCAGATGGGGGTCCTTCATGGAAGAGGTGGATTATAGCTGACAAGGGATGGGTGGTAGTCTGACAGGTGCCCATGGGAGGGCACAGAAAAAGTATTCCAGGAGGAAGAAACATCATGTGGAAAAGTATTAGGCCAAAAAATGTGGGAATATTTGGGATGCAGGAATAGTTCTTCCTTAGGTTGAGTACAAGGTTAGACCATGATATGATGAGCCTGTTCAGTATCTTCAATGCCAGTAAGAGGGATTTGTTCTCTTTTTGGCAGGCAAAGGGAAGCCTTCTTTGAGCAGGGACCAATGCTGTCAGATTTAGGGAAATTAATTGGGCAGTTGTGTATAGGATGGGTTGACAGAGAAAGAGACTTGATGCCAAGCTGCCAAACAGATGTCAGTTTAGTGCCAAGGAGCAAGTGGTTCCATAGTGGTTCAGGAAGCCCTGTGGTGGTGATGGGGAGATGAGAGGGTGAAGTTTGAGGTCCATTCCTGCTCCAACCAGAGCCCTCAGAGCAGCTGAGCTTTTATTCATTTTATCAAATGGGGGTCACTGTGAGGTTGTATTTGCTCAGCAGTTTGGAGTGCCAACTACAGCAACAATAAAAACAGCAAAAACAAGAACACCTTGAGAATTCTGATATAGGTAAAAGGAGACTGGCTTGCTTGGAAGTTCAGCTGGTTTGGTGTCTAAATCATGCATAGACCTACTAGTGACAGCGTCTGCCAAGCTCCTTACTGTTTCTTGGCCTTAGTTCTCTCATTCTTAAAAATATGGCTGCTAAAACCTACCACATGATATTATTATAAGGAATAAATAATATGTATGGAAAGGTTACCACAGGGGCTGGCATTAGACAGACACTAAATAAATGTTCATTTCATGTCTCCCTTTCCTTAGGGAGGTGGGCTGGGCAATTATAGTAATTTTTGATGGGTATCATCGGTACCTATATACTTAAATGAGTACAAATGCATATATTATGTTATGGATATACCAAATACCAGGGACCGTGTATATCAATCATGGCCTAATCAGAAAAAAACATTCAAGTGCTTATCCTGGGTGGGTTTTAATATAGGAAATTTTGGAAGTGATCAGAAGCCAGAGATCAGTGGAGTCACCAGAGATTAGCAAAATGAGGGAGGCACCACTTCTCTGGGCCTGGAGGGACAGAGAGAGGAAGCAGCATTTTGGATCATCCAGTGGAATCTGGAACCAAGACAGACCTGTCCTGTGTGAGCTGGAGCCAAATAGGAAATGCAGCTACTATAAGAGGAGCCCACTGTGGGAGACAAACAGCTGCCCTTCCTGCCCTCCAATCTCCCTCCAATGCCTCCTATTGGCCAAATCCATTTGGAAGCTAGATGATAGGGGAGCCTGGAAAGATTGCTTACAGAAGTCAGCATCCATGAGATACCAGACCAGAGCCCTGCCCCCAAAGGGCAAGGAACCGATCTGAGGGTACACATGCCCATGACAATTTAATAGAGTGTTGACAGTGGAAAAGAGCACAGTGTTCTATGTAAGCTACAGGTTCCTGGGTTGGAGCAAGAAGAAGATGAACCCTGAGGTAAAATAGTCTCCAGTCTTTAGAGAGCCTTACAGATTCCTTAGCAGCAGCTGGGCAAACACTGGTGATTAACTACAGAGTTCTATACTTGCCCTCTTTAGGCCTCGGCCTATCCCAGATACAACTCTAACTTCATGCAAGAGTGAAATTGGAGAGAATGGTGCTGGGGCAGTGTGAGGCCTCTCTTGGCTTTGGAGCTGGATTTTGTGGGAAAAGGCATTAGCAATTCGGGGTTTCCAGGGACTGATTCACTAGAAGCACTCTCTGGACCCAGAAGACTCTGTGCCTTAGAAATGACCATTTGGGAGTCCCCCAAATGCAATCCCCTTTTCCCCTTCATCTTTACTATTGGATCACATGGGAATATGTTAGGACAGCTCTCCAGAGACAGAGCCTCAGAGTTGAGGGTGTCTTAGAAAGCGTGGAGTCTAAGCCCATTTTAGGCAGAGCACAATCCAGCATCCAGCATCCAGCATCCAAAGTTGGTGCTTTTGCAGTTTACTTCATTAGTTGATTCTCATAGATCCTAGTTTGGGGAAGGGAGGGATCCCCAGTGAAAACTGCAGACTGGCTAAAGTGGTACAGATTTGTGTCTTGGCTTTGCCTTAGTCTGGGTAGCCTCAAGCCAATAGTTGGTCTCTTTGGGCCTCCACATCCTCATTATGAGGGAGTTGGCTTAGGTCACAACTATGGGTTCTTCCAACTTTGGAAACTGTGTCAACCCAACACAGAGACGGTAAAAGATTTTGGTCAATAAGAATATCGATAGCTATGATTTATCAGGCACATATATTAAGAATTTTTCATGCATTATTTCATTTAGCCTTGATCCAGGAGACTCTCCTAAGTTGTGTGATCTTGTTTGCAGCTGCTTGTTGTCGATGGTACCTCTACTGTCAGCCATGCTTAGCTTCTGGATCTGTCAAAGCACCCCAGGACTTCAGGTCCGATTGCTTTCTTATTGTAAATTCATGCTTGCTTTATTCAAGTATTATAAAGTCAACACTGAGAGGCAGACAAAATACTGTCAGGCATCCAGCTATCATCGCCCGCCCCCCGCCTGCAATTCCAATACTCACAATATGTACCCTCCTGAAGCTCACCTGCTGTGTGATTCTGTGAAACTAATTCCTTTCTTAGACTCTACAAAAAGGAATTAGGCCTAACAGAGAGTATTTTAAAGTACTTGCCTGGTGTTAACTTTCTTTGTAGAGCTTATCAATGAGAAAATGGTAGAAATAAGATACAAGGTATCTAAGTCTGGCAAGAATAAGCATATCAATGTTAAGGCTCTTGGGTTGGTAAGGCCCAAGGGTATGTGCTGTTCCCTCTGTCTACCAAGTCCAGTTCAGCACCTCCTAATAGCCCTAAGTAACTACCATTATTATTCAGTTTTTAGAGATGAAGCAACTGAGGCTTAGTTCATTAAGTTACTGAACGTCATCCTACCCTTTCTGTCATGATAGATTGATTTTCTCTGTATGTTGGAAGATCTATATGGGCCAATAGCTCTCAGAGAGCTCCACATACAGGTTTGCTCCCTTCTCTACCCATTCCCTACCCAACCACTGCCACATCACCAGCTCAGAGTCAGGATCTGGCCTTTGGTGGAGAATAAGCGAGTGAGGCAAGGACAGTGAGTCACACTTAACTCCAGCTTAATGATTACAAATTTATGGTAAGTGGGTTCAAGGCATAAGGCTGTTGATAAAACTGAAGTAAAAGATGATGAGGTCTGATTCAGAGCAGAGGTGAATTGAGAAAAGAGGGACAAATGCACGATACTAAGAACAGTCAGCAATGCTTGGCTAATGACTAGATGTGGATGTGAATGGGGGAGTGTGGTATCATGGATGACTACCAGCTATTTGACATGTTGATGGGGTGCCCATTCGTTATGATATGAAACACAGGAGAGGTGCTTCCCCTTCCCTGCCTCAAAGATCCCTCTTTCTGGCACACACTGGGAGGCCTGTTTGTTGGACATTCACACACAACTGAATTGTCTGAATTGTCCCTCTGATGGCCACTTCCGTTCATGGGTTCCTGCAGCTGCTCTCTGTTCTGCCTGGTACCATGTTGCCTTTGGTGTTACTCACTACCTGTTCTCTTAACTGGAGTCCTACTTCTCTTACATGGATGAATGGGGTTAAGTTACACTTGCTTGTTTGGTACAAACCCTTCATTATCAACACTAAACTCACACACTGCTGCCTGGTCATCTCAGATTTTACTGAAGAGTTGGAAGCAATAAATATAATTGAAACTCCCAATGAGAACTATTATAAATTACCTATCATCACTCAAAAATGTTGATTCTTCTGTCTTAACATCATGAATTTGTATCCCTTCCCTGCTCCATTTACTTCTGACCTAAATCTGACCACAGAAGATGATTAGTCCTCCATGGAACGTTCCCTTGTGGGCACAATCTGGCCTAGTTCCCTGCCTTTAAGATCTCCCTCCTCTGAGAAGGTACCTCTTTTCTTACATCCTGCCCATGTGAATGGTCATTCCTTTTGAGGTAATACCTCATTCCTACTAACAGGGTTAGCTTTGTGTTAGAATTCATCCCTTTCCCCTCAGCAGCTATTATTTGGGATGTGGTGATCCTAAATTGTACATTTTTCCTCCATGGGTTCTTCAGAGTAAGACCCAGGGAGGTTTTAGTAGGATAATTCATTCATTACTCAGCAGGTTACTATTGGCTCAGGTTCAAACCAATGTCTTCTAAAGACTGACCTTAGTTCCTAGAGGAAGTTCATACCCCTACTACTGAAGGAAAACAATCCCTTAAGTGAGATATAGCCTACAAAGACTCCTTCCCCATATGGAGTAGAACTTATGTACCTACACCAATCACTGCAAGGCCCTCTTTTGTTTTGGTTTACAGAATATATTTTGGGTCTCCTGTGCACCTGGCATGTACGAACTTCGGCAATGCTATTTGCCATCATTTTACATGGATTAACTCATTCTACCTATGGCTGTCCCCATTTGATATATGAAACAAGTGAGGCTTTAGAGAGGTGTGGTGACTTGGTCAAGTCCCCCAGCTAGTACGTGGTGTTGAGGCACAATGTGTACCTAGGGATTCCTCACAGCACTACATCAACTCTCTAAATGGGGTTCTTTATAGAGACTCTCTCCATTCAAGGACACACAGACTCCATGCAGAAGAAGCCTTGAGATGACAACTCAGTACATCTTAGAACAAACCGCATTTCTAGGCAACATTCCGTACCTTGGAAGGGATACGATATGAAGACTTTTCATTGTTTTAAATATGTAATTCCCACAGACAAGGATTGAAGTGCTTCAAAGAGAGGGGAGAGAATATGCTTTATATCTTCAGTTTACAAGAGGAATAAATCAGTGTGGAGGAGCTCAGTTTTGGACATGGGGGAGTGTGAGGAGACCGGGGCTCACCCACATGGAGATCTCAGTCAGTGCAGTGTCTGTGGTGTGGAGCTCAGGAGAGTTGCAGTGTGGAGTGCCACCAGGGACCTGGATGGGATATGGCCAAGAGAAAGCTACCTTAACACAGACCCAGCATGTCAGTCAAACTTGGTATCTCCAAGTAGTTAGGCTGGATTTGCCTTGTATGCTCAAATGGTAAGCCCTGAAAGTGTCTACCTGAAAAATAATCTGAGGGTCTGAGACCTGGAGTCAGTCAGCCCCTGGTGAATATTCAGCCCCCCATCCTGGTTGAAGGGTATTTCACTTCACGGCAGTTGCCATCAGTTCCACAGGTCAGAGAAGGCCTGGTCTGACTTAACTTGCTGAGATCAGAAGGGTTTGCGGACAGGTTTTTAGAGCCCACACCAGGTCACCCACAGGCCATTTTCTGCACACAGCTCCAGCTTTCTCAGGCAATCTGCTAACAGCTTTTCCTTGGCTTTCTTTGGACAGTTAATGTAATAGTGCTTATTTTCAAATCTTCCTGAGGCTGTAGGAAAGCATCAGAGTTTCATTGTAAATCCATTATGTCTTCTTTGGTTAGAAATTATCCCTGACAAGCAGTCCCACAGCAAAGAAAAGTCAGTATTATTTTGCAGAATAAAAAGGAGGATTGGCCACTTCTTTTATTATTTTTTTATTATGACTGTCCTCCTTTTGGTTATGACATTCGATGTATTATTTAGCTTAAGTGCTGGATTAGAGAAGAACTGGTGGGGGGTGGAGTAGGAACTGAAAGGGGCCATTGCTCAGACTCTGGGCTTCCTGCTCCTCATCTTGGGAGTTGGGGTGGAAGTAAACTGCCACGACCCTTTGGGGATCCCTACTTGTTACCCTGAGCAAGGAGATCATGTTCTGGCTAAGGGACCTTCTGGACGTTTCTGGGTCAGCAGAACCTTGGTGCCTTTCTTTCATATAGCAGAACCCTTGTGTCCTTATTAAATATTAATTTGCTGTCAATAATTAAATGCTGATTATTTGATCTCTAATGGGGTCAGGATTCCCACAGTCCCATATTAGTGTAATAATGCAAAAGTAAAAATTGCCTTTCAGATGGAAAAAAATGTACTTATTATTCTTTCTTTGTTCAGAGTAAAAAGGTTTGTCTTAAATTAAAAATTAAAAGCAGAATTTTCTTTAATCTTCGAATTAAATTAGTGCTAATTAGTTCTATTTTCTGTACAACATTCACATGCTAAAATCTCGGCCATTCCTTCGGCGTATTAATGGTGCCCTTTGGCTGTAATCAAGATTGTCTTACATTAAAAATGATACAGTTAACTCAATTATATTAAGATTCATTGTTCTCAAATCACAGGGTTATGACTAGAAGCTGTTGGAACTGTTGGAAGGGCTGAGATTGCCAGGGTGCAGAAGAAAGTCATCCATCATTTCCATTTCAAAATCCCAAATGCTGGTGTGAGGCTCACAAAGCATCTGAGGTTGCCAGGGATCCCTGGGGTGGAAGGTAGGCACAGAGACCTGGTGGAGATTTCATTCCCATTCTGTGGAGACAGTGCAAGCATCCATTTTATTATTCTTTTTTGAAAGAGGAGGCAAAAGGAGAGAAAGCCCAGTGAGCCTTCATTCTGGGACAATACCATATTTAGAGCTACCTGTTTTCTCCTCATCCCTTACTGTCTACGGAAGTAGTGCCTAAATCCCAGGTCAGGCAGAGACAGCAGCATGTACTCTAGTACTCCTACCACTATTCCTTCCTATTGGCTATTTACTAGCTGTGCTAGGAACTGTGAGCCAAATGCTGTGATATCACTTCATGTAAACAATGCTCTGCAAAGTTGGCATTTTTAGTCTTATCTGACACTTGGCTGAGGCTCAGAGAGATTGAATGACTTTCCCAACGTCACACAGGTGTTTAAGTGGCAGAACTCAGATGTGTTAGACTCCAAAGCCCATATGCTTAACTATGCTCTACCATCACATGAATTCATTTCAAAGAGCCATTTCTGTTTCCATGACTGAAGAGATGCTGTGTGCTGTGTGTGTGTGTACTGAGAGAGAAAAGTGTCTGGAATCCATCAAGGCAGCACAGTTGCTCACATGATCTTTTGATCATGTGACATGGTCACATGACATAAGAATGATTTTTCTTCATCTGGGGCATCACCTTTGTATAGAGTTGTGTAGGGAGGAAAGGGAGATTGCATCCCAAATCCCTACCACTGTATAATGATGTGGTGTCCATTTTGCTATTGCTATCTCTGAAAGAATCTGAAGGTAGACTTCTTACTATTGCATGGTCAGCCCAGAGGCCTTCACGTAACACAGGTGCAACCATAACTCAATTGCAATGCCTTCCTATACACAGTGCATTTTAATGTTGCTGGTGTCTGTGTGCAATGAATCTCAGTGTTTGGACTTTTGTGATCATATAGCTTAGAGTCTAGAGTAGCCATAATCTTGGAGAGAGGAAAATTCTCCCAGGGTTTATTGCAAAGATTATATTGGGTGGCCAAACCAATAGGTTGAGCTTGGTGCATATCTTAATATCATTTTATCCTCACAGCCACCCTATGAGATAAGGTATGTCCATTTATAGATAAGAAAATGGAGTGTGAGAGAAGTAAAGAATTTCCCCAAGGTCTTATAGTTGAAATTTTGTCTTATTCCACATCCTATGCTCTTTCTTTAAAGCCAGACACCTTGACTGGGAAACTGTGTGTTTGGATTCTTGAGTTAGGATAAATCAGAACCTGGTCTGTGCAGCTGAGGATTCTGTGTCCAACTAGGGCCATTGGAGGAAGGGTAGTCTTTCCTCAAGGACACTGTTTACCAGGTTTAACCACACCAATAAAATGGAGTGTTTGAAGTAAATATGTATTTTCTTATGATTCCACACTTAAATAGACATTTGTCAACCAATGTGGAATTCTGATGACAGAGTTTCTAGTACATTTTTCCCCTGTGTCTATTCTTCAGAACTTCCAGACCTGAATTCTGGGTATGGGCCGAAGACGAAGGTCTCATTCTGAATGAGAGAGCTGGGATGTCAGAGACAGAGGTGGCAGAGCCTGGCTTCACAGAGGTTCACCAGCGAATGCCTGTGGGCTTTGACTACACTTGTGGTATCTCAAAGATTACAGGGTCTGTCTACTACTTCTGCTTCATTAGTCATTCTGTAGTATCTGGAATGAGGGACAATCATCTCATGGCTCTGAGGGACAAAGTGGGAAAAGGAAAAACATACAAGTTACATCTAGAGAAATAGAGAACAAAGGTAACAGACTGAATCAGTGACAGACTGAAAGATACAGATGGAGATAAAAGGAAAGGGGTGGGGAGAGAGAGAGAAAAAGAGGATATGAAGTAGGAAGTAAAAGTGAAAGTTTGGCACAGTGGGCACTGCCTTTGGACTATTGTATGCTGCAATAATGACAGCCAGCAAGATAAATGTAAAATAGTGATGTTGTCTGAATGTTTATATCTCCTCAAAATTCATCACTTGAAATCCTAACACTCAAAGGTGATATTATTAGAAGGTAGGCCTTTGGAAGATCCTTAAGTTTTGAGGGTGGGGCCCTCATGGATTTAATTAGTGCCTTTATACAAGAGATTTCACAGAAATCCTTCGTTGCTTCCCCCATGTGAAGAAAACACATCTGTGAACCAGGAAATGGGCTCTTGCTAGCGGTTACGCCAAGTCTGCCGGCACCATGATTTTGGGCTTCCCAGCCTCCAGTGCTGTGAACAATAAACTTCTGTTGTTTATAGACCACCGAGGCTGGGGTATTTTGTTAGACTGCATGGACTGAGACAAGTAGTTCAGAAGTCTTAATGACAAAGCCTTTCATGTATGCTCCTTTAACTAGATTTGTGAATCATCTTCCTCACATAACCATTTCCATAGTTCATCAGTTCTAACTTTTAGTTTTGATTCCACTAAAGTGGGTCCATAACTTAATGATACATTCAGAGCAATTCAAGAGAGGAATCCTAGATTTTTACTGTTAAACTTATCTAATTTATTTATCTATATATTAAATTCACGATATGTATTCTTAACAATCCTTCCAAAGTTTTCAAAAACATTTAACTTACTTTACATAGAAACAAAATGTTCTCTTCTTATGTTTGTATTTGATTGATTGTGCAATATTTTATTAGGCATATAATAAAAAATAAATAGAATTTGCACAAATAAGTTTGTGTACAAGTGCACCTAAATGATGAGAACAGTTAAGTGCAGCACCCTAGGGAGCAGCCTATTGGCTACAGGAACTGAGGGTATGGAGGGAATCGATGTTTTTCTGAGGGACTGGACAATGTCTTTATCTGGTGAGTCAGTTACCTGGAGGTTGGATAAAAGCACTTTACAAATGTGCATGGCTGGGACTGGAGGCCCGGTTGGGGGTCGGAGTAGCTCTTTTCAACATCACATCACATTTTGTCACAGTTATAGCAGTGCTTCTAGGCTCTCATCTGGTCGCCGCCATTGCTCTTCTTATTTTTCACCTAACCTTTCAATTACCCATGCTTAAAGTAATAAGCAGATTTCTGACTTGGAGAGAGTTTTGAAATTAGACACCAAATGCTCCATTTTCCAATCCTGGCTTACATGTTTGAGAAATATATATATTTTTTCTTGATTTGACAATTGGAAATGACATTTTTTTTTGTTTGTTTCAGATTTTTAAAATTTTTTTTTTATTTTAGATTATTCAGTACAGTTTTTATCTTTTATTCCCATTCCAGCCCACCCACCCATCCCTCCCCACCTCCCTTC
>CM052543.1:30747102-30811997 GCA_028533065.1 Trachops cirrhosus | reverse complement strand
AGATAGAAAATAGACAGGGGGAGGGCAAGAATAGTAGGGGAAATGTAGAAGCTAAAGAACTGATGACACATGGACATGAACTAAAGGGGGGAATGTGGGTGGGAGAGGGTGTGCAGGGTGGAGGGGAGTGAAGTGGGGGAATGGGACAACTGTAATAGCATAATCAATAAAATATTTAAAAAAAGAAAAAAATTTGAAGAAACACAATTATATAACTTTTCAAGAAAGTTAAATGTAATAAAAAAAACCAGGCAGTTTCTTTTAGAGTATCCACTATAACTTAAAGACATGAAAACATGTAATTCTAGGCATCAAAACCCCACTGGTGATGAAAAATGCAGGTGAGATACTAATGAAAAGAGAATGAGTGTGCTGGATGATTAATCTGGGTAGGATAGTCAAAGAGGAAAAAATGGAAAGTACAAGCAAATATTTAAGAGATATAATTAAAACACACACACACCCACAACAGGCAACCAATAGGTGCTCTAGAAAGAGAGAGCAAAGAGAATGTGGATGGTAAAATCCAAAGAGATAATGAGAAAATTTACCAGAATTGATGGAAGGCATGAAATCTTGGGTTTGAAATAAGTTGAGATCTAAATAAGTAGAAATAAATCACCCTAGCCACATGGTAATAAAACTGTGGATCAGCAAAATCAAGAAAATCTTAGAAATAATTAGGAAGAAAGACTGTGGAAACAGATACATGATAATTTGAACATCAAACCTTTCAACTGCAAAAATAGAGACCAGAAGATAGTGAAATATACTATTTTCAAAATATTGGGGAAAACCATGCATCAACATAGAATTCTATGCACATCTAAATTACCATGTGAAAGTAAAGTGAGAGCAATGTGAAAATATCCTCAGGAAAAATGAAAACAGATTTTGACACTCATAGTCCAAAGGAACTTCAGGAAGAAGGAATTAAATGTAGAAGAAATGAGCAGGGTACAGAAAGCAGTAATTTATTTAAAATATAATTTTTATTTAAAAAATTAGAATATTAAAAAGGTGAAAAACTGAATAAATGAAGAATTATGTCAGAATTTTAAAAAGGAAGAATTACTGTGAAAGTGTCAGTGTTCTCAAATCAGCACTTAATTACATTCTAATTTAAATAGGTTTAGCCTTATTTAAAAATGTGAATGTCTTTTTCTTTTATGTTCTCATGTATGTGATTGTTTTTCTCTAGTATACCTGAGGCATTTTTCTGGTTTTCAGGATGGAGATGAAATGGTGCAGTTAGTATTCTTATAACAGTAGGCATTCAAAGAGTTAATATTTGTGGCTACAAGAAAATAAAAGTACAGAAATTATAAAGACAGAAGAAAAGATTTCCCACTTCCTATATTTATTCCTTTAATATATGAAAAGGTGGGCCTGGTGGACTAGATCATAGTTCGTCTGGGAGAGATCTTGGCCTGACAGAAAGAAGAAGAGGAAAGACTTCTTCTTCCATCCCAAAACTTTTGTGGAAATAAAGAAGAGGAAAAGTGTTTAAGTTTCTTATTTCCCTACATAGCCCCTGCAATACCCAACCTGAGTGGGAAAAGAGGCCACAGGAACATCCAGATTTGTTCCTGAGGACATCAGCACAAGTGTCACTTTTAGGCATCCATCCTTGGAAGGCACACCTTCTCAGAGGTTTTCAGAAAAGCCCTCCACATGACACCTTCCTCCATAGGGTGGGATTAGTGGGAGATAGGAGACAGGGAAGCACAGATAGTGCCTGGCTCCCTACACTTTGCTTGTGGAATGCAGGAGGGCTCAGTGGTTCTCATGTGCCATACATGATGGCATAACTTCAGAATCCTATGCAGATGCTCAGAAGGGCTGAGAGTCTTCATGGATTGGTACCCAAATATGCCTTGGCAAAGAGGGTCGAAAAAAGGAATCCTTCCTTCCTAAAATCATTTTAATCTCTATCTCCGTCATAGTTAGCCAGTTTTCCTATTTCATTTGGCTTTATTTGGACATTCTACTTTTATTTTTGATTCGTCTTGCCAGAGAAACTTATCTTTTCTCACAGACGATTTTAGCCTTCTGACAAGCCCTCCTTGTTTCCCTTCTACTTTGTAATGACAAGAACTAAACTTCTTCTAACTGAACTTATTTTAAGAAAGAAGGAGCTCATACCCTTTGCAATAGCATGGATAGAGCTAGAAAGCATTATGCTAAGCGAAATAAGGTAGGCAGTGAAAGACAAATACCATATGATCTCGCCTTTAACAGGAACCTAAACAACAAAACAAAGAAACAAGTAAAATATAACAAAAGACACTGAAATAAAGGACAGGTAGTCAGTGACCAGAGGGGAGAGGGGAGGGAATTTCAGGGGAGAAGGGAAGGGTTTACAGGAACAAATATAGAGGACACATGGACAAAACTAGGGGGGTTGGAAAGGGGAGGGAGGAGGGGAGGAATGGGTGCGTGGGCTGGAATGGGAATAAAGGATAGAAACTGTACTGAATAAACTAAAATAAAAAAATTAAAATAAAAAATAAAAGTTAAAAAAAAAAGATCTGTTACTTCCACCAACTCTCAGTCCCCATGTCCAATTTTCCTGATAACTCTCTACCTCCTTTGTCTGCTGAAGGGACTAGGAAGTACAGTTTTGGAACTGATATTTCAGACTCCCTCCCTACCCCACCTAAATCATTTGGCTCATGATGGGTCAGTCTTTTTTCTCTTTCCTGAATCTAATTCAGTCTCCCCACCTGGAATCCTTTGACAGATAGAACTGTTCTTCTGGCTCTTTTTCCTATCTTCTCTCTCCCCCCATTTTTCTCACCCTCCATTGGCTGCTCATCACCTCTTTCAAGTTAACTCCCCTGAACAGCTCCTCTTATTAGTTGATTTAATTGAGGGATTGCTTCAGGGAGGGTCAGAGCCAGGTCTGAAGAGCTTGGAAGGGTGGCAGGAACTCATTTCCAAGTTCGTCATTTTCCCTTGGAAGCAGCTGCTCCTGCTCTAGCACTTGGCCTGTTGGGTTCGCTAAAAGTTCTTATTACTCAGGGTTAATTGCCTCTGGCACCGCACTTTCCACTTTCTTCAGAACACCACTGGAGTAGGGGCCGGTTTTTCAAAGTCAAATTAGGTTTTCTCCTCTATGAGTTATGCTACCGATATTTTTTACATTGTCTGAAAGCAGCCCTGAAGGCAGAGGTTTCTTAGCCAGTTCTGAGCCAGAAGTGGACATGGCATCCGAAGATTTAGATTTAAATCCAAGTCTGCTTTTGTTGAAATATGCAGCCTCAAACAAGTGACTTAACTTCTCTGAAACTTAATTTCTTTATCTGAAAGGAGAGTGACACACGTTTTTCCCTTACAGCATTGCCATTGAAGAGGCAATGTCTATGATAGGATAGTTTTTAGCACACAGTAAGTACTCGGGAGAGGTTTACTGAGTTTTGTCTAGTGGAAGAGCTAAGTATTATTTTGGGATCTGTCTCAGAGGTCTGTCTCCTTGTGGTTTAGAAATTCTGTGTAATTCAGTGAGCACCTAATACTGAATCCTAGGTACTGTGTACAACACGAAGCCAGGGAGATGCGTAAGACCTCGCCTCTGGTCCTGAATTCACAGTCCAGTGAGAGAGGGACAGGGAATTTTAAGGGTCTGGCAGAGGGAGCCCTTAATTAGGCATAGCATTTTTGTAATGGGCCTACTTGGCTAGGCTGAACTTTATTCCTCAGAATTTGTTTTCCTTTATGTTTCCAGTTAGGGTGGGCCACAGAGAAATTCTCTAGGGGAAGCAGCCATTTTGTAGCTCATCTCCATGGTCACTTACCTGCTTGCTCACCTCCTGGGTATGAGGCAGTAGGCAGAATGGCTACAGCTCCACCTTCCCTTGATCCAACTGCAGCTTCTCAGACTCCTGAGGCAGGTGTGTGGGTTTAGCTCCGTGACTATGGGCTCTGACTTCTGCAGGACACCCACACCAAGGAGGTGAGAGGGTCACATGCCTGTACTGGTTTTGGTCTGCTCTTGTGGGCTGCAGCTCATGTCTCAGTTCTGGTTTGTTCTTGCTCTTTCCCACTTTATATCATCTCCCCTTCCTAATTGCCCACCCCACAGTGTTCAAGCTCCAGCATCAAATGTGAAGAGGACAGACTTACAGAGAACTGAGCCAGCTCTCACAAGGTTCTGCTTCTCTGATTGAACACTAACTTATACATCAGGCCAAAATCTGGGACAGGGCCCAAGGGGAAGAGTTGTTAGAGGGTCAATTTTCTGCTCAAAGGGCTCTGAGGAGGCTGGCATTCAAGCTAGGTGGGGATTCTGGGAACAGGAAGATTTCAATAACAATCTTGCTCATATTTTACAAACTTGCTTTTAGTTGTAGGGTGCTCTCGTTAAATGAAATCTAATGCAGATGCTCAATATAAAAAGCAGGTTGTACGGTGTTTAAATGTGTCTCTGAAAAATGATATATTCAAGTCCTAACCTCCAGAACCTGTGAATATGACCTTATTTGAAATTGGGTCTTTGCAGCTGTAATGAATTTGTGATAAAGTCATGTCGGAGTAGGGTGGCCCTTAATTCAGTGAGTGGTGTTTTATCAGAGAAAGGAGAGGGAGATTGGATAGAAATAGGGAAGAAGGTCGTGTAAAGACAGAGGCAGGGACTGGAGTGATTGTCTACAAGCCAAGGAATTCCAAGGGTTGTTGGCAGCCACCAGAGGCAAAGAGACAGGCACAGGAGGGATTCTCCCTCAGAGCCTCCAGAAGGAGCCTACACAGTCAGCACCCTGATTTCAAAACTTCTTTCCTCAAGAGATGGAAGATAATACATTTCTGTTGTTTTAAGCCATTTAGATTGTGGAATGTTGTTACAGTGTGCAGCCCTAGGAAACAGATACTCATGTCAAAGCCGAGCTGAACTGGAGGAGGACCCATCTATTCCCCCAAACCCTGGTAGCTCCTGAGATGCATCTGTGGACCTGAAGCTCCTCAGGAAAGACTTGAAAGTCCTTGTTTTAAAGTTTTCAGGTTCAACCCTCCCCAAGGTCTGCCTTCGGGCTCACCAACAGAACCACTCCCTGGGGCAACCTTATAGCCCCAAACCTCTAATACCTGCAGCACCCTGCAAGGTGAGCCTTTGACTGTTTCTGTAAGGTGCAGTGGTATCTCTGGCAGCCACAGGTCTAGGGCAAGCCAGAGATTCCCAGAGTTAATCAACCCTCTGAGGACCCCAGCCTGGCCACTCCCCAGGCCTGGCGAGTACCCCAAAGGCGTGATTATATCATGGCTCTTGCACAGTCAGCACTGGGGCTTTTTGCTTAATTAATCACAGAAATGTACTGCCTCTTCAGACAACAAAATAATGAGCAGGCCTTTGAGAGGTTCAAAGACTGCAGGAAAAACAAGCACTCCCTGAGGAAAGGGCCCGTTGAAACAGAGAGGTCAGAAAAACATCTCTGGTTTCTATTAGAATTGCTACTGGTATTATGTTGGGTGCCCTTTTTAATATAGATATAATAACAGTTAAGGTGTGTGCATGTAGAGGAGATCAACACATACACCATTTGGATTTTAGAACCAGAAAATGTTGTGTTGAGAAAGACTTTAGAGGTCATCTGGGTTAACTTACTCTTCATATAGGAAGAACTCACCAGAGTGAGAGGGCAGATGTCAGATCAGAGCACAAAGCATGTCAGAGGGTGGAGGGAATAATTAGGCATCAGCAAAGTCAGAGGGCAGAGGTCAGGTGACAGCTTGTAGAACAGAGTAAGGCCAAATTAATTATCTTGACATTTTATGGTCTATGCATGAGACTTTGGGTGTTAAAAGTTTGGATGAGACATGAGATCTATTTTCAAGGAACTCAAGACAGTTCAAGAGTTAAGGAGAATACATCTGAGATACCAGAAAGAGCTGAGTCAATGTAGGAGTGAATGCTGAGGGAGTTCAGAGGGGGCCCTTTCCAGCTACTGTGGCATTGGAGTAGGAGGTATTAAAGCATGTCAAGACTGGAGTATGGATGTGTCATGAAGAGGGAACAACTTGAGCAGGGTGTGATGGAGGAAAATTCTAGAGAGACAGGGAGACAAGGCATTCAAATTGACTGGGAAAGAAGGTACATGAAGGAAGGACAAAATAGGTACAACTGATTGAGAAGGGTCTTACTTGGAATTTGGATTCTATTTAGAAGACAGTAGGAAGCCATTGACCAGAGCTACCATGTATTATATTTAGATTTGTCTTGTACAGAGATGCCATGTGTATGGGCTGCTATTCACATCTAGACTTAGTGAGTGCCTGAGAGAGGGAAGAGAGACTCTAGGCCTCTCTGCTCAATCCTGAAGCAGCAATGGAGAACCCTTTCCTACATACACCCATGTTGGCCCCAAGGCCATGAACATATTTATTAGCACTCACATGTGTCCATGGCTGTGCCCTAAGCTGGTCATGCTCTAGGTGTCCCTTGAGGTTGCTTCTCAGCCCTACCCCCTTTGAAGGTCTGATCCATGTCCCTAAGTTCACCATGCAAGGCTTTGTAGGGTCAAACAATAATCTACTAGGTGTTTTTTGTTTTTGTTTTTTGCTTGAGGAAGGATACCTTTGCCAATAACATCGTTGAGCACAGTTCTGCCTTAGGGACAGTACTTTGGCAGGTGTATGCAGGATGAACTGGAGGTTGTAAGACTCAAGGTGGCACAGTGAGAAAAGACATGTAGGTGGCAATTCAGGAAGCCACTGGTGAGGCCAGTGTGTGAGGTGATAAGGAGTAGAGGGGACAGAAGTCTAGGAGGTGGAATCATAGACTTCATGCCTCACATGCATTCTTGCCCAGACTCCATGCATGATCTCAGCGGACACCTTTCACTTCTCTGCTTCATTTGCATGTTGAACCAACAGAACAAACTTCATGGACACACACCTCATCTCTGTGAGGTTTTCAGTTTGGGTAGGCGGAAACTACTTATAAAAAAGATTAGTCAGAGTGTCCAAACCATATAACATTTTAACTGTAAATTATAAAATGTATAGAAGAAGGATGACCTGACCCCTTTAGAAATGTGTGGGATGTGAAGATATAAAGTAAGACCTATGTCTCCCTTCCTAAGGAGGGAGCTGGAGGCTGTAGATTGTAAGTCACTGGGCAGAATCTGTATTTGGGGAGAAAGGCATTCCCAGCAGCTGGGCTGTTGGTAGGCCAGGAGTGAATAAGGGAAGAAATGCTTGCTCTTTGAGAAGCCAGCAAAGTCCAAACTGCATAACCCAAAGGTAGTGTCTGTGCTAGTGGATGCATCATGGGGTTAGAAGGTAGGCAAGTAGGCAGGTAGGTAGGGAAAGGCTGGTTTAAACTGTGAGCTTGGTGGTCAGTGAATGCTGGTACCTCCAAGTTTTGCCACTATCATGAGAGACCCGAGGACCTGGCTTTGTTCCCCATCAGCCACGAGTTAGCGATGTAAATTCCAGTCTCTTTGTACCTCAGCTTCAACCATTGAAATGGGTTTAGGTAATGTCTACAGGTCCTTTAAACTCTGAAAGACTATGATTCTTTTATTTTAAAGTATGAGGCAACTCTTAAACACTATGCACACTGTGTTCTTCCTTAGTACTGCTGTATCTAAAAAGTTTTGTAAGTAAATTTTGTGCTGTATCTCTATCACTCTTCCTAACTCCAACCACTGGGCCTGTGCTCTGACCCTCCACCCACGGTTGTAATGGAATTGGAGGGCTAGGGCCTTTGGGGTGTTGAATCACCTCATTTAAACTGTTTTTGTGATAGAAATAGTACTCAAATGTTCTCAGCACTGGCTGTACATTAGAATCACCTAGGAAGGTTTGAGAAAACAATGATCCCTGAGTCCCACCCACAAAGGACTTTTGTTTTTGTTTTTGAAATTGTCTCAAGTAATTAGAATGTGCAGCCAAAGTTTAGAGTTAATGTTACAGATCAGTGAATGGCCAGTAGTTGCATTGGTGTTCACCTAGTTAGTGCCACCTGTAGCTCTGTACTGAGCCACCTGTGGGGCTCAGTAGGTGAGAGTGTAGTGGTCACCTGACATTGTCTGCCAGGCCCCTGGACAGGGGGAGTGAGGGCCCACAGGATAGGTGATCACCATCTCTGACTGGAGAAGGGCCTGGTAAAGAGGTCTTACATTTTGGATCCACTTTATGGTAGAATTTAGTAAAATCTGACAGATCATGGTAACATATCAATTGCAGGCCTTTCCACAAATTGAGCTGGGGAGGTGGGCTCTATGGTCTCAATAATAGACATGTTTTATCCTTTCATAGCACAACTTCATGATACTTAGAACAGTGATGGTTTTAAACAATTCAGTGATAGTGTTGACTAGAGGGTCCATGAGGAGGAGGATGCTTTGCTCACCATTGCATGTCCAGTGCCCAGAGGCTCAATAAACGGATGCTGACTGACTGAATGACTGACTGAAGACACCGTGGGGCAGGCTCTGTCTTAGGTCTTAGCACCTGACACTCCCTTGGAGAATCAGCCATGGGTCAGGGGTAGGTTATGGGTTTCCTGCTGTTGAGGTCCTGGAGTGATGCAGCTAGAGGAGAGCTGGGCTTATAACCTGTTTTCACTTTCTCAGGCTCAGTTGGCTACCTGTTGCAGAGAGCTCTCCCAAATAAATCAGAGACATGACAGAAGACAGGAAGAGGGCGCTGTTGAGTGCACATATGTGTTTGCTCTGGTCTCAGGACACCTTGATATCTGCTACATCTTTAAAGTATTAATACTATCTTTAAAATATTTCTGCAAGCAAAGCTGAACTGGAGCAGTAACCCTAGGGCAAGGCTTGGTTCTACAGCCGTGACCTCACACACCTGGAACCACTGTGCCTTCTCCTCCCAGGCCCCAGGCTGGCCTTCAGGGGAACGCCTCAGGCCATGCTGTTGCAGCCCTGTGCAGGTGGGGAGAAAGACAATGGTTCCCAGAGCAGGTATCAGTTACCTGACCCTCTGAGAATGTTTCTTGGCAGTGGCTTTCTCCATTCTGTCCAGGAGTATGGGAAGGAAAGGGCTGGGTTTGCCTGGACAAAGTATAACATTCAGGCAGTGGTGTCTAGGGAGGCATTGATAGAGGCTTAGGAAGTGATAAGGGCTTTCTCACTGCAGAGCAGAGAAGCTGGCTCAGGGCCTGAGTCCCCATCAAGTATTTGAGGGTGGGGAGGTATTTATAAGGCTGTCCCTTCAGTACCTGGAGGGCATCACATGCTTGAAGGGAGAGGCCTGGACTCCTCATCTCTCTGGACATCTGCAGGGCAACTGCTACTTGGAGATCTTTAAATAAGATTCTTTAAGCAGGACACTTCCCATACCTCAACATCTATAGATGCAAATGAAGTGTGGCTCTGGGTACAGTTCCCTCCTCCTGCTCAGGGTTACGGTCACTGCCATTAGCCAAGGGTTCAGCAGGCTGTTGGGTAAACATCTGTGAAGCATCATTTAAAGAGGTACTAAAGTGTCCCTTTCCTGAGGGAGCAGACAGGCCCCAACTGGACACTTGTCCTTTGGTCAGGTTGGAGGTTAGGGTCCCAGAGAACCCAAGGAGAGCCAGTCTAAGCAAGAAACTGCTGCAGAGCACTGGGGGAGGAGTCAAAACAAGTAATAAAATTCCTGTTCAAAGGGCCAAGTCAGTCACCAATGTGAGATAGAACCTCATTTAGTGGGTGGACCTAGACTGGAGCAAGGGGCAGTCTGCAAACCAGCAGAGATTCCTGATGAGTGCCACACACTGTTGGGGGAGCTTGGTTAGCTATTAGAGGCTAATGAGTGTCCATTTGTTTAAAATCCACTGGGTAGAAATGGATGCATGTGGTGGGCTAAGTAGTGGGCCAGAAAGCAGTTCAGAGTTGTAGTCCTAGCTGTATCTCACCATTCTCTGGGGCCTTGGTCAAATGACCAGCACCCATTTCTGTACAAAGAAGAGACTAGAACAATGAACCCAAAAGGCACTTCCAGCTTGGGCATATTGATATACTGGGGACTCTCAGTTAGTCCTCTTGTGCTCACTCCTACATTTAATTTCTTGGGTTTCCACAGTTGCTTTTTTCTGTCAAAATAATGTATCAGGCTTCTCACTGAGTAATTAAAACAAAACAAAGCAAATACACATACACTCAAATTTTGATCTCCAAGAATGGCTGTGTTGCTCTGAGGAGCAAAAGAGCAGCCTCTGTCATTGTTCAGAGGCACTTTACAGTTTGGGATGCATCTGATGTGCAGGGAGGGCTCACTGTTGGAGCTGGAGATTGTGTGAACCCCAGGGATGCTGAAAAGAGATACAAAACCCTGGGAGGAGACAAATATATCAGAGGAGTTCCTAGTTAGGACAACCTTGCAATTCTTTAGGTTGGAGAAACCAGCTGTAGCCCCTGAACCAGTGCACAAGACTGACCTGGGAGATGAACTAGGGCTGAAAGTGGGAATAGGTAACTAGGTCAGAAGCTAGGAAGGTGGGGAGAACAAACTAAAAGGGAGAAAGATGGCCTAAGTCCTGGCAAGTAGTTCAGCCCTGAAATGCCAGTCCTGGAACCTAGGTGTTGGTGCAGAGTAATGCACAGGATCAGGCAGAGGTGAAGAGAAGAGGCTGCCTCTTGAGGGACTTGCACATCTCCTAGCATAGTCTTTTAGTGAGTTGAGTGTAGCTAGGGTAGTAGGAGACCCTGCCACTGTTCAGTCTGGATTGATGGAATTTGGGAAGGGTGAAATGGAGTCACATTTGCTATATGAAAACTACTGGAGCAAATGGAAGAGGTAGGTGGGACTCCCAGTGTGATTCAGGTACAACTGGATTATAATCTCTGCATTTCCTGTGACTTTTAATCTGCAGGTCAAGCATGTGGCATTGGCCTTACTAGAAACTATCTTATCCAGCTGTTGGTCAGTCCATCCTATTGTATTTATCTGTTAGAACCCCTTCCTTCCATTTTGGCACTCATTGATAAGGATAAAACACTGATGGTTAAGGTAAGGTAGTCCTCCTCTTGACCCAGCTTACAGAGCTCAATGTAGATACCTCAAATCCATAATTAAATGATAATTCACCTAGAAAAAAGAGAAGGAAGCTGGCATTTATTGAGCAAGATGCTTCAACTACATACTTGTCTAATGCTCATCAAAGTCCTCAAGAATGAAAATTATTATTTTGTCATTAGTAGTAGACCATATGGTAAGAGATTTACATGCCTTATGTTTATTCTCTGCAACATCCCTATGAGACAGGAACAATGATATATATATATATATATCGATTTTGTATCTGAAGAAACTAAAGCTTAGAAATGTTAAGCAACTTAAAGTTACATAGCATTTAATGAAAGTGCAGCCTCTTGGGCTCCACTGTTAATTTTTCATAGTTCAGAGAGTTTAAGTATTTGTCTGAGATCACACAGCTAATAAGAACTGAGATTCAAATGCAGATCTGAATCAAAAGCCCTTGTTTCCTTCCAGGAGTTGAGAGGATGACTATCCTCCTATCCTGGCATCTTTTGGTGGGAGGTGGAGGAGGAGGATGTGTCATTGACATCGAGGTCTGATCCCTGTCGCAGGCATGGGCTACTGAGGGGCCTCAAACTGTCAGCTCTGAAACCTGTAAGTCTGCGGAGATCAAAGCAGAACTGAGCAACTTCTCCTTGGGTTCTGAACACAGTATCATGCCAGTTCCTCCTATTACTGCATCTGACCAAGCCTGGGTACCTGCACGCAACCCTGCTCATCCTTTTCCTCTTACTGTGACCCTTGTACTTGCTTGTGTTTTAAATGACCTCTGTTTTTCACATCACATCTGCTCTGTTGCTGCCTCAGGACCCTCTCCTCTTGCCCACTCTCTGCAGAGACTCACTCTTGTTTTGAATTCATTGTGTGTGTCTCTTGCTGTGAATTCCTTTTAAAAAAAAGGCCCTTAATTGATATTAAAAAATTAAAACTTGGGAAGGAGGGTGGAGATCGACAATTTACCTAGGTCTGCATATTCAAAAATGAGCACATAATTATTGTTTTTAAGTAAGGTGTCAGAAGCAAGATTGATTTAAGCCTGACATCTGTTTACACACAGTGAGCTGTCATTAGATGCATATGTAAGGTCAGAAGCACTGTGTTCTGTCACCATGACAGCTTCGTTGGCTTGTGGAAATTTGACTTCATGTGTTTCTGCAAGGGGGCAGCAAGATGCTTTCCAAATGGCTGCTCTCTGTCCCTCTCTCTCTGTCTTTCTCAAGCAACCACCATTTTCCACACACCTGGTACATGCTTGATACTATCCTAAGCATGTGCAATAAACCAGGCAATAGGAGGTCATGGTAAAGAATATGGCAGAGAGGTTTACAGCGTGGGCTTTGGAGTCTGAGAGATCAGATTCTGAATCGTGTCTCTGCCACTGCCTAGTTAGCAAATCAACTCTCTAAGCCTCAATTTCCTTTTTCTATAGAGCAGAGATCTTTACGACGCTGTACTTACAAGGCAACTATTAGATTAAGTGATATGTACTCACAGCACTTAGGCCAGGGCCTGACAAGAGTAGCTGCTCAATAAATGGTGACGACCATGGATATTATTAATATCAGAGAGCATCTTGACCCTAAGCACTTGGGATCTTGTCAAGGAAAGAAGGTTCACTTACTAAACAATTCAATGGATGTCAGGTGAATGCCATATGTTGTAGGAGCCCAGAGGAAAGAAGTATCAGCTTTCTAGAAGGATGCAGAAAGATTTCAAGGATGAGGGCAAACTTAAGCAGGGCTCTCAGTAAGCTTCTATGCAGGAGCAAAATGGAACTTATGGGAGGTGGGCCCTGCATGTAAGATATCTGCCTGGAATGCCTTTTCCAAGTGTTTGTTCTCCATGCAAATTCTTACTCAGCTTAAGGGATACCTTTAAAGAAACTTCCCTCTCAGTTAGTCGTCAGTGTGCCTTTCCTTATTCTACAACATAGGTCTCATTCTATGTCAACATCGCATTGGTTTTTATTGTTTTATAATTGACTTGTTGTTATTTTACTTCTGTGGATTTTTTTTCTTCTTTTTCCTTTCTTAAGTGTTTACATTTAAAATCAAAGGTATACATGCATATACTTTAAAAAGCCAAACTTGTGTGGTGTGTTATGTAAAGCAGCACTTTCCCACACCCTCCTACCTCATTTCCCCTCTCCAGAGGCAATCCATTTTACCTCTTTTAGCTGATCCTGTTGGTATCTATTTCCCTTCCTCTAAAAAAACACTGCTGGATTCTTCCTCTTGATTCGTAGGTTTTGTCTTTGCTCCTCACTTCCCCCTATGTTCAGTGAAAAATGAGGTTTCTCCCTTTTTCTCCCCCACCCCCAAACCTAGACACAGGCACACTTCCTGTCCTCCCCATCCTTCTAATATAATTTGTCATCACTTTGGTTCTATCAACATTCAGTGTCTAAATTATAACTGTGTGTGGCAGTGAATTTTATGTGTAGACTTGGCTGGGCTGTTTGGTCAAATTCAAGTCTAGATGTCATTATAAAGGTATTTTTTAGTGAAATTAACATTCACATCATCAGACTTTGGGTGAAACATTATCTTCCATAATGTGGTGGGCCTTGCCCAATCCATTGAAAACCTTAATAGAGAAAAGACTGACATCCCCTGAAGAAGAAATTCGGTCTCCAACTGCCTTTGGACTCACGCTGCAGCATCAGCTCTTCCTGGGTCTCCAGCCTGCTCACCTGCCCTGCAGATTCTGGGCTTGCCAAGCCCCCCACAATTGTGTGAACCAGTTTCTTAAAATAAGTCTCTCTTTTTCTATACACACACACACACACACACACACACACACACACACACACAGTAGTCACAGCTGAGCCATGAAAATTAACAATTACTTTTCTTTTTCTACCCATCTTCTTTTTCCTAAAAGGAATAGTTGTCTTATTTTGTTGTTGATGTTTGCTTAGTTTCCTATTTATTCATCACTGATTCAATCCCCGTCTTGACTGATTATCTAAATCTCCTCTTGAGATAGGCAAATGCACAAGCTATTCTCTTGATTTCATCTTCCTGAATTTGTCTGTAGCAATGGGACAGCTTCATGAGCAACTGGGGCAGTGACACAGGACCCTGTGCTAAGTTTAAGGCCATGTTGTCCTCATCTTTAAATTTTTAATAATTTTTAAATGAGAAACCTCACATTTTTATTTTGTACTTCATCCTCCAAAATATATTGTCAATCCTCTTGATTGGCGCTTTCTGATTAGCTCCAATCTAGACAGATGCCCAGCACTTATCCTAGTATTACCTAGCTATCTCCTTTTACCAATCATAGGACTTACTTTTATCTTTCTCCTGTCCCCTCATCAAAATATAAGTGTCTTAAAAGAATGACTATGTCATACTCATGTTTGTCCCAAACACGTAGCAGAGTGCCTCAAACACAGGGAGAATATATAAAATCAAGGTTGAAATATTTAAACAGAATAGGAGGAGTTTCACAGAATATGACTTTTTAAGAAGGAGAAGTAGTTTGAAGAAATCAGGGTGGTTGGAGCGTGTCTTCAGTGGATGGGAAGCAGTGAGGAAAGCAGCACAACTGTGTCAGCAAAGGGCATATTGGAACCAGTGGGAAATGATACAGCAAATCATGTGGGAGCCACATTGTAGAGAGGCTCAAACACCAAACTAGAAATTTTCTATAGACTTACAGGCCCCCAAGGACTAATTTCCCCATCTAATGACATCTGATATGTGTAGTTAGAATAACTCCAGCTGGGTAGAATTTCACACTTTCCTTTCCTTGGCACTGAAATAGGTGAATGGAGAAGGATGGGTGGGGGAGAGAGTCTAGCAACTGAAAAAAGGAGCCCATAAGGGCATGCTTACTGTGAATTTTAAAACCCAGCCTGTACAGAAGCAGGAGCGAAACCATTAGAATTCTGGAAGATAGCCAGAGAGGTCTGGATAACACCAAATCTAGGCAGAACAACCCCAAACTGGCAGCCCTGTTATCACTAAATCACATGATTAAAGAGCAGCAATCATTAGCACCTCATATGTGCCTCTGATCCTGATGGTAGGCAACACCAAGAAAATTGGGCTTTCCCTCTGGAAACTTTCACACTGTGATGACTGTTTCTGGTAAATATGAAGATTAGCAGGCTAATGGGGACCTCGTGCTGTTTGAACCTCAGCCACAGCTTGTGTGATACAGACTCCTTGAGCTTTCTCCACATGCACAAAGAAATAGAAGCATCTTTCAGAATCCCTGGCAATATTGTTCTAAAAGAAAGACACAAGGTTTTGGAAAGAACTTAACTGATACCTGACAGAAATGCATAAATTTTCCATACCAAAATGTATGTGGAAGTATGTTCATTATGCCACTCTTTATAATGGCCAAAGTCTGGAAACAACTCAAAAGTGTATCAACAGTATAAATGATAAACAAATTGTAGTGTTGTGCCTATAATAGAATAGATAGATATAGCCATAGAAATGAATATATCAAAACGTACAACAACATAAATGAACCCCACAAACATGTTGGGCAAAAGAGATGGGAATGTACAACCTACATGGTTTCATGTCTGTAAAGAAAAATGTTCAGATTCTTTGCCCACTTTTTAATTGGCTTGCTCTGGCTTTTGCTCATATATTAACCCATTATTAGATATATGATTTGTAAATGTTTTCTCCCCTTCCATAGGTTGTCTTTTAGTTTTGTTTTTCCTTTTTTTTTTTTTTTTTGCTGTGCAGAATCTTTTTAAGTTTTAGTTAAAACTTGTTTGTTTTTGCTTTTCTTGCCTTTTGTTTTTGGTGTCTGTCCAAAAAAAAGCATTGCTAAGACCAATGTCAAGGAGCCAACCCCATATGTTTTCTTCTAAGAGTTTTACAGTTTCAAGTCTTACATTTAATTCCATAATCCATTTTGAGTTAATTTTTTGTGTATGGTGTAAGATAGAGTCCAATTTCATTCATTTACATGTGGACATCAGTTTTTCCCAACACCATTTATTGTTTGTCCTTTCCCCATTGTATATTCTCAGCTCCTTTGCCAAACTAATTAGTTGACCACTTATGGGTTTATTTCTGTTCCATTAATCTATTGTGTCTGTTTTTATGCCAATGTCATTGTTTTGATTACTATAGCTTTGTCATATAGTTTGAAATCAAGAAGTGTGATGTCACCTGCTTTGTTCTTCTTTCTTAATATTGCTTTGGGTAGTCAGGGTCTGTGGTTCCATATAATTTTAGGATTATTTTTCCTATTTTTATAAAAAATGTCATTGTAATTTTGGTAGGGATAGTATTGAATCTGTAGATCACTTCAGGTATGGACATTTTAACATAAGAATATTTTAACAAATTCTTCCAATCCACAAACATGGAGTATCTTTCCATTTATTTGCATTTTCAATTTTTTCATCAGCATTTTATAGTTTTCAGCGTATAGATCTTTTACCTCCTTTATTAAATTTACTCCTAAGTATTTCTTAGGAGTATATTTGGTTGATTGTAAGTGGCTTTGTTTTCTTAATCTTTTTCCCATAGTTTGTTGATAGTGAATAAAAATGGAACTGATTTTTAAATATTGATTTTGTATCCTGCAACTTTACTGAATTTTTTTTTTTTGGTGGAGTGTTAGGGTTTTTTTATATATAATATTATGTCACCCACAGAGAAAATTTTACTTCTTTTTTTTCAATTTGAATGCTTTTTTGTTAGTTTTGGTTATTTGTTTGGTTCAGACAAACTGGGGACTGGGTAGAGTTTGGGATGAAGGTCTTTAATATAAAGTGTTTACTCGATTTCTGGGTTTTAACATATAAGGACTTTCCCCAGAAGACAACTTAGATCATGTTTGTAGGTAGTACTGCAGTTTCAGTTAGACCTGGAATAAATCACTGAACGTATCCCAACTTCCATTTTCTCACCTAAACATAAATTAGTAATGTCACCCACTTTACAGGGTCATAGTGAAGATCTAAATATATAAGCATTTAATTTAGTGGGGCACATACTAAGTGCTCAACCAGTGCCACTTATCCAAGCACTGCAGACCAGCTTCAGTTTTAACTTGAGCTCTAGTTTTAGGAACAGACTTCTGAAGCTGAACTGCCTGATTCAAGTTCTTGCTCACTTAACCTTAGACAAGTCACTTAATTTCTCTGTTACTTAATTTTTTCATTTGCAAAAGGGAGATAAAATGGTGTCTAGTTTATGTGCTTGTCTTGATACTTAATATCTAAACTTCTAGTTCCTGGTATATTTGGCATCAAGTAAGTATCAGAAATTATTTTTGTTGTTATTTTACTATCAGAGTTTTCCAGAGTTTTGTCAAGTGCGACCTTAGAACAAAGAGCAGAATCACAGAGTGAAGCCAGGAATTAATTAGTGAGCATTTCCAGTAGGCATAAGTGCCAAGTGAGTCCAGAAATGGAATGAAGTAGGAGCCAAGGATTTGGAACCATGGAAGAAGGAGAGTTAGCAGGACCCAAAACTTGACAGGAAAACAATAGTCTGAGCTCCTGGGTGTAGTTAATGTGTATATGTAAATGTGTGTGAGAAACTATCATTTACTCTTCTTCTATTGATATATTAGGTCGTACACTGTGCTATTTCCTTACTAACCTTTAACTAATTCAATCTTCCCAGTAACCCTGAAAGTCAAGTGTTATTATTTCAGTATAAAATGAAGAAAAGCTTCAAAGAGGTAAAGTCAATTGCTTAGGTAAAGTAGTTGATATGTGAAGGAACTGAGTTTGAGAGAGACAGAAGTCTTAAGTCAATAGTGACCCCTCTCCCATAGTCTGCTTCCCACAGTGCTGAGAGCAGAGCATTGTGGGTATTATCCTATACCTTTTTAGCAAAGTCACTGGTCTTACCTTGAAATGGGGCAGCATGAGATATATATATTATGCTTACAAATGCACAAATGACTTGGGTTCTTATGATAGAATAAAGCCTTTATTAGCAATTACCATATGTTACTGTGTATAATGCACACTTTTTTTCCCACATTTTTGAGGGAAAAGTAAGGATGCATGCTATACATGGGTTATAATGGTTACCTACCATGGGTATAATAATCCTGTGTATAGTACACACAAAAACTTGGTGCACATTGTGCACAGGAACGCATTACACATGGCAAAATACAGTACTCTCTAGGTCTAATTGAGAGGGAAAAGCAACTTCCCTTCAGGAAGCTCACTGTGCCTACCTCCATGGTACGTGATTGCCTCAGCCAGGCCACAGCAGCACCTGGAGGACATTCTAACCTGGCTCCATCCCTCAACTTTCCCCTCACTCCCTAGGACTTCAGTCTCGAGGTCTTGGTGTTGTAGACTCAAGTTCATCTCTTGCAAGGCTATACTACAAACATAAGTTCTTTCATCCACCATCAATTGTAGGTCTTCTCTCTTCCAGCCCCCATTCTCCTTAGTTATGACTAAAATTACCTTTGGAATTAAAGTTGTGTGATTATTGCTACAGTTTGTGGACAGCTGGGGACTTGACTAATTTACTTCTTGGTAGACAGTTTATATCTTACAAAGTTTTCTGGGCTTCACTGTGGTCTTCAACTACATACATGCTTACAGGAGAAGAGTAGGTAAAACAAATTAGGGTTAGACCCTTTAGTGTGGCAGTACTTTTGATAGGAGGACGCTTGATTTCCAAGAGTTGAAAATTCTCTGGTTCCCTATATCTGGTAACAGTGACAGCAGTAGACTCTTTGCTAAATTTTTATAGAATTTTTCTGTACAAAATCTTAATCATTATTCCCACTGATTCATTCTCTTATTTCCCCTCCTCTCTTCTTCCACCTTTCTTTTCTGTCTAGGGCTGGATCCCAGAAAAAGCCACAGTGTAATTCATAAGCCTAAATCAATGTTAAGATTCACTGCACAGTGAATAGTTGCCAATTTAAGATTTTCAAGAAAAAGAAGAGAAATTATTAAAGAATTATCCAACTTTATTGAGACCTGGGCAATTAGTTTCTTGAATGTTGCAGAACCACTTAAAGCATCTACTGCTTATTTGCAGAATTAAAAAGCTTTAGCTATTATTTCTTGTTTAACAAACTTTGACCACACTCAGACTGGGGAGATACATACAAAAGATGTATAGGCCTAAAATTTTTTTTAAAAAACTAATTAAATATTAACCAGCTGCTGGGCAGATAGTTTGCCTGAGGCACATTTTTCAGTTTCAAAGGGTCTTTTTATTAATTTTGCATTTTGTATTTTGTTAGTGGAAAGAGCTCCCTCTTTGGGGACTGCCAAAAGCTATAGGATGCGAATCTTCAAGCATCCCAAGGACGCTTCTGAGAATGCCAAGTAGATTTGAATTCTGAGCATTCCCCATTACATGAGCTTTACTGGTCCCCAAAATATATTAAATTTAGAGGTGAGCTATGTGAATTAAGTTTACAGGATCCCTACTGCCTCTACATTGGTTAGTGTGAATCCTACTATTTGTGTGTGAAAGTATGCATGACCTTCGTGTGTGAACTTGAGCAATTTGCTTGACCTCTCTGAGACTCAGGTTTCTGGTCTATAAAATAATAGGAGGAGGAGTTTATTGTTATGGCCCCTGCAGTGCTGGATTAACTGGTTTATGACTGGTTGGGGAGTTCTGACATAATAAAACTCATATGTTTTTAGTGATAATCATATTATTAATAATCAGAATTTATTAAAAATGTTGTATGCCAGGTTCTATGATAAACACTTTAATACAGTTTAATATTGATTGTTTTCAGAGAAAAATTCTGAGACTGGTGCCATCATTATTGCCCTATTACAGATGAGGCAGCAGAGGTTACAAGAGATTAAGAAATTTACCCAAAGTTAAATAGTAAGTGTCTGAGGCAGGATATGAAAACAAGACTGCTTGATGCCAGTACTATTAAACTGTTTGTTTCTTTGCTCTGGATGTAAGGGTCAGCTTCTGTTTCTGAGCTAGAAATGTGCTCTAATTTCATACAAATATTTCCAAATTTCCCATCTGCCTGGGATTGGCTATGGTGAAAATACGTATGCCTACTGAAAGCTGTCCTGGAACATGCAGCTGGTCCCCTCTCAGCTCAGGCAGCTCCAGGCTGGACGGGGCCACCTGCAGCACCAAGACAATTTGTGAAAAGGAGGCAGAACTCAGGGGTTAAATGGAAAATACAAACCTCTTCTGTGATGCTGGGAGTTTCATAAGTTCCACTCAGGAATCTTCAAACAGCATTAAATACAAAGTAAAAAAACGTCTACCCTCGGGCTAGAATTTGTAGATGACTTACCTGCTGGAGAATATGGCTAAATTTCTGCCTGAAGACAAAGAATCAGGGCTTGCATTTGCTAAGCAGAAGGATAAAGCAATATGTGTATACATAACTTTTCCTGAATGTATATTTATTTTTCATATAGCAGCTTTTAATATATATTTTATACATAAATATATAGTTTCACCAGTGAGACTTCTTATGCCAAATCAATACCTGGCAGGCTGACTTTTGCATTATTTAATGTCCTTACCTATTGGGAGGGACAGGTACTATCAGCCTCAATGTGATCATATTTCCATGGTTTTTAACTTCCTGCAGAGGATGCCTTTACTTCACCTCTGAAAGCACATCCTCTTGGGTGTGTTGCCCTATTGCAAATGTGGCTTTTTTACGTGCTGCTTATCTGGCTTGGGTTCTTCAATCACGATGACTTAACCTATTGACTAAAAATGGAGGCAGCAAATTGCACAAAGCTCTTCTGTGATCCTTGGGGTGGAGGAGTGGGACATTTCCCAAAGGGGCCTATTTTATTCTTTTTGAGCTAAACTTCCCTGGATTTCTGCAGTCATACTTGGCCTGCTCTTCAGTGCTCTGCACCAGCAAGCTGGGGTGTTTGCCTGGACTAGTCCAGGATCCCCACAGAGCTTTCAAACCAATGTTAGTTAATGAAAGAGAAACCCCATGTATTTGTAATAACATTTAAAAGTTGTTTCCTTTGGTAAGTGCTAATAGACTTAAAAATAACTTAGGAAGAAAAGAAAGTGTAAAATATTGTATATTGGACAGTCACAGAAATGTAGGAATTTTAGGCTCAGAAAAATGACACAGTTACCTAAAATTCTACAGAGAATTAGTAGCAGAGTCAAGCTTAAGACCTGATTTGTCATTCTTGGCCCAGTTCTCTTTGCAATGTACCTGCATTTCCCCAAAGTTCTAATTTTATTGTGTATCTTGTATCTATTACATTAGATGCACAGAAATTTAGAATCCTATGTCTATTTGGTGAATTTAATCTTTATCCTAAACAGTGATTAGTAGTAATGCTTCCATATCTAATCATACTTCTAGTGTATTAGTTATTTTTCCTGAGTAACAAACAGCCCTATAACTTAAAACAACACCCATTTATTATCTCAGTTTCGATGGGCCAGGATTGGGGCATGGCTTTATTGGGCCCACGCTTTATTGTCTCCCTCATGGCTGCTATCAAGGTGTCTGTCCAGGGTCTGCAGGTTTGCCTGGAGGGCAGGCCAGCGTGTGGTTGTCAGCAGCATTCAACTGACTCCTCACAGGCAGTGGGACTGAGGGTCTCGTTAGTCTTTGGTGATGACCAGAGATGGCCCTCAGCTCCTTGCCACGCTGGCCTCTCCATGATAGCAGCTTGCTTCGTCCGGTGTGCAAGCCAGGGAAGCAATGGAGAGAGACTACTAGTAAGGCAGAAGTTATATATAATCTTTTGTAACAGTATCATAGAGGTGCCACTACCTCAATGTTGCTGTATTGTGTTGGTCAGAAGCAAGTTACTCGAGGAGAGATGGCACAAGGTTGGGAATCTCAGGTGGTGGGGCCACGTTCAGGATGCTTCCCATGTCTAGTCTGTCTGATAACAATACAGCGACCCTTGCTTTCTTCTGGTTAATATTTGCCTGGTATCTTTTTCTATCCTTTTACTTTAAACTTTCCAGTTGTCACGTTTCAGTATGTCTGTTGTAAAGAGCACACAACTAGCTTTTGCTTTGTTATCCAAACTCAGAATTACTGTCTTTAACTGGTGAGTTTAATCTCTTTATGCTTATCAGGGTTATTGATACAGTTGCCTTGTTTTCACTATTTTTTGAGCTACATTTCTGTTTCATATTTTCTCCATTTTTCTTTTTTGTTCTTATTTTTTGATTTTTTCTTCTAATGTGAAAACTATACATTTTACTTCTGTCTTTAATGATTAGCTGAGATATTTGCCATTTTCACACAGTGAAATCTGAAATTAATGTTGTAATTCTTCTTTCTGAACAATGTAATGTCCTGATAGCACTTACTTTGACACTTTCCTACTTCCATGACATTATTATCGAGGATTTTAGTTATTTTTTATGTACAAGCTAGATGAGATTATTATTACTATTACTGTTATTTGAAACAGAAAAGATTTGTTTATGTTTACCTAATGTTTAGCTTTTCTTTTCTCACTATATCTTCTTGCTTTTCAGAATATCCTTTTGGAAGAGTTCTCATTCTGAAATAGTTATAACTTCTTTCTGTTCAGTATATATAAATATATTTTAGAGGTTTTTAAAAAGTGAATATCTATTTGTGACATTTGAATATAGGAATCTTTATTTTGTCTGTATTTCCTAAAGAATTTCTGTAGCTTACACAAACTTAATTTCACAGTTATTTTTATTTTACATTGAAGATATTCCTTGTCTTTCAGCATTTATCACTTCAGTCAAGAAGTTATAGTCAGAGTGATGGTTAATTTTATGTGTCAGCTTTACTAGGCCATTTGGTGCCCAGATATTTGGTACACAATATTCTGAGCTTTCTGTAAGGGTGTTTTTGGATGAGATTAATGTTTACATGGTAAACTGAGTGAACTTGATTGCCCTCCCTAGTGTGGGTGGGCCTCATCCAATGAGGTGAAGGCCTGAAGAGAACAGAAAGTCTTCCCTGAGTAAGAGAGGGTTCTTCTTGCAAGCCTGCCAGCCTGCCTTAGAATTGGGACATTGTTCTTTGCCACTGCCTTCAGACTCAGACTGAAGCAGTGGCTCTTCCTGAGTCTCAGTTCCGTGACCTGAAACTTACATCGTTGATTTTCCTGGGTCTCTACCTTGCTGACTTACCCTACTGATTTTAGGACTTGTCAGCTTCTATGACCACGTGAGCCAATTTCTTTTATCTATCTATCTATCTGTCTGTCTATCTATCTATCTATCTATCTATCCATCCATCCAACTATGATTCCCTGGAGAATCCTAGCTAGTAAAGTTAGTCTAATTGTCATTTTTTTGTGTGAGTGACCCCCCACCCCTCCCACGCTGATTCTGATAAGTTTTGTTTTTTTCCTAAGGTGCTCTGCTTTACCTACTGTAGATTCCTTTTTATTTGTCCTAGTTGGTGAATGTGGGGCTTCCTGCATCTATGGATTTATGTCTTTCATTAGTTATGCCTAATTCTCACCCACTTTTTAAATATTTATTTTCTACTATTTTTTCTAGCCCCTCTTTATGGTACTCTGATAAAATATATGTTAGACCTTTATTCTGTGCACCATAACTCTTAACTTTTCAAATTTTTAATCTTCTTGGTCTTGGTGCTATACTTTGGATAATTATTTCAGATATATCTTCACCAATTCTCTCTTTATTCTCACTTCACTAATTCACCTTTCACCTTTTTCACATTTGCTATTTATCATATCCAGTGAGTTATTTAAAAACCTATTTCAACAATTGTATTTTTCACTTCTGGGTTTTTTTTTTTTTTGTACCTTTTCTAATCTGCCTGGCTATTTTGTAGTAATTAGTTGCTTGTGTTAAAAAGAATTTATATATAGTTGTTATATATTTTATCTGATAACTGCAATATCTAAGTTTCTAACTTACTTAGCCTAGGTTTTCCAGAAATCAGAGGTTACATGTGACTGTTTTGGGGGGAGTACAACCCAAGGGAGCAGGAGTGAGGACAAAGGGAGTGAGGCAGGGAAGGACAGAGAGTCTAAATGAGGATGCAACCGATTATCCCATAGCATAGGACTGTGCGATGCCATCCCCTCTCTAGCAACCATACAGACTGCTTCCCAGGATCATCTGTCCAGAGGGAGGTGTGAAGAAGAATCCTTTCATTGGTTCCTTTTACCTCTACCCATGACAACTTATTGACTTGTTTTCGTGATATTTTATTATAACTCCTTGGGTGATTGATTTTGAATTTGACAAATCTTGTGTGATCTAAGTCAAGGATGCTTCCTTCCAAAGACAATTTTTGTTCACCCCTGCCAGGAGCCAAAGGGTTGCTACCTACCTGGGACCTCTTTAAAATTCCCGGATTTCCAGTTTAGTGTGAATGGCTCGGCATAAACACTCTACTGTTTAGCTGACCCAAGACATGTTTGCCAGAATACAGTACTAATATCAGGACTTATTTCAGAAAAAAACAACTTGTCTTCCATATTTGCTTACAGGTCACACTCATGTTTTTTATCTTTTTTCTTTGGAATGGGAAGATCAGTGCTTGGAGACTTCTTGTCCTTTGTGAGAGGGCAGCGGTGCATTCAACAGTGTTTTTCTGTGCAGCACATAGTTGGTGTGCAGTGGGAGAGCACTTCTGCGTATCTGATTACCATACCCTCAGGAGCAGAAGTTGCTCTTTTTGTTCTCTTTCAGAACTGGAAAGGATGAGAACTACAGTGGCCAACGAGGAACTTGAAGAGATGGCGAAATATAGCTTTGATTCCATTCTAGATAAGGATTTAAAGGGTAAGTTTTGTGTTCTCATATCTATCACTAGGAATGTGCTGGGCCTTTGAGGGCTGAATTCAGGCTGGCCTTGGCAAGGAAAGTATTAAAATTAATTCACCCAAGGTTCTTGCAAGCTGTGGCCTACAGCTTGGTTAGGCATTAGCCATGCTTGACATGCCTTCTCTATAGGGTTGGCTTTGGAACAAGTGTGTTTTCAAGACAGTGCTGACCATAGGTGTCATAGGAAACCCAGGCTTCAGCAGCATGGCCAGGTGTGTCAGGAGCTCATTGGGCCGCTGAGCCTCAAGGGGCTGCCTCCTTCTGCTGAAAATGGAGTGCAGTGGGCTCAAACCCTGCAGAGCTACAATGACGATGTTATTAAACCTAGGGGGTAGAAGTGAGACCTCCCTAGTGCTCCCAACTCTCAAGGGGGCAATAAAACTGGAGGGAAGTGAAGCATGACAGCTGGGCTGAGAATATGAAGATCTGGACAAGAAACAGGTTTTGTTCAAATAACCCAAGAATGCAGAGAACAGGATTAGGCAGAATGTTAGAGCTGTAAAGACACTAAAGTCTCCTCCAGTCTGTGCCTTCAACCCAGGACTTCTGTCTCTGGTCACACAAGAAGCTTTGGTCTGGTACAGAACATGCCTTTAAGTAACAGTGAATCACTAACGGGAACGTTACTTCACGTTCAAATCTTTTTCCACTCACCTGCTTACCAAGAAGAAAGCTGTAGGTTTCTGTCACTGTGTCTTTAACACCTCTCCGACAGGAGTCATTTTCACTTTGTAACAAAAGAGAATTTGGCAGGCAAAATGCTCAGCTAGAATTTAATGCCATTGTTTGTTTTCATTGATTTCTTTTTGGTTACATTTTAGGTTCATTAAATGATATTCCAGTAATATAAGGTTTCCTTTGACAGTAAATTTAATTAAGTGAAAGAGTGAGTCAATTTAAGGAAAAAAAGGAGTTAATTTAATGATTAAATAAAAACAATATATTTTTAAAATTATGCCGTTAGATATGCCATAATTATGAATGTGGTATGGTTAAGAGTTAAGAACTTCAATCCAGTACAATCCTGTGATTTTACAGCTCATACACTGGAAAAGTAGAGAGAGGGAAAATTCCCTTCTTAAGGTGATACACATCATTAGTATTAGACCAGGAAATACAACCCAAGTCTTCCAACACCCAAGATCTGTAGCTCTGTCCACCGTCTCAGGCTGTGTCCCTCCCTATACTTCAGCCACAGTGAGTAAGACTTGCTCCTCATGGGGGACAGCCAAAAGTAGCTAGCTGTAGCCCCCTGAGCTAACTGCCAATGTAAGAGGATAGTAGGTTACTTTGAGATGTTAAGCAATGGCATTTTGTTTTTTGCTGCCAGTTCTCTGACTTTCTCCCCTCGAACTTCTGCCCTGTTTAATCATGTTGTCCATTCCTTAATGTTTATTTCCTTAAGAAAAAGATGTGACTGTCCTTAGTTTCCAAATGCTGGTGCTGTTAGGAGAAAGGAGAGACTATAGGTATGGTCAAAATGTTAGATGATTTGAGGAAAGAGATCCTCTCTCATGCCCTGCCTCCCAACTAGAAAGGATTCTCCTGGCTTTCGAAGTATTGGAAGTCGGAGGGGAAAGCTATGTGGATAAAGATGATGATGGGTCCTGGAGAAGGGGTTTCTGGACTCTGACCTGCAGGCAGAAGAAACTCTGGAAGCTCAGGTTCCAGATGGGCTTGTGGGACCTGAGCGCAGAGGGTCCCCACATCTGGCAGAGCTGTAGGGAGGCAGAGATGAAATGGCTGCTTGGTGCATCTACAGAGGTAAGGATGAGGAGAGTATCAGAGAAGACTCCTGAACCCCAACATGGTACAGAAGTAAAGGGGGGACTCAACAATGAAAGAGTTCTTGCAGATGGGCATGGGGTCATCTTGGCAGTGACTGGTAGGGAGAGACTAATGTGAACCAAATGAGACGAAAAGGATCTCAAAGGATAGTTGAATTGCAGGGTGGAAATGTTACATTGCACAGGTGTTTTGATGGATTGACATTCACATCTGATTTAAGACATAGGAATGAAAGGGGTGTGTGTATGTGCGCGTGTGCTCAAGGTAGAGAACAATTAATTGCTAAATCCATCATTTGGTCGACTCTTAGAGGATACATGGGATTCAAAATTGGAGAATGTTTGGGGAAAGAATAGACAAGTAATCAACCAGGGCTTTTTATGGTAAAGCCAAAGAATAACTTTCCTAAGAGAAGTTCCAGCACAATGCAGTGGGGAAGAGTGATTGATTCTCACTGCAGAGAAGGGAGCACTTTCTCAGGCAGTAGGTCATGTTGCCCAGACTTGGACAGATGGATATAGAAAGAAAATTCTGACTCTCAGTTCAGCCTCTGTGGAGGCAGATGACTGGGATACACAGACATGCAAATGGATCTGTAATACTCTAATGCTCCCTATCTCCTGCTCCATTCTGTGGTCTGTGCAGAGAAAAGATGATTTTGGGACATTGATCCAGGGATGGATTATGAGGTCATGAGGTATTGAGACTTCAGAGTCCAACAAGCTAGGACTCAAATCAATGGCCTGTCTGAGCCTCAGTTTTCTCATCCAGAGAATGGAACAATACACCTGCCTCATGTGACTGTTGGAAAAGAATAATAGACCTAAAGCCTGGGACATAGTACCTGGCATAGAGCCAGGTCCCCAGTAGCAACAAACTTTTCTTCCCTTTCCTCTCATAGAGGAAATATTTTTTTCTCATCTCTGTACCCTTCACTGTGTCAATATAGCATCTTATACATAGAAGACACAATGAAGAATTTCTTGCTTTGACTTTGCTGAAAAACAGGCAAAGAAAATCAGTGTCAATATATCAGTTGGCTGTTAGATGAACAGATCAGAGAAAGTTTCCCATGAAGCAGAGCAGTTTTTCTTTCTTTGGCTGTCAGTCAACACAAAGGTAATCCCAGAAATCAAGATACCGAAAAGTGAATTTCTGGCTGAACTGATCATAGCAGCCCTGACATCATACAGCCGCTGCTTTCCATAATCAATGCCAGAGCTTAGTTTATTCACCTTATGAGTCCCCCGTGAAATTGCAAACCCGGTACCTGACGGTAACATTTCCCCTAATTGATGCACGCTTGCTCTGGGAATTACATCCTGTTTGATTAATTTGGGGTTTGATTTCCCTCCTCTTGGTGCTGTGATTTTCATGGACAGAGCTGTTCTTTTGATGCTTTGCATGTGGTGGAAGGAGATGGATCTATGGGCATGGACTTGGGTCCTAATGCCAGCCTCCTGACTTTGGGGGAGCTTTTCTTAGGAAAAGGCCAGGAAATGACTGAGCTGGTAGACCTTGGGGGGAGCGTTTTCACCTAGTGGAAGGAGAGTAACGCTGAACATCAGACAATGAGTCAGACCATTTATTGGGTTGGCCAAAAAGTTCATTTGGTGTTTTTCGTAAGCTGGCTCTAGTGGGGCTTAGTCATCTTTAACTTAATTTGAAACAATTTTGTTAGATTGTATTGTGACAGCTACCATATCAGCATGCATTTAAAAAAACTTATCAAAATTAGTAAATTTTTGTGTAGCCATTTTCATATTGAAGATGGAAGAAAATACTCAACACTTTCAGTGTATTATGCTTTATTATTTCAAGAGGATAAAAATGCAAAAAAAGGGATTAGTGTAGTGCATGGAGAAGGTGCTGTGACTGATCAAATGTGTCAAAAGTGGTTTGTGAAGTTTTGTACTGGAGATTTTTTGCTAGAGGATGCTCCACGGTCAGGTAGGCCACTTGAAGTTGATAGTGATCAAATTGAGACATTAATTGAGAACAATGAATGTGATTATCACACAGGAGATAGCCAATAATCAAGATCAATAAAGTTATTTGTAAAAATGAAAAATATGTCTTTTATTTTACAGAAAAAAACCATATGGACTTTTTGGCCAACTCAGTACATCTAGAATTACATCATCATTATGCACTGCTTTTGTAAAGTGAGGAAACTGAGGCTCAGAGAGATTAAAACCAGTAAAGAGTGGAGCTTTTGTTTTGGTCTCATGTTCTTTTCTCTGCACCACACTTTCAAAAATTAGACTGGCATAATTTTGTAGAACCTTAGCTTTTTACTTTAAATTAACTGGCAGTAATCCTCCCCTTGCCACTTTAACTTTCTGGTATGTTTTCTTGCTGTCTTTTTTCATTTGCATATTTTTGGATACAATTTTGTAATTTTACAGTTTGAAGCAAATCCTTAAGGAAATGCTTTCTTAGATATAGCTTTGCCAAACTTCTCACAGTTAAAAGGTTTGCTTCTGTTTGTTGAAAGCAGGACAATAATTAAGGAAACTCTATCTGGTGACCTTCTTACTCCCAGGTCCTAGCAGACCCTGGGGAGTTGTTTGCATAATAAAGACTACAGGATGCGAAATAACTCCCCACAGTGAACTAATACCGTCCAGAGTCCCTCTGACAAGGATTCCCAAACTGTGACTCCTGCTCAGGCCTCTTCCCTGGATTTCCTGAGTAACCAACCAATCTAGTGTTGTTGTACTTTGTATGTTTGTGTCTCAGCCAGAATGTTCAGTCTCTTTTCAGCAAGTCCTCCTCTTTACCTGCAGGGTAGCGGAAAGCCCTGTGACTCTGGGCAAACTGCTTAAACTCACTTAGCCTTAGTTTCCCCATATGTAAACAAAGGAGGTAATAACACGAGACTGGCAGTCAGTGAGATGATGTGGGTGGTGTGTCTACAGTGAAGCCCAGCTGGGTAACTAAGAGAAGACTCAGTGTCTTTCTTCTGGTTCCCTAGCAGCTCAGGAAACCCAAGGGTACCAAGATCCCCATGGAATTCAGGGGGTGAAGTGATAATGGATATCTTCTGTCCACCAACAGCTATTTTTGTTTTGAAGATGGGATGAAAGAGGAGTAGAGTGGAGTCTCAGAAGATGGGTGCAGTGGTCCACTCCCTCCAGATCTAGCACTGAGGGCACCTGTGAGGATTTGGACCAAGGTAGCCTGAGCCGGCTCTGCTGAGGCCAGGAAGCCAAGTGAGAGCAACACGTGATCCCTGAACCTCCTGCTGCTGTGCAAGGGCCCCAGGAACTGGGTGCAAAGGATTCGGCTCTGGGTGTGAAACAGAAATGGGCTGGTGTGTGACAGCACACAGAAAAGACTGGTCTTGCGAAGCCTTGAGAGGAGAGCTGGGAATCATGAAATACCCCCAACACCCCAGGGAATGCCCACACTCAGCTCTGGTGGGGGCAGGAGTCTGGGGCATTTACCTGGCAGGCTCTGGACCTTGTCTGACTTTGGCATTTGCTGCTCAAGATCGATACTCCAGAAAGGTCCAGCTTGGTGCTTTGGTGTCCCAGCTGCCAACTGTCCCAGTTCTTGTACCTACTGTGGGACTCATGGGCTGTCAGGCCTCCCTGACCACAGTCAGACTACTTATAAAGTAGAAAAAGGAAACTCAAGTTGCCCAAGCGCTTAGGAAAAGGAGAAACAACCATGTTTGATATTCTTTGAAACATGCTCATACTTCAGTGAGGAGTAAGTGGTCCTGAGCTTGATGATCCTTCTATACACCAAACCTGTGGAGCAAGACCATTAGAAATGACATCCAGAGAGCTCTGGAACCCCACCCTGAATAAGGACTGGAGGTTAAGGGGGGAGGGGTAGCAGGAAAGTAAGGACCACCAACCCTGTTCACAGGGAGCTCTCTTTGTAATTTGAGAAGCCTGTAACTGGGGTTCCCACACATCCTGGTTTGCCTAGGACAGTCCCAGTGCCTCTTATCCCTGTATGCTTATGAATGGTTCACTCTATCACTTTAAAAACTTTCTTGATTCAAATAATAAATTACTGCTAATATTAGTAAGAAGATATTCATAAGTGAACATTCTGAAGGAGGATAAGAACACAAAATGTTCCAAGGGCTTGGGACAAGAAGTCATGCTACTATTTGGGGAACCTCAGGATGCCTAGGAGAGGTCTTACAGCATCTAGTGAGTGAGATACCCAGTGGTCAGGGTTTGTGTGGCATCTAATCAACAAGGACTTGACCTCCTCTGATGTGAGTTTTGGCAGTTGATGCCCAGTAACTGGTGACAAACCCTTGTGAGGAAGGTCTGCCTCATTAAACCTCTGGCCTCCTGTACACTGGTGCCTGACCAGCCCCACTGGCCAGTGTAGGAGATTTTGCATGTTATCCTCTAAGCACTTCGCTTAACACACCATCCTTCATGTCTTGAACAAGTTAGCTAGAGGATTGCATTATGGGATGGGGGTGGAGTGATGAGAGATGGAGGATGGGATGTGTGTACACCCATTGCCCCTGCTGAGCTGGGCCAGCTGACCTGCTCAGATCTCACATGATTTGTTTGGGACACTGAAGATAGTCAGGGTTCCCACTTAATAAGGACAGAGGAGAAAGCAAAGTAAGCATTGCTTCACTTATTGCAAGTTGAAAGTACCCAGGGGGAAAGTAAATGTGTTCTATGGAACTAGAAAAGCCATGTCATGTTCTCTGGGAAGAGAAGGAAGCAGTAAGGCACATCTCTACTAGGGATGATGGATAATGAAAGAACTAAACCCATTGTTGCTTTTCCTAAGGCCTTTTTATTCAGTCAGTTGGCCTATCAATCAATAGACCAGTCAATCCATCAGCAAGCACATACTGAAGACCTACTGTGGGCCAGCCTTAGGACCGGTATAGAAGATATCCAAATCATGGTCCCCAGCAATGGGCTCAATGTCCAGCTTGGAGGCCGAATAGAATATGCCATCCTATGTCTTCCTCAGCCACTATTAACTACAGACTCAACCATGCTCACTCATTTCTTGACCCAACTCCCCACTGGACAGGCAATATGTGCAAAGGCTAAACCCCTCTAGTGTGCAGAGAAAGGCATTCGTTGTGCTGCCAACAGCCTGAGATCCAGTTTGCTTGATCCAGACCATCATTTGCCCTTCAATGGAAGACTATTCCCAATCCCTTCTCAGAGCACAGCTTAGCCTCAGCTTCCATCTCGGCCTGATAGTATCTGCAGAGGCAGCGTGATTTACAGGCTTTGGAATCTGGTGGTCCTGGTTTGAATCCTGCCTCTGCCACTTTGTAGCTATGCTGATCCATTTATGTAATTCTTTTCTGCAAAAAGGCAATGGTAATATGCCACTTCAAGGATGTTGTGAGGAATTAATAGAGAATTGGCTGCAGAGACTAAAGCAGTGAAGAGATCCAACTGATGGTAGCTGTTAGTACTGAGAGTGATGGTGGTGGTAGCGGTAGTGGTAGTAGCTGTTGTCACAATTGCACAGTTGTTATTCTGCAAGGAATGAATTCCTGCTCTAGTAAATAATGTCTATTACCAGGTCTATGGTTTCCCTAGCCTTTTCTCATTATAGCTAGATAAATCTTCTTTGGAAAAAAATTGACTTCCTCTTCTAAGTAGAACAATCAGAACATCAACTCAGCTTCTACTTGATGGTCAACACTAATTTTAATCAGTCTGAATTCACTGTGCCTCCTAGGGCATCTCGTTAGGGCTCTTGGATAACCCAGCTGAGTACCAGCCTCATAGTTGGCATAGTTCTCCTCACATGATCCTGCCTGGTTCTGTATTCAGCTCTTACCTACTTATTCCCATTGTCAAAATCCTTTCTCTCTTCATAACAAGGCCTATCTGGTTTAGGACAAATAATTCTGGAAAGTCTGTGCCAACTGCCATGGCAGTGACACAGAAGGTGGGGTAATGTCAATTTCTGGAAGAAAGTTGGATGGGAACAGAATTTCTAAGGTGAGAGAGTTGCTACATGGAGGTTTTGAAAAGTAAATCAAGACAAGTCCTGGTATGAGCAGTGGTCTAGAAGGAAAATAGCATATGTGGTCCAGGGTGGTCAGAGAAGAGAGAAATAGAGACAATCTGTCTTGAGAGTTTTGGGCATCAGACAAAGGTGTTTACTCCTAGACAAAGGAACTATGTTGGCCCTGGAATGTCCATGGATTTTCCAGTACAGAGATGCTCTAAAATAATTTATCTTCTAAGAATAGCCTATCCCTGTAGCTTGCCTACCAGAGCCAGTTAGCTGGCTAACACACTTCCTTCATTTCTCTCATTCTGTATGCTGGTTTATTTCCCTGGATCTCATCATGCCTGGTTAAGGAACTCTTTTCCTCTGCCACCTTCCCTCACCTTCTGTTGAATTTCTTCACTATCTTTTTTTGGTTTCTCCTGTAGCAGAATGATCTCCCTTCACATGCGTAAGTGTCTATTTCCTGTCTGTGTTCTTCTTCATCATGAACTTTTACAGGAAGAATTTCCCCACTCTTGCTACTAACCAGAAAAATCAGACATGGTTGATTAAAATTTGGTATTATCCTTGCTTCTCTGTAGTGAAATGTGAATGCCTGTCCTACCCAATTTGTTAAGTTCTGCAACTGTTCTCGATTAACTTCTTAGTTTTATATCATGGCCCCATCATGTTCTCAATGATTAAAGAACAGTTACTTTGGTTATTTTAGGACAGATTTCATTTAACTTTATAAATATATTGCATTTTTCAATACATTAAAAATTGGGGGGCAGAATAGGCTGCAATATGATTGAAATAATTTCGGCCCCACAAAGATGTTTGGGCCACAAATCCTGGACGCTGACCCCAACTCCAGACTCCCAAGTAGATGTTTGAAGCTTGCCTCTGAAGTAACCATAACTTCTGAATCCCAAGTCGGGACATAAAGTCTCAAAGAAAAGGTACTGTTGCTCATGGTTTTTATAGTTATTTTCATTACAAATAAACTTGTTTAATTAAACACCCATTGATCTTTATTGGAATAATTACTTATTATATAATATTAAAGCCCATTTGGGAAATTTTTGCTCAGGATCATACCTGGGAGATGCATATATCACTGCCCATCTCTACACAGTTGTTCTCTCCCTGACCATGCAGGGCTGGAATCTCTTGAGGCTTTTTTCATCATTCTCTTCTATTCTCATGCTTCACTTCTAGAATAAGCAATCTTATCCACACATGTAACTTCAGTTACTATCTATTTATTCATATAAGATTCATTTATCTTTTTTTATTTTTCATGATTGCCCTGTACCTTCGTGTGTGTGTGTGGCGGAGAGTATTCCATAGTCAAAACCTTGATAAGGCTGCTTCCACAACAGAAATTGGATGAGAACATTACAGAGTTCTGCATTATGCAAGTCCAAGGGGTTCTCATTCTCATGCTAGTATCTATGAGTAGCTGTGCACTGCATATTTCTAGAGAGCACCAGTTACACTGTGGTCTTTTTGGCTGAGCTCTTTAAAACTCCAGGGAATGCCATTTGCTAAAAGCTGAATAGTTTTGCTCCCCCCGCCCATTCATATGTTGAAATCTAATCCCCACTTATAGTATTTGGAGGAGGTGGCTTTGGGAGGTGATTAGGTCCTGAGCGTAGAGCCCCCATTAATGGTATTAGTGCCCCTGTAAAAGACACACCAGAGGGCTTTCTTGCCCCTTCTACAATATAAGAATCAACAAGAATATGGTCATCTATGAATGAGCAAGTATGCTCTCACTAGACACCAAATCTGCTCGTGCCTCAATCATGGACTTCCCAGCCTACAGAACTGTGAGGAAAAAAAAATCCTGTTGTCTATAAGCCACCTAATGTATGGTATTTTTGTTATAGCTGCCCAAACAGACTAAGGCACCATCTACATAAAACACGAATATGTACTCTAGATTTGAGCAATTTTGTGGCCCTGAACAGACACCCCAACCCACTGCTTTCTGGCCACTAGGGTATGGAGGTGTGCCTTAACCTTGGCTAATAATATGGTCTCATCTAATACTTTGAATTTCAACAAGGATATGACGGAATAGAGACAGCAATGCTGAGATTGTATGGCAACTATACCCAGTAGAGGCAGTATTGGTACCTAGTGTCTAGCAGCAGCAACAGGGTCCAGTGGCAGTGTTGTCTAACAGGTGTGGTACCTTAACAACACTGATGCCGAAGCACCTCAGCTATGGTTTCTGCTGCTGGTCTCCTTTACTTCCTGTCCACTGAGCAAGTCCAGTTCTATACATAGCTTTTCTATTGATGCTGTGGCCTCTCTGGTTTATCTGTCAATGACTTTCTTTATGTCTAAATCAGATAGAATTGGTTTGCAATTAAGAACCTTGTTATAGAAATTGGTAACAGAAAGAGGAATATGTGGGTATATTTGTTTTCTATTGCTACACAACAAATTCCTACAAACTTAGTAACTTCAAATAACACATATTTACTGTCTCACAGTTTCTGTAAGTCAGAACCCTGAGCATGACTTATCTGGGTTCTTTTTGCTTCAGTGTCTCAACAGGTTGTGATCCAGGTGTTGGTCAGGGCTGTGGTCTCATCAGAGGTACAATAGAAATAGAATTCACTTCCAAACATATATTAAGATTGTTGACAGACTTATTTTCTTGTAGCTATGGCTTCTTTATGGCTTCTTTAAGGCCAGATAGAGGAACTGGGGGTGGGTAGAGAGACTGCTGTGATTTATATGCATGCATATAGTATATATATATATATATATATATATATATATATAGTGTATTGTAACATAATTATGAGTTGATAGCCCTTGATCTTTGCCATAGAAGGTAACCTTACCATGGGAGTGGCATCTCGTCAACTTTGCCACAGAGTGTTGGCAAATGTTAGAAGTCAGTCACAGTTCTTGTCCACCCCCAGGGCTATGCAAAGGTGTGTGATCATTGGGACAGCACATTGGGGTCTGTCTGTCATGGTAGGGAAGATGTTTTTGGCCATGAGGCTTGGCTAGGATTGGAGGCATTAGAAACTCTTATTCACATGCAAAGGTGGAAACCCTGGAGGCTCACCTCATGGGCAGAGCAGTTATTACCTGTAGTCATCTGCAGTAATGTGGCCACTGCAGGCAAGGCTTTGAATGCCATCTTGTCACTGTCACACAGCAGTACAAATGGAACTCATGATATTGAGTGGAATGGCTACTTCTGAAAAGGCTGGATTGCTCATTAAAGAATATGACTTGCCAAATCCTAATTGTTTGGGCTCAGATCTTTCTTTCTTCTCTCTCTCTCTTTTTTTTTTTAAAAAAAACACATAATACAGTGCTTCTAGATTTATCTGGGAGAATTGTGTGAATCTACTTTAAAAAGTTATCTTGAAGAGTCACAGGGCAGGTAAGCAAATTAAAGATGGCTCTATCAATTGAATATGGATCAGCTCTTGTGTCACAGTTAAGGCACTGGTCAGTAAAGACTGAGGCCTTAAGAGGTAGAGGGCAATATGTGGGAGGATCCAGGAAACTTGGAATTGCCCTTAATATCCATTAGCCACTGTTCTCCGCTGGCCTATCAAGCATCCTTTCCTTCTTGTACCGTGAGCCTATTTCTGCTCTATTTTTAGATTTTGAAAGAGGATCAAACTATCCTCACGTGCTGCCATTCTTTGTTGTAGCCAGGCCGCTAGAGTTAGACCCTGACATAGCTCCAGGTCCAATTACAAATCAAACCTGGGAGGGGAGACTCCCCTTACAACCACACACACACGCACCCATACACCTTAAAGTCCAAGGTATCTTTTCATAAGGAATCCAGAGCCCCATTTTCTCACTTCCTCTGACTTACTAAGATTTAAAACATAACAGCCCAGTAGTGGTGAGAGTGTGAGTGAACAGGCTTTCCCATATACAGGGAAGGGTGTTTAAATTTGCATAAACTTTCTGGATAATTTGGTAAAATGCTTCAAACAATTTAAAAATGTTTATACTCTTTGAATTAGTAATTCCATTTCTAAAAATAAATCCTAAGGATATAATAATGCAAATGTGTAGAGATTTAGCTACAATAATGTTCATCATACTATTAAAATAGCAGAAAATTGGATAAACCTAAATTTCCAACAGAAAGAGATTAGTTGAATAAATTTTGGTATATCTATGCAACTTAAATTCTTTACAGCTATTAAAACATTATAGTATGGATGAATATTTATTGGTATGGAAAGATTATTACAATATTAAGTTAATTCAACAGGTTATAAATAGCATACACATTATGATATTTTGTGTGTGTGCATGTGAGAGACTGAAGTAAGCTTCAATATATTCATACTAAAATGTTCACAGTGATTATTTTCAAGAGAGGTATTATGAGTGATTTGTATTTTCTACTTTTTTCCTTATATTTATTTCTAAATATTTCCAGGGAATTTGTATCACTTTTATGTAAGGAATAAAAATAATTGTAGCTACCCACAGTCTCATTTTATCAGAGATGATCAGCCTGCTCTTCCTCTGATATTGGGTGGAAGGAGAGTGTTTCTGATGCTCATTTCATCCAAGGAGCTTATTTTATAAATGAGGAAATAGAGGCCCAGAGGGGGACACCCCAGGCAAGTCAGAGCACATGGGAGAAATGCCTTTCAGAACTTATGTGGTCTAACACACTTTCCTTCTCTCAGAGATGTTTTCTAAAATAACAAAAGGCCCAATAGAGATAATTTCAGCTTGTGGTTTTCAAAGTGTGCTTTTAGAACTTCAGGTGACAGGAGAGAATCCTTAGGAACTGTGGGGGCAGGCAGGGAGTAGGCAGACCTTGGTCTACTTTAATTCCCTACCCTGAGCTGCATGAAAACCATGTCCATTTTGTATTAATCAGGGTTCTTCAGAGAAACAAAGCCATATATATTCATGCCACTGTCCTCCCTTGGCCCACTAAGCATACATATGTGATTTACTATACAGAATTGGCTCACATGATTATGGAGGCCAAGAAGTCTAGACCCAGGGGAGCCAATGGCATGGATTCAGTCTGAGTCCTAAGTCCTGAGCAGGAGGAGAGGTGATGATGTAAATTTCTGTCCAAGTCTGAACACCTGAGACCCAGGAGAGCCAACGGTTTATGTTCCAGTCCGAGTCCAAGTCTGAAGGCAGGAGAAGACCAAGTTCCCAACTTTAAGCTACTCATACAGAGAGAGTGAATTTCTTCTTTCTCAGCCTTTTATTCTATTCAGGCCTTCAACATATTGGATAATGCCCACCCACACTGGGTTGGTCAATGTGCTTTACTCAGTCTAAGCATTCAAATGTTAATCTCACCCAAAAACACCCTCACAAACACACCTGGAGATAATGTTTAAGCAACTATCTGGGCACTCCAGGCCTATTTAAATTGACATATAAAATTAACCATCACATGTGTTTTGTTTTAATTGTGGAAAAGCACTGCATTCTTTCCCTTCCATCGGTTAACATGATCTCCAGTTTCTATTCTTTAGGATGCTTAAGATTGATAGTACAAAGAAATCTACCTCAAAATGGCTTATAAAATAGAAATTTTTTTGTTTTTTTTTGTTTTTATAGTTATGAAGCCAGAATGTGAGGCAGGTATCAGGTATTGTTCAACCAGGCCTCATGTATGGTTTCTTTAATATACTCTTAGCTTTTTTTCTTCTCTCCATTTCCCTGGCTTCTTTCTCAGCTTGCCTCTCCTTATGATCGTTTTTGTACATTCAGGGAGAAATAATGCATTGCTCCTCTACCTATCACCCTGCCCCCATGCCAACCACCAGACAGAATTCCCGATGTTAACTCTGACTAGACCATCCCAGGGCCAGTCATGGTAGCCACCAGAATGTCATGCACAATTTGTTTTAGGTGTCACTTTGGAACAGTGTGAATGGGGTTACCTTGATTGCTTTAGACTAGCAGACTATGGCCACAGGCTAAATTCACCTTGCTTCCTATTTTTGTAAATAAAGTTTTATTGGAACACAGCCAGGCCTTTTTGTTTATCTAATGCCTATGGCTACATTCATGACACAGCAGCAGAATTGAGTAGTTGCAACCAACTGACTCACAAAGCCTAAAATAATTACTCTCTGGCACTTTACAGAAAAGTTTGTTGATCCCCAGGCTCATATTAATCAGGTCCCACTTCTGCAGCTGGGGTAGAGTTAATCTTATCTAAACCTTAAAGCTGCTATAGAACAGTGAGAGTGGATATAGCAGGAAAAACCTCCTACATTCTGCAACCCATTAGAATAATAATTTCTGTTCTGATGTTTGCATTGACAGACAATCCTTCAAGACCACTTTGTGCTGCCTTTTCTCAGCCTACCACAGAATGAACTATGTTCCCAAGTTCCCTCACTCTACAGTCCTAGCAAGTTGTACTAGCAAGTTTATCCCCTAGCAAGTTGCACTTCTACCCCACTTCCCTCCCACTCCTTCCCAGTATTGTTCTTTTCTTCTCTGCGTCTTGTGTTATTCTAGACTACCCTGATTAAGTGCCAGGAGGTGCCTGTTGAAAGATTAATCCTCATAGATCTCTAAGAGGTTAAATCTTATTTACAGACACTCATTTTAAAGAAATAGAATTGAGACTTAGCTATATCTAATAGTTTTCCCATAGTCATGATTTAGTAAGGGATAGAACAAGGACTTGCACCCAGGTCTGTCTGAGTCCGCAGTGCTGACTACTTAACCATTATACACTATTGTTGTTTCTTCTTGTTTCTGTCCACAAAAGCAACTGTCTTCAAGATATTTTGGGTCCTAGTTTCCATTTCTTAGTCCATCAAGGAAGCTAGGAAACTAGACTCACGACCATCTCATTCTTTTCTGTTAGGTTCTGACATTGTCTTCTCACCAGGATTCAAGGATGTTAAGGCAAGCAGTTTACTCTTTGGAACTAGAACTAGACTATGCCTTTGGAAACCTTAATTTGTAGACAACCGAATGAAGGAGAAACAGTTTACCAGAGGTAGTCCTTAGAGTAGTTAAACAATAGGTCTCCAATGTCTGTCCTCATTCATACCCCAGTATTCCCATCTTCTAGCAGGACAGAAACCTCAGCCCAGTGAGTTCTGGGTAGGATTTCAGCATTCAGCCTACAGGCAGATGGCTGAGGCAAGTCCAGAGAAACAGAACATCTGTATCTCTATCTCTACCTCTGTCTCTGTCTCTATATCTATCTATATCTCTATCTCATCTATATATGTGTATCTATCTGTATAGAATAGATAGGTATAGAATATAGATATATAGAGAGATTTATTATGAAGAATTGGATGATGTGATTATAGAGGCTGAGAAATCACACTACCTGCCCTCTGCAAGTTGGAGACCCAGGGAAGCTGGTTGTGTAATTTTAGTCTGAGTCTACAGGCTTGAGAACCAGGGGAGCTGATGGTATAAATCCCAGTGCAAAGACTGATGTCCCCCAGCTCACATAGGCAGGCCAGAAGGGAACAAATTTTCCTTTCCTCCTCTTTTTGTTCTACTCGGGCCCTTCTATCCAAAGGATTGAGTGATGCTTATCCACATTGGGGAGGTCAATTTACTGAGTCCACCAATTCAAGTGCTGATCTTATTGTGAATATCCTTATAGACACACCCAGAAATAATGTTTAATTTTTACATTCCATGGCCCTAGTCAAATTGACACATAAAAGTAATCATCACAGAACTATTGGCTACATAAAACCTAGAAAAATAAGCCCAGAGAAGCTAACTCTTGCTACATGTGCACAATGAGTTAGTGAAAAAGGAGGAAAGCAGGATAACATAATGATTAAGAGCATAGGTGTTAAGTTCAGGTCCATATTTGAGTCCTAGTACTGCCATTTTCTGGCTATGTAGCAAGATACCTCAGTTTCCTAGGTCTCAGTTTCCCTATCTTTAAAATGGGGATAGTATAATCTACCACAGGAGGTTATCAAGAGCCTGAGTGAGGTAAAGCACATGGTCTTTCCATTAGTGCCAGGCACATAATAAGTGCTTATTAAATACTAGCTGCAATTAGAAGACAGGTGTCCTCATCTGTCATCAAGGCTCTTTTCACTCTCTGAGCGTTGTCTTTGGTTGAGGTCATCCATAACTCTTGTTTTCCTCCCCTGGCTTACCATGGGGTGGAAACCTTAAACTGCTCCTTGTCTCCTCAAATTTTCTGGCCCTGCCTCTGAGCTCAGTCTGGAATTCTGCTGACACCAACTGCCCAGCATGACTTCCATTAACTGTAAGTGTTTGCCCTCTCCTCCAGAAAAATACTGTGCCCTGGGAAATGAAAGTCAAAACACCAGACCTATTGCAAAGGGCTCTTTTACCCTTTCACTTAAGAGTCCTTGGAGGTCAAAAGAAAATAGATTTAAATGTTTCCCAGTCAAGTGCAGCCCTCACAGGGCTCTACAATGCACCCACGGTGGGAGCTTTTTACACCTTCCTCAGCCTCTATCTTCAAATTGATCTAATATTGACTTCCCTGGGGCCTGCCTCAAGTCATTGTTGTCATGAATAACAGAGTGCATCTTCCATTAGTTGTGATTAGTGGTTAAAATTACTCCTTTTTTTTTCCTTGGAAGTTGAAGGAAAAGAAGTTTCTCCTTGGAGAAGAGAATTGAGTGGAACATTCAGTCTGCATCGTTTTTCCCTGGGTTTTCAAGGTGTGATTGACCCATAATTCTTAATAAAACACATAACTAAACTGACAGATATCTAAGAATAAGTTCAAAGAGGGACAGAGTGAAGAAAAGGCTTCGGCCATAAATCACTCATAGGATTCTTTGCAAGAGCAGAATAGAAACAAGGCTGCTACATTCTCAGCATTGTGACCCACCACGGCCATGAGCAAAAGCCCCCTCACTCCTGGCATGATGGATGGATAGACTGATCCTCAGAGAGGAAGGGCCAGCCTCCCCGTGCGGCTCTCTCCATTCCCAGGCTAGAAATCTTGCCCTGTGCTTGCTCTATCACCTTGAAGATTGTGAACCTGACATGTACCACTACATTTTATGAAGCTATTTCCTCCTCTATAAATAGGTCTAGAATATTGATGTCCCTGGGTCACTGGGAGGATTACTGAAAACATGAATGGAAACATGCCACGGAGCATCTGACACCAGCACTTGACAGATTGACAGGAGATGTATGTTGAATCTAGATAAAGATTTTTTTTTCTGGTGGTGGTGAGGGCTAAAATATTGGACTACTTATGGTACCTCTCCCCTCTATGAAATGCATCTTCTTTTTCCCAATTGGATTTTGGGAATTCACAGGTGCTCAGGACATTTATTGATTCTTTGAGTCCATTGGGTTATTGTTCCTGCTTGTCTAATGTACAGAGCTGACCTTAGATCTGTTGTGGCTTGTTCATTTCTTGTTGGTCATGTACAGCAGGTACTGGCTGAATCAGAAGGGGTTCAAGATATCTTTCAACACTTGGGTTTTCTAGTCCTAATTTCCTCAGCACAACCCCGTAAGGTAAGAAGGGAAGATATCATTCTCACCTTTATTTTTCAGGGATGACACTTAAGATTCAGAAATTTTATTAATTTACAGATTAAGTCACATAGCAATTGAAGGAAACAGAAGCTAAAATGTGAGTTCTTGCCTGCCTCTCCAGTGGGGTATGCACCAGAATGGATCAGAGACTCCTGTGAAGCCACTCCTGCCTGATGGTCTGCAGGTCTGCTCTGAATGTCATTGCCAGTGGAGACATCAAGTGAAATGCTAACTGTTGATGCAATGCCTTTGTAACCAGAAAGGGTAGCTAGGGTGAAGGAACCTAATGTGGAGATGGTATGTTATAGTTTCTAAAATGCTTTTACATGCATTATCTCTCTTGATCTTAGAAACAGGCATTTACTGTTAATATTTGCATTCACTCTTGTGAGAAATGAGGCTCAGAATGGTGAAATGACTTTTCCAAGAGCACAGGGACAAAAAAGTTGGAATCTAGACTTGAATGCCATTCTATCAATTCTATCATCTTTCCATTAAACTGCATCCAGCAATGTACATGTATATTACTTTTAGTAATAACCATCGATAAAGTTATTTATTTAATATTTACTTAGTGTCTATGATGTCCAAACACTATGCTGGGTGGAGTATGATAAAATCATTAAATAAGCTAATACACTACATATGCAAATTCTGTTGATTAAATAAAAACATTAGCTAGGTTATTATTGTAAAAATGAAATAAATAACAACTAGTTTTCCTTTTTATTTCCTGGGTCTCATGTTTTCTTGTTCTTTCACAGCATCTATTGGCTCCTTAATGGCTTCCTTCCTGCACGTGCTTGGAGCCACTGATGCTCAATGCAAAGAGAAATGATCCATTCTAGAAACCCACTTAGGTTCTGCTTCCCCCACCTCTGCATCTAACACTCCCACTTCCCTGTTCCCCCTTGTAGCTTTTTAGCTGTGCTGTTTCTGTCTAGTCCCTTCAGAATAATGGCCTGACCTTGATTCCACAACCTCCTCAGGATGTGGACTCCTGATCATCCCTCTTGACTGGATGAATTATGGTTGTTACCTGGCTCAGTGCCTAAGTTACCTAACTTCTCTAAACCTCAGTTTTCCTCATGACTGAATTGGGGGTAATAATACCTACCTCACAGAATTCTAAGGAGGATTAAATGAGTTGATACAATATAAAGTGCTCAGACAAAATACTCAGTAAATGCTGGTCATTTATATATCTATCTTACCTTTATATGAAGATCTCTCCTTCATGCCTTCCTTGGCTCTTAGACCCAAGACCAAGACTGAGTGCAGCACACACACCTGCTCACCTGAGAGGGAATCTGCACAGGTTCCCTGAGCTACACTCTGCAGTTTGTGTGTTATGGAATTGCTTATATATTGGTTAAATGCCACCACTTATCCTCTTGTTTTCAAAGCCCACTAGAATTGACCCTGAGTGATTATGCTCATAGCTCCTAGACCAGATCTCACCTTCCCCTTCCACATTAGAGAGGTTTCCCAGGGACCTATTTGATCAGGACTCTGGTTCCTGGATCTTTTTGGTACCCCCTTATAAACGTACAGGAAACCCCCCACCTCTGTAAGGGGCACAGTGGTGGGGAGTGGACAGCTTTGCTTTACATGGATTGCTTTTTATAACACACCCGAGTTTATAAGGGAAGTGCAATTGAAGCTGCCATTATGTTTTTTTAAAAAATTCAAGACATTCAGTTATGAAACATAGAACATATAATTAACTTTATTGAGCAGAACAAAGCATTTTATAAAAACTCACTCAGACTGAATTAATATAAGGATACTTAGCATAATGTGTATAGTTTAAATTACCGCCTACTAATCATCAAGCAGTTGAGTGGTAAAGTTGTTAGACTTTCAATTTGCAAACAAGTAGAAGAAGGAAAGGCTTATTTTTACTTTCCAATGATTAGATAGAGCATACATTTGTTCAACTATGGTGTGGGTTCATATCTGAGAGACAGGGTTCTGCTCTGAGTCTGGACATATCAGGCTGGTGACATTGTTCTGCATGCCGTGGTTCATGTCTTCTTTCCACATCCTGAGACCAGTTCTGATCCCAGATGAGAGATATTTAATGAACCATCATTTAAAGGCTCAGGCTAACTGTTTGGGCTCAGATCCAATGTCCTCTTTCCACCTGCTGACATTTCTCCTTCTACTGCCAGGCCATCTTGTGGATTTCCATTATTTCTGATTCTAGGTGCACCATATAAGATTCTTCCTGCTTGATCTCCACTTCTACCTTCTTTATATGAAAAAGGTTCTAGATTCCTGTTCTCTTCAGGAAGGCAAACAAGAGATGAAAGTGTTACATTGTATCCTGTGTTGTTGGAGACAGAGGGAAAGATATGGAATCAAGTGGGTAGAATCTCAGCTGCCCATCTAAGTGAAGAAAGTGTATTAGCATAAATGAATCAGTTAGGAATATTGATTGTAAGTGACAGGAAATACTACTCATACTGGCTTAAGAAACAAAGGGAAAATTTTTCATCACAAAACTGGAAAATCTAAAGGTAGATCTAGCTTGGCTTTAGCTGGGTCCATATGATGTCATTGGAATTTGACTTCTTAACTTTTCTCTCTGCCATATACTGTGAGGACCTCATTCTTAGGAAGAGTCATGGATGGCTAAAATTCTCCTCACCCTATATCCTCTCAGCATCTCATTGGGTCTAAATCATTTTTATGCACCCATCTATGAACCATGGCCAGATGTTCAGAGTGTCCTGCTTGATGTAGGCCAATCAGGGTCACCTCTGGGCCGCAGTGTCCTAATGTATAAAATAGGCATTGGATGTCAACAAATATATCACACTCTTATTCAGGGATCTAGTGATTTTGCAGAGCTCCTTTAGGGACCATTGGGGAGGGGATATGACCCTAACTTTTAGGAAGAGAGAGCCCAAGTCTCCCTATCCTTGTACTGTTTCAATTATCAAGTCTTATTTCAGCTGTTTAGAATTTTTAGTGTATGTATCTGTTCATTTTTGCTGTAAAAGAAAATATGCCAAAGCATAGTGGCTTAAAACAGTAACAGTTTGTTTAGATCATGATTCTAAGGATTAGCTACTTGGGTTGGACTCAATTTAGTGGTACTTCTGCTTATCTTGGCAGGATTCACTCATGAGACTGAGAGCAGCTGGTTGGTCAGTTTATGATAGCTCACTGGATGGCTAGAGGGTCAGAACTCTCTTTACAAGGTCTGCTTTCCTCTAGAAGGTCAGCATGGGCTCATTTACATGTGATCTTAGGGGTCCAAAAGCAGAAAAATAGGACAAGCTGAAATGAACAAGTGCTTTTGAGCAAGTCAATTCCAAGCATCTGTTTGCATCATATTTGTCAACATCCCATTGGCCAAAACAAGTAATAGGGCCAAACTGAGATTTAAAGAGTGGAGACACACTCTGTAACTTGATAGAAGTTGTGAAGTCACAACACAAAAGGACTGCATACAGAGATTGATTGGAGGAAATTTGGATAATTTTTGCAATCTACCAAGATAAACTTGAACATTTGAAGAAAGGTTGCCAGATTTTTAAAAGTTTGAGAACTCTGACCAGAGAGTCTCTAAGAGCATTTTTGAACTGTCTCTTAAATTTCATTACTCTTGTAATTCTGGACATTACTACTTGTTCAGTTTCCCCAATTTCCATCTCTGCCTTTCCCAGAATATCACAGCTAGGGTCCCAAAAAAATCAAGGCCAATTAGTCTAATCCAGGTCTGTGACCTAGTTCAGTATAAGCCTCCAGTTCATGCATACAGTGGGAAACTTGTTAATTTATAACTTGTCCCACTTTAAAAGTTCCAATCTTAACTTGAGCTAGATTTTATTTTATTTTTTTTTAAGCAGAGGTCTTTGATGTATAGGCAAGAGCTTCGCATCTTAAATAAATAACAGGTCAAATTCATATTTAGAGACATGAACCAGGAGCAGCACAGTTTTCATTACTAAGACCTACTTCATGCTGGATTCTAAATTAGAAGCTCTACCAAGGAGCCTGAAGGTTCCTCCTTTCCATGACTTAGAGAAACTCTACATGAGCACCTACTCAACATGCCTGTCTACCTCATAGCCTGACAGTCCATACTAGCATAGCCACACAGAACTCTTTGGAGTTCCCTGTGTACCCTATGCTATTCTTTGTCTCCTAGACTTTGTTTATGCTTTTTCCCTTCTCCTGGAATACCTTCCAAATACTCTACTGGATCCCCTTCATCTGGATAATTCACTAATGTTCTCAAGGCCCCAAATTATATGTTACCTCTCCCAGTAACTCATACTGACTCTACCAAGCCATGGTTAAAGGCCTTTTCTCTGTGAAACTTTGTGAAACTTCTCTGTGAAACCCTATACTTACAAGCCAAAGAAATTATAAATTGCTAAAGTACTGTGCTATAATTGATTCTTTTCTTGACTCTATTCCCCTCTAGTCTGTGAGCTTTTGGAGATGGACTCATTCACAGATATTGTCACAAGGCCTGACATACAGCAGGCAGCCAATAGGTATTTGTTGATTGAACTAAATCTCTGTTTCAGCCATGAATCTTCCTCATTTTCAGGGGGGAGAGCCAATATATTAGTTAATAATGATAGCATTGAGTGCTTACTAGACATTTATTATATACTTCACTTGCATAATCTCATTTAATCTGCCTAAAAGCTATTAGGTATATATTATTATGATTATCATCATCATCATCTCTAATTTAGAGGCAATGAAACTGAAGCACAGAGCAATTAACTTACCTAAAGACACACAATTTTACCGGTTAGGATGCTTCTGAGTGCAAGTATTGAAAACCCAAAAATGGAATGATTTAAAAAATGAGTGATTTATTTTCTGTGCTTCATGTTGGATAGTTTCTGTTGCTGACTTCAAATTCACTGATCTTTTCTTTTGCAGTATTTAACCTGTTATTAGTCTCATTCAGTACATTTTTTATCCTCCCCATTTTTTTAATTACCAAAAGTTTCCCTTGGCCTTTTTTTATATTTTTAATTTTTCCCCTCATTATTTTCATGTTTACTTTACATATTTTAGCATATGAGTAAGATTTATAATTGCTTTAAGGTAATTGTTGACTATTACCATAATCTCTCTTATTTCCTGGGCTGTGAGTTGTATTTTGATGTTTTTTTATATGTCCGATAGTTTATGATTGCTATCAGACATTATGATTTTATATTTTGGGCAGTAAATTTTATCTCTTTGCTTAAAGGATAGTGGAATTGATTCTGGCAGACACCAGGCAGTCCTTTAACCCCAGGAGAACACTACTCCCTGCTCTAGCTAGGAGACCAAACTCATCCCAGATCTGTATAAAGACACAATTTTTTTTTGAGCCATTGTTTTCTAGTGTTTATTTTTCCCACCTTGGGTAGTTCTTGCCTATGCTTTTATTGATTGGTCAGCACTATGCTGAAGATTGTGGAGTACCCACTGAAGTTCCCTAGAACTTCTCTCTCTGTGTAACTCTGTCATTCCAGTATTCTATCCTGAAAATTCTAGACATTTTGGCCTTTCTCAAATCCTGATCTCTGTCTCCTCAATTCAGAGAGACTGATGAGCTCTGCGTTGGATTCCTCTCTTTGCATTATGGCATGGAAACAGTTCCAGGTGCTAAGATGGTATAATCATAGAGCTAAATCTTTGTTTTTCTTCTCTCAGAAATTACAACCTTATGGCATGGAAACAGTTCCAGGTGCTAAACTGGTGTAATCATAGAGCTAATCTTTGTTTCTCTTCTCTCCGAAATTACAAGCCCATATCATCTGTTGTCTAATGTCTGAAAACCACTGTTGCGTATATTTTTCTGGTTTTCTTTTCTATATATAGTGAAAGCACAATTCTCACAGCAATCAGTCCTCCACTGAAGAAAGTACAAGTCTCCCTGGTCTGCAAATTGAAGGAACTTTGAGAATGACTTAGTAAAGAGTGGTGAGCAGTGGTCCAAACTAGTGGGCATAAGCAACTTCTCCATGATCATGTGGTTAGCAGTACTGCAATTTGAATTCAATTCTATCGTAGATCACATCTAAGATGTGTAAAGAGATGGTTGGTCTACACAGTGGCCACAGTCTGTGGTGCTATCCAAGCTTACAATTGTCTGTCTTGTTCCTTTGATGTGGTCTTCCTGATTATGTGTGGAGAACGACAATGTCTCTGATTTTGATGAGGCCATATTCTAGTGATAAAGGCAGAAACAATTACAGTACCTATAAGTGCCACAAAAAGATTGTTCACTTTGAAAAAGAAGGTGCTACTCCTTGTTTATCTCTTGTTACCAGTGCCCAGATTGCGGCCTGGTGCTCACAATGCACTCAGGCAAAGACTCATTGCTTTAAAAAATGTAATGTAAACCCAGTGAGGTGTTTCCTCTGCCTGTGCTTGAGGTAGATGATGGAGGTAGAGATGTGATAAGAGTATGTGCCTAGCACTCAATATCCAGAAGAAGTTCAAATTGGATCAGTGGACTCAAGGGGAATCAGACTTGTTTTATGTTTTATAAGTCGGTCTGTTATTCATATGAGACTCCTGGACAAGGTACTTAAGATTAGGAAACCGTATTTGATAGAACAGATTTTGAAAGAGGTGATTTGGTCTGCACAGTGGCCAGAGTCTGTGGTGCCATCCAAGCTTACATTTGTCTGTCTTGTTATTTGGAAGTGGTCTTCCTGATTATGTGAGTAAGCACTGGCTGATGTGTCCTCTGCCACATCAGCAGGGTAAAAGGCAGTTAGCTAGTGAGGGAATCACAGGTCAATGGAGAATGGAGGTATCACAACTCTAGAAGGTCTTCTCTTTACTGTGGGAGTCCTCTGACTTCTCCCTCTCAGCTTTGTCTTTCCTCTCTCTTTCTCTCCCAGAGGACTCCTTGACTACTTGCCTGTCATCCTAACTGCCTTGCTGTGTTCTGTTAATGCTTGCAGCTTTCCAAGGTGATATTTGCATTGCATTTACCTGTCTAGCTCAATCTGTTACTAGCACATTGACCCCAATAACTAAGCCAGACACGAAACCTTCTGGACATAGTCCCACCTGCTTACCCAAAGTGCATCTATCTACTGGGTGTATTTACTGGTTCTTCCCTCATCCTCTTAGAATGATCACATGGCAGCTTCTAGTTCTGTCTTCCTGTTGCCCTGAGTGATTATATGAGAGCATCACTCTTCTGTACTGTCACGGCTGATGAATGTTGAACCTCAGAAGAAGAGGCTGAGGTCCCAGGATCCTCAAAAATAACAGAAGAAGTAGGGTTAAAAACTGGGAAAAGGGAAGCTGCTGCTGAAACAAGTCAGTAGGGTAGGCAAAGAAAGGAGGGCCAGGTATTGTGGGTGAATTATGGGAGAGAGGCCAGAGTCAGAGGAAGAATGAAGATGATGGAGGACCAGGTCTGAGATTAAATCAGCCAAGTGAGATTTGCCTGTTTCTGTTATCTGCCCAGATTGTTATATAAGCATAACTAACCCACATGTCCTGTGCCCATTGCCCATGAGCTGGCATTGCTCAGACTCTGCAACCTCCCCTCCCAGCCTTGCTGATGTTCGGCTCAAGTTCTGCCCAGTGTCTGTTTTCTATATTTGCAGTCCTGTATCTTTCTTCCCAACATTCAATACTTAGGTATTCCCTTTTTATTTGTTTTAATGATATTTTCTGGTTCTCAACATCTGCATCACACCAGGTCTGTGTCCTGTTCTAGCTTTAAGGCTGGATCCAAACCTCCCCACTGTCAGTTGATCAGCTGGCTTTGTTGCTGCCCTATCCAGACCTGGCCAAACCTCTTTGAACAAAGGGCAGACAGCTACTAGAGACCATGATTCAGTTATATGTACATATATAGGGTAATTAAATATAAACACACACATACACACTTAGTGATGAGTTTGAACTTGACAGATATGACTGCATCATGGGCCCTGGGTGAGGAAGGCTGGAAGTGTTAAACAGGTAGGTTACATCTGTCTTCCCAAACTCTATTGCATGAAGCCAGCAGAACTGTGTCTAAACCTGGACTTCCTAGAATGTCTTCCAGAAAGCCTCTAGGATTTCTGCCTCTAGGATTAAGGTTTTAAAAAGTTATTGAATTTTGAGGACACTGCCTCTTCATTAATTGTGGTGTCACTATCCAGAGACTCCAGGGGAGATTCGAGGTGATTAGTTGTAAATTTGATTCTAACAAGGGGAACACAGGTTGACTGAGGGTCGTCAATGTGATTGACATCCATGTGATTTCTACCCAATGTGATTGGGCAGAAATGTGATGTGAAGCAGGTTAACAACTTGGAACTGGCTCCAAACATTTCTTCCTTTCAATCCTGAGTATTTAGAGGAGGTAGTTTGCTTTAAAATATGTTGACTATATCTTCTAATTAAACACTGAAAACTACTTTTTAATATATATTCAAAATTATGAAATAATTGCTAAATTATGCAGATTTTTATGGTGGGCTTGAAACAAGCCAATTTTTTAAAATTGGCACCTTTCGCTGATTCAAAGATGTTAATCATAGGAACCCTAATAGGCCTATCAGATTTCTCTAATGTATTCAAATAAAATGAGCAAAATCATTAAATGCCCAAATATTGATTTAAAGTGCTCCAAGTGGTAATGAAATTTGGCTCTCTACTTGAGACAGGGCACACTGGCTATGTACTTTAATTTCAAGGAAACTGCTGAAGTGTGAGAAGAGCGGAGATGAGACAGAGAGAGAGAGAGAAGGGGAGAGACAGAAAACACAGGGAGAGAAAGAGAGAGAATAAGAGAGAGGAAAGTTTGAGACATAAGATTCCAGCCAAGGGACTAAAATGAACCATTGGTTTAAACAGAAAGAAGGTAACAGTCGAAAGGATCTTGTCAGCCCAACATCATTGCGTAAGTGCCCAAGGTAAATGCCAGCAGAGAAGACCCAGATGGCCTTTAAAAAGGGATGAGGAGAGGAGAAAATGTTGGACGTGGGGCTTCAGCTCCTTCCCTTTAAAGACCAGCATGAAATGAAATTCAGAGGGAACGTCCATCACAGATAAGGCAAGCCCTTGTGTCCCCGTGAGCCAAACACCCACGCATTAGTCCCCAAGGACTGCTGTAACAAATTGCTCCCAGTATTGTGCCTTCAAGCAACAAAAATGTATTCTCTCCGAGATTTGGAGGCCAGAAATCTGAAAAACAGGGTGTCTCCAGAGGCTCTAGGAAAGAATCCGTCTCTCCTCTAGTGTGGTGGTTGCCACACACTTATGGCTGCATCACAGCAGCCTCTGCCTCTGCCATCGCCTCTGTGCGTTTGTGTCTTCTCTTGTGTTTTCCAAGGATACTTGTCTTTGGATTTAGGGCTTGCCCAGAAAATCCCAGATTATCTCAAAACTCCAACATAACCATATTTGCAGAGACCCTTTCCCCAAATAAGGTAACATTCATAGGTACTGGGGATGAGGATATAGACACATCTTTTTAGGGAGTCACTATTCAACGCACTACAGTCCGTTATACCTTTGGTTCACTTTGTGGAAGCTCTTTAGGAGGATTACCTATGGGATGAAGATGAGCCAAGAGGTATATTTTGCAAAAAGCTAAAGGTTAATGAAAAGCTGTGGTTGCATTCAGAAAGGTGGGTGAGGGAGCCCTGGCTGGGTGGCTCAGTTGGTTAGACCATTGTTCCATATACCAGAAGGTTGTGAGTTCAGTCCCTGGTCGGGGTGTATATGGGAGGGAACTGATTTCACATCTGTGAAATAGAATGGTTTCACCTCTGAGAAAGTATACCGGTCTCTGTTCCTTGTAAATAAGATTCTTAGGACAAAAATATCACCCTTAGCACAAGAAAAAGCAAGGAAACACAAAACAAATATTATAATGGTGGTGGTATAAAACTCCATAGTCCTGACATCAGACATAAATGGGTGGAAAGTTCCTAATAAAATTACAACATAAGTCACAATTCTTATGTTGCCCCCCTCACTCTTCTGTGAGGTGAAGAACCATCTGATTATAAGATTAACAAAGAAATGAGTTTTGGAATTAATTGGCTCCTGCCCTCTGAGAGACCTGGAACCTACTTCCAGTCTTCTCTCAACATTCCTGCCACTGTTGGGTGCTTTTATTGTTATTGTTAAGTTCTGATGCTCATATTTTGAAACATAATGAACATGTTCCCGACATGCTTCCTTCTTCCTGCTCCCTAATACTTTGTGGTTTCTAGTAAACAGAATCTTAGGTATAAGACAATGAAGATCATTGTGAAGAGCAAGAAGGGAAAAGCTGAATATTCGTTGATGTATTTTACCTTAGAAATACAGTGATGGCTTTCCCATGTGTTCTTGAAGAATATCCCGAGTCAGCTCACGGGTTGCCAAGTGAGCCTGGGAAAGAAAGTAACATTGTACAGAGTGCCTACTGAGGTAGGCTCCTTGGTAGGCCTATTTAAACACTTCTCTTCTGTGTTAGTGGTTTTAGGAATCTGATAAAAAGTTGCTGCAGCCATCTAAACTTTGGCCCGAAGGATTGCTAAGGGATTACTTCCCCTGTGCTGGCTTTGAGGCTCTTAGACTTTGTCTTGCCTCTATTATGTCTGTCTTTGTTTGCTGTTATATCTCTGTCTCAGTCTCTCTCTCTGTTTGTCTGTCTCTGTTTTTCTCTCTGGATTGAAGCTCCTTTATAAGAGCATTTATGCAGATTTTGCTGAAAAACATATTCCATTCATTGAACAAATGTGAACAAAGTAACTACTATATATACAAAATCGTGTACCACCAAGCACTGCCACTATGAATGAGGAAGAAGGGCTCTCCTTCAGTATCCTGAACCAACCTTTGGGTCACCCCTCACCCCCAGCAAGACCTCTGCCTGTCAGGACAGAGGGAGGACAGCATGACATCTGAACCTTATAGAGTTCAATCCTCATAACATTTAATCCTGACATGTTACCAAGAACAAAAATGTGACCTAGACATACAAAGTCAATTGCTCATGGTCACACTGCTATAAAATAAGAGCCAGGATTTAAATACAGACCTGCCTGATTCCAACACCTGTACTCTCCATACTGTAGCACAAAATATTCATTTGTTTAAGAAGCCACTCGAGAGCATCAGATTAACAACAGTGTTGGACCTCCCTTTCACAGGGCGCTGTCAAAGGAGAGCCTGCACTGCACAGCAACGTACGTCAGCACTGGAGTTCAGCGTTCATGTGTTGTCTTCCTCCCTGGAAGGTGGAACCTGACCTCTGTCTCATTTCCTCTTGTACCCTTGCACTCTGCATAGTGACTGGCACTCAGTAAACACCGACTGATAGGCACAGTAAGACTGGATACTGAGAAAGTTCCATCTGGCCCTGAGGTGAGGTTCTGATCTCTCTCCCTGCAAGTCATGACCTGCCCCTCCCCAGGCAGATCACATTCTTCAAGCTATTAATTATCATGAGAGATGCCCCCTCCTCACTGAGCCTCATCTGCCATTGGCATATTGTTGAATTATAATGCATAACTAATTAAAGGTGACCTCACACCAGGCTGCCGGGTCTCCTGTGTCAGACCAGCCATAAAACTGGTCATCGGAATGTGTCCTCCTTCCCCTGCAGCTCCCCCCTTTCGTCCCTGTGTGTGTGTGTGTGCTAATTTCAAATCCTTTCCCTGCATCAGTGAGCAGATGAGATCCTCAGCCAGCTTTCATCTTTCAGAAAAATGAATAGTGCAGAGAGAACATTATCAAATGAGCTGTTGAAGAAGTCAGTGAATATGTCATTGAGTATGACTGCTTCCCGAATGAATTTAGATTTATCTCTGTTATCTTCCCACTCCCTCCCAGCCAGCCCACCCACCCCCCTGCCTTGCCAGGGTGGGCCTCAGGGCAGGGGCTGCCCCATGAATCCTGACCGACAGCTGTCTCTCCTGGCTGACAGATCCAACGGGGACCTCTGAGCTTGTTTTGGAATTTGGTTTGTTAACATTATAAATGAACTCATTGCACAGCCTTGTTAAACACCTCGCACCTCCTGCTTCTGCAATTTCTTAGAGGATTCCGTTTCCATTAGGCAGCAGGGAGGACAGGGCCACACTCACTCAGAAATTGTTTTATCACGTCAAGAGCTGCTGAATGGCTGTGACACTAAGAACAAGAAAGCATCTATTTCCCTCTTATCTGGCTGTTTCATTAAAATCAGGGAAGTCACTTCTTGCACCATTCACTCATTCATTCATTTGCCAAATATTTATAGAACATCTTTACATGCAAGGAATTGTGACTGCAGGGTGTATGCTGGCGAGTGGAAGAGGTGCGGCCCCTGCCCTCGGGTAGCTCACACTTGAGTTTATAATCTTCGTGGAGAAGGAAGTTAGTTCAATTATACCAGATGCCAAAGGAATGGACTGTGAAAACCAAGAAAAGATGGTCATTTAGGCAGAATGGCATCATCAGAACATTTTCTTTGGGGTCAGGCAGGTGTGGAGCAATCCTCTCGGCTAGAAAAAGAAGTTATTGCATCTGGAACAGAAACAGGATGCTGTGAATAAGAGTAGTCCTAAAAGAAGAAAACGAAAATGAGAACTGTAGTGACAATGATAAAAAGTAGAAGTGTTAGAAGATAAAAGTGAAAAAATAAAAGGAAAAGACAAAACAAAGAGAGGGAAATTAATAGGAAAAAAGATAAGAAAGTTAGAGAGTGAAAATAGCCTAGCACTTGGTTAATATGACTTCTAAATAAAGAAAGAGAAAAGAGAGGTGAGAAAGTTATCAGAAAAACAGTACAGGAAAATTTTTTCACAATTGAAGAATATGTTTTCAGATTGCAAAGGTTCTCTGAGGGTTGAGAAACAGATTGAACAAAAAGTCCTGTCTGAGGACACATCACTGAAATCTCAGGACACAGGGATAAAGAAGATTCTAGAAGCTGAGGGGCTTATGGGAGAAGGGGAAGGAATGCACACACTGAGGACTGGAAATAAGGACATCAGGCATCTCAATAGCAGCATGAAGAGCCAGAAACCTCGCAGTGATGCCTTGAAAATCTTGAGGAAAATGACTTTGAATTCTGACCAAGTGCTCAGAATGGTCATTGTCTACAAGGATATCACAAAGGTATTTGCAGACAAACCAGGTCTCAGAAAATATTGTCTCCCATATGTCTTTTCTCCTGATGCTACAGCAGAATGTTCTTTGCAGAAGCAAAGGAATAAAACAGAAAAAGAAGAAAGCAGGATCCAGGAAACAGGCCCATAAAGAATGGTGGGGGCAGCTGGAAGGCAGAACTGGGAAGAAAGCTGAAAGGCTTCAGGAGGGATGCCTCGGAGAGAACCACAGCAATACCTTTTCTGATGTGTCTGTACCAGAAAGAGGTTCGGAATTCAGTCAGTCTCTGAATGAATGAGGGGTCTTAAGCACTACAGAGCTATTTGTTAATGCAATTTAAAACACGAACAAAAACTATAGAGCTAACTATACAGCTTACTTTAAGGTACGGGCTCATCCCAGCTTACAAAATCATCTATGTGACAGAGATAAGCTCCATATCTATGTGGCAGACAGACACTCTGGCCCACCTGAGCTCCCCATTTGGGGATTGTAGAGTCATCGTTAGTCCCCAAGGCTCCCACCTTTCATAGTGTAGACCCAAGAGAGTAGGTGCTTCAGTGAAATGTTACTCTGGAAAAATAGAACAGGTCTTGGCAAAGTGTCCTGGGACAGGGAGTGACAATATGATACATGGGGAATGTTTCGGCCTGGTTCATTCATTTGTTAATTATTGAGCACCTGCTGAGTCCTAGACCTTCTAGATAATCTGGTGACTTCAGCTCCATAATGCCCAAATGTCTTTATGGAAAGCAGGGTACACAGAACAACATGAGGATGGTGGCTTCCCAGATTGGGGAGGGAAAGGGAAGGGTGGGCACTTGGAGCCTCCTGCTAATTTTGGCCAACATATGTATGGCCAGGGGGCCTTCACAGTGGAGAGGTAGAGGGAAAAAATGAGATAGAGAAGCAGGGTGACAAAACAGTAGGGAGACAGAGAGACACTGAGACAGAGACAGAAAGAGAAAACAAGGATTTCGTTAGCAATGCAATGCATTCAGTAGCATAAGAGATAAAAAGGAATATCCAATTAACACACCATATAATTGCTTGCAGACATTCTTTTTTATTTAAAGATGAAATAGCTAAGAGTTCTAATCAAAACTAGGGTCACAGCCTACATATTAAATGAAAGAAATTGATTGGGTTTTTATTATGCCCTGACTACTGTCAATGTGCCTGGATCACAGATTGCCATAAATTTATACTTATAAACTACTAATTGCCCAAGTCATAATGGTAACAATGGGATAATGAAATCCTCCTGATCAAGCTGAAGCCAAATTCTGCTTGACAACACGGGGGCTTCATGAGGGGGACAGGGAAGAAGGAATTGAGCATGCAAACCCAGGATGCTTTGTTATAATAAACACCAGCAGAAAAAGTACAAAGACCTCTGAAGGCCCTTAAGTTCTGTGCTGGGGGGAGGGGGGCTTTCTAACAAATCACTTAAGAAGGGGGGCGGTTACATTTATAATACAAGCACTTGTATTCTTTATTTGTCTTGAAAAACTAATGACTGACTTAATCACATTTGATTAAAGGAGATGTGTTGATGTAGTCATGTGTTTCTGATTGCATTAGGCTTGATTGAAAGTGGCAGGGAGAGTATGTAATAGTCTAACTGTCCCCTATATCTTGTCATTGGGACTTGGCAGGCATGACATGGGAGAATCCTGAGGGAATCGTTGTGGGGAACAATGTCATCTTTCAACTTGGGGGAGGGGGTCTGGGGAAGTGAACTCCAACAAAAAATCAGGGCTCCCGTATCACAGCTGATGGAGGATTCAAAACTAATCTGCAGACACTTCCATTTTTAGAGGGTTGAAAAAAGAATAAAGTGCATGCCCACATAGAAACATCCTCTTTCTGGAACATGTGGATATTGAATGACAAGCTGGGAAGGCTTTTATTTTATTTTTTTACATTAATGGGCACAAGAAGGCAAGTGCTTTGATTTAGGGATTAATAGGCAAGCCCAATTTTTAAAATGAATTTATTCATTTTAACCTACTCTGCCTTGTTCCAAGAAAGATTTACACTGATGCAAAAAATAATTAATTGATTTGTAAGTCCTGCTATGGTAATACAGAAATGCAGATCTGTGGGTAATAATTCAGAGGCTCAGGACCACCAGCTTAACCAAACCCAGACACTGGGCATGGCAGGACTGGACTTCTGACTGATACCTTTCAAGGAGCTGTGCTCCCACCCAAGGCTGGCCCTTCCTCACACCTCACCTTGATGACTGGTGGGGCTTATACTCTCACCACCACCTCTTCTCACTGAATATGCTCTTCAAATACTGCGAGAACATAAAGGCTCTCAAGCTCCAGCACGCATCAGGGTTACTGGAGGACTTGTGAAAAATTACATTTATGGGTCCCCCACATCTGGACTCTTGCATTAAGTCTGGGGTGGGGCCAGAGAAGTTCATTTTTAACCAGTCCCTCGTCCTAGTGGTCCAGGGGTTAAAGTTTGAGCACACTGTGCAAGAGAGAACTCTGATGGTTAATGTGATCACGTTTCAAAGTTCTGAAGAACTGCTCAGAAGTTCTTCAGTGTTTCCCAGTCATTTACGGAGTAAAAGTCCACGTGTCTCATCTTTTCATCTTAGTCATTTCTGGAAGGAAGCAGAATTTGGGAATAGACAGACAGAAATGCCAGATAGATACCTGAATCCCAAATCCTGCCATTCCAAAGGTTTTCATCATCTAACCCCATATGACTTTTCTAACTCCCAATTTTTAGTATATGATAAAATGAATACATAGAATGGATATAACTTTTGGAAAATACAAAGAAAAGACATAGGAATGTTTCGTGGCCAAGAAAAACATCTGGAAAGATAGACACTTGATCATTATTAATGATTACTGCTTGGCGGTGGCATCTTCGGTGATTTTCTCCATTTTACTTAAACTTTTCTATATTGTTTGATATTCTTATGAACGATGCAGCTATTTTCTATTAAAAAAAACTACAACCCCATCCAGAGCAAATAAACAAAACTTACTTTTTAATCCTAATCCTTGTGATTTCTCTTCACATAGCCAATTTTTTCAGTGTGAACTATACATAATTCCCCAAGTTCAGCTTGACTCTTTTCTTCCTCTGCCCCTTAGCTCTGTTATGCAGGTCATGAGCATCAATATAAAAAATAATGAATCAGTGCTAACCATGTTGCCCCTTTGTCAGCTCATGCCAACCACCTGTGCCTATTTTCTGAGAAGCTCTGGAAAATTTTCTGGGCTGGAAGACAGAATCTCCTGCCTTAACTCCTCCATGGGCATGTTACAACACCTGGGGTGCCTGACCACTTCTTGTGAACACAAGGTTTTGACAAGGCTTGATTCCAGCTGTGGGGCCAGTTAATTTTTGTGAACCTCAGGTTCCTATCATAGAAAAATTTTATAAATACTTAATGGTAGAACTAAAGATTAAATAACATGTGAAAGTGCCTGACCTACAGAAAGCATTTATTAAACATCATTTCCTACCCTCACCCATATAAGAGAGATGTTTCACCCTGGCTGGTGTGGCTCAGTGGATTGAGTGCTGGCCTATGAATTAAAGGGTGGCTAGTTCGATTCCCAGTCAGGGCACATACCTGGCTTGTGGTCCAGGTGCCCAGTAAGGGGTGCACAAGAGGCAACCACACACAGAGGTTTAAAAAAAAATTTAAAAATTTTACAAAAAGATATTTTTACCCACCTTATGTGCTGACTGGGCTTGCATGAGGTATGTATACACCCTAATACAGGGGTAGGCCAAAATAGGTAAATAATAATAATTAATAATATTATAATAGATAAATAATAATTCAAGAATAAACTCTGTGTTTTGCACACTTATAACTGTAAACCTACTTTTGCTCACCCTGTACATTAAAAGAAGTGTTTTGGAAATGTGATTATTACTCCTGGATTTTCTTGCTAATGAACAGAATCTGGAGAGGGGAGACTTTTTTTCCTATTTTAACCCAAACTCCCTTTCTCTGTGACTCACTCCTGACCAGACATTTCCCTTAAAATATTGTTGGGTGGCCTTGAACAAGCTGTATCCTCTCTCTAGACCTCAACCCTCCCTCCCTCCCACCTACATTTATACCACAAAGGAGTTGGTGATTTTTTCCCCAAAGCCCTTGTTTTTTTAAAACCACGGCTGAGTTCTAACATTCTCTGGTTCTATGATCTTAAGGAACTAGTAGATGAATTAATGTGAAAGAAAGTAGAGGGTAAGATGGTTAAAAAATGGGAAGAAAGGTGGTCAGCAAGAAAAATGAGCAGGAGAGAAAAATAAGCGAAAGAAGGAAGGAAAAGTGGAGCAATGAACAAACAAACAAAAAATGGACACTTGCACATCAGCAAAAGAAAGAAGCATCAGGCAGCCCATCCACAGACAAGATAGACATATATTTTTCTGCAAAGCTATTTTTCACCCTCTCATACAATGAAGGCAGAGCCATAGTTAAGAATTTTTAGCAGCTTCAAGCTAATTTAAACTTCATCGTTCTGTTTGACTAGTATTAAAATATCATATAGATTTTTCTCCAGCGAGTTTGTACATCACCACATAATTGGCACCCTCGATACCTGCTATTACTCTCTCTTCCACAATAGAGATGGTCAGAAAGTTCAAAGAAAAAAAAATTCCCCTTCTGCATCTACTTGATTTCACAACACAGAATGAATGTGAGACATGGATCTGGTTTTAAATAAATTATTAGCACCATATAATTTCTTGTCATATAATCGAGGGTACATTTCATGTGAAAAAAAGTGAGAAAATAATTCACAGATCAGTTTCAGCATGAAAACATGCAAGAATACCTAAAACAGAACTAAAATGTTTTATAAAATATATGTTTGCTTCCTCTTGTAGTTTCTACTTTCTCTTATTTTTTTTAAGGAAAAAAATCATTTATATTTTAGATGATTTACCTTTACACAAGTTATTGTTGCCATCCTTGCATCTGGGGACTCCACAGTACACTCATTTCAGTTATATTTTGCTTTTTGAAAATTAGAAATACTTATAGGAGGAAGGATTGGGTTTATCTGGGCTGATGCCCTGTTCAAAGTTAATCCCTTCTACAGCTCCCAGGCATTTGGTCATTCTGCCTTTGTTTACATAGTTCCAGGACCAGGCCACCCACACACCTACCAGGGAAGCATCAGGGTGACAAGCAGAGAGCCTGTTTCAGATTTGGGATTGGACTAGAATCCTAGATCTGTCATTTACCTGTTGTGGGCAAATCATTTAGCCCCTGTGAGCATTGCATGACTCATGTGTGAAATGGAATAGCATCCCTAGCCCATGGAGGTTTGAGGTTTCAAAGCAATAATGGCCATGAGAGCCCTGGCTGGCATAGCTCAGTGGATTGAGTGTGGACTGCGAACCAAAAGGTCGCCAGTTCAATTCCCAGTCAGGGCACATGCCTGGGTTGTGGACCACGTCCCCAGGGGGGCCCACATGAGAGGCAACCACACACTGATATTTCTCTCCCTCTCTTTCTCCCTCCCTTACCCTCTCCCTAAATAATAATAATAATAATAATAATAATAATAATAGCCATGAAAGTCCTAGCATAGTACCTGGAATGCAGTAGAATTTAGTGAGTAGAAACTCACTAGAAGTGCAGTTTATTTTCAGGATTGTAGCATTCACTCCCTGCTTGCAGATTCCCTGATCCCCAATCAGTGAGGATGAGCTGAAATCTGCCCCCAGGGGACTTGTACCCCCTGGTGGTGGTTCTGTCTTTGGGGATCACATAAAACAAGCCTGCACTCCTGTTCTTCCATGTGACAGAAATTGTCAGACAAACATCATGTCCCTTGGATTCCTCTCTTCTCACTGAACATTCCTAATGATAATTGAATGAGCACATTGCTTAACACCAAATGTGTTAGATATCACCAGAAAGCCAGAAAACTGTATATGGGAAATGGAAATAGATGGGTGGGGAGGGCTATGAAGGTATATTCTATGGACATGTCTGGCTTCAGAGGTCCAGTCTAGGAAGTCTAAAAGAAACTTATAGTTGCAAGAGGTGTCTACTTCTTTATTCTAACACATTTCTCTTGAGTCTGTAACAGTTTCATCCTCCAAGCATTTGCTACTAATGAATTATGCAACATACCTAAAAACAAACAAGATGTACAGTGACTTCTTTAAATGGTTTAATAAATATAGTATTAACCAAATGTTGATAAATAAATGACTCATTTTTAGTCTTATCTCAAGAAAAGAAGAATCATCTGGAGGGACTAGTGCTAATTAAAACGGTTGGGGCAGATGACCACCCACCATTCATAAGCTCCTGAGGGCGTCACAAGGGTTTTCCAGTTTTCCTCTGTAGGAAAGTTGTGAATGTGCCTGATGATTTTTCCTCACTCAGGTCTTTCCTGTCTTCTCCAGTCCCACTGCCATTGTGAATGCTTTTATCCAGATCCTTATCAGGTCTCTTTTTGAGAAATAGAGTAGCCATTCTCTCTGCTTCCAGGCTTAATTTCTAACCACAGAGATCAGGATCATTTCTAAATCCAAGTGTATCACTCTTTTATTTAAAATCCTTTGGTGGGTTTTGATGGCTTCACAAATAAAACACAACTTTAAAATCTTGCACACAAGATCTTTGTTTAAGATCTGATTCCAGCTGATGTTCCTGCCATCACCCTCCTTGCATCTGACTATTTTCTCATTGGTTGTTCCTATCTCCACTTTGCTCACATCATTCGCTGTGGGTGAAAAGCCCTTCTCTTCCCTTCTCCATTTGGAAATTATTTTTTCCAATGTCACTTTTTCTAGGAACTCTTCCTGGTTTCTTCGGGTGGCAGTTAAGTTCCCTTCTCCATGTCCCCATAGCACATGGCACAGACTTCTGCATTAGAACTCAACACACCTTGGCATTTGGATGTTTCTTCTCTACTGGAATTTGAGTTCTCCAAGAGCAAAGACTCTGTTCTGTTCATCTTTGTTTTCATCCCTGCCTCTCATCCTGCCAGCTTTATTTTTGATGCTAGAGAACCAAGGATTTGTTTTACAGATTGGGAAATTGAAGTCAAGTGGCAAAATGGGGATTTCATTTATAGAATATCCATCTTATAGGATATTTGATGTTTTAGGTTCACATTCTTATTTAACTTGCCCAAGCCCATGAGAAAGTATTAGCACCACTTTATCCAAGAGGTCAGGGGAGGTTAATGGAGTCAAGGATGACCTGTTAAAAGTCACAGAGTAGGCTGATGATAAACCTTGTTCAAGATCACTGGAGTCTTGAATCTCCTATGCTGATACCACCCTGACTTCTCTCTCTCCCTTGCTCCCAGATTTTCTAATCTTCTATCTATATTCTGTCTTCCTTCTAGACTTTCCATCAACTACCTACTCTTCTCTCATTCTCTCTCTCATTTTTCACCCTCTCCTCTCTTTCTTTCTGAATCTTTCTCTTCACTAAATTTTCTTTGTCTCTATTTTGTCATTCCAACTTCTATTTCCCATCCCCTTTTCTTTCCCATTAATTCTCTGTTTTGCTTTTTCCTGCTCAGTTGTATTTCCCTGAAAAAAAAAATGGACTTCTTCCACCATCAGTTCTTTTTAGCTCTCTGTTCAGTCTCCATCCACTCTGGTCACTGTGCCCCTCAACCTGCCACCCCTTGCTAACACACAGTGGTCTTCCTGAGGTCTGGATAGGCTGTCCGTCAAAGAATTATTCTTGAACAAAGAGAAGAGCTCAAAGATCAGTGAGGTTGGCTGTGAAACCTCTCTATGCCCCAAAAGAAGTTCCCAAGGGGAATCCTGGACTTAGTTTTCTTCAAGTGTGTATTGTTCTCTGTATACACTCTTTTACCTGGGTCTAGAGGCCTTTGTGAGTCTTATTGGTTCAGCCCAGTCACATGACCAAATTCTAGCAGAAGGCTGGCCATGACCACAGCTGAGCCAGTCAGACCAACAATCCTAGACTTTGAATTTGGCATGTGGAAGGCAAAGAAGCAGGAGCCACGGATAATTTGCTAAGCCTGCTTCTCCAGACCTCCAACAGTTTTCTGAGCAACTCAATATTTTTTTCAGTAAGATTTCTGGTTGGCACAAGACCCTCAGGTCACTGTCCTTGCTTGCCCAACTGTGAACTGGCAGACAACTTTGGTCCTCCCAAACAGATGAGGGAGGTCAGACTCATTCTGCAGCTCCATATTGTAGCCATCCTCAGGTTTTGCCGAGGTTTCTATCAGGAGCCACACAGAGAGCCCTTAAAGTCCAAGGTGAGAAGTGGGACTGGAAGAGCTAATGCCATAAAATAAGGGAACAGTAGCTTCAGCTGAAGGCTGCCTTGGTAGTCTGGTTATATGTGACTCCCAATAGATGAGCTGACCTCCCTCTCTGGGCTGTTTTTGGAGCTACTGGCCTTCACTCTTGGAACTCATCCCTGTGCCTGTGTTCATCCAGGATGCTCAGCTTCTGTCCCAGTTTTAGGAAATGGACCATATTAGTGTGTGAGTCTCCAGCCCTCCACTTACTCTTCCCAGTGAACCTTCAGGGGAATCAGATCCTTTGACACATATTCATTTTTAGCTCATGAACAGCTCTATTAAGATGGACTAAGCTCAACCAGAGGGGAAGAGGACCATAAACCTTCAAAATCCCAGAGAAAGACACTTGGGTGGAAGCCTGCTTTACTTGTTAGTAGCTATTTGGTGTAGTCTCTCCAAATTTACAGAATCTGCAAAATAGGAATAAAAATGAGATTTATAGAATCCAGCAGAAGTAATGCCTGCTTGAGTTGGGTTGGTTGAGTAATAATAAGGGTGTAATAATTTATTGTTTTAATTTGAACATTTTACCTAAAATGTCATATGGTGTGCTTGAGTGTGATATTGTTGTTACAGAAATACATGCTTGTGATTTTGTAATAAAAAGGGGCGTTATTTGTGCTGGACCTTGCATAATCAGGTTATACTGAGCCTTGAATGAGATAATGTATGACAAGTGTGTTCCATACACGGTCTCTCACTTTTACCTGAGTTTGTATCATCTCTTTCTCTTCTGTCCACTGTGGCACTGGAGAAACAAACATCCCATTAGTGCTTCTTGAATCCCCCTCATAACTAATATGCTTCATGTATACTAATGTCTACTAGAATATATAATATACTAATATACTTTGCATCATAGTTATGATTTCATAACTTGTTTCATTGACTTTCAAAACAATTCTTTTGAAGAGAACATGCAAAGGAATCGTGTTTGTTCTACTGATGTCTGCCTTTTCAGCCCTTTATTTTATTTTTATTTTTTAAATTTTATTTTATTTTTTAATTACTTTATTGTTCAATTACAGTTGTCTGCATTTTCTCCCCACCCCTCCCCCACCCCAGCCAGACCCACCTCCCTCCCTTGGTTCCACCCTCCCCCTTGGTTATGTCCATGTGTCCTTTTTAGTAGTTCCTGAAAACCCTTCTCCTCACTGTCCCCTCCCCGCTCCCCTCTGGCTATTGTTAGATTGTTTTTTTTTAATATAGTTTATTGATTATGCTATTACAGTTGTCCCATTCCCCCCCTTCACTCCCTTCCACCCTGCACACCCTCTCCCACCCACATTCCCCCCTTTAGTTCATGTCCATGTGTCATAAGTTCTTTAGCTTCTACATTTCCCATACTATTCTTGCCCTCGCTCTGTCTATTTTCTATCTACAATCTATGCTACTTATTCTCTGTACCTTTCCCCCTCTCTCCTCCTCCCACTCCCTTGTTGCTAACTCTCCATGTGATCTCCATTTCTGTGGTTCTGTTCCTGTTCTAGTTGTTTGCTTAGTTTCTTTT
>CM052543.1:30722983-30746602 GCA_028533065.1 Trachops cirrhosus | reverse complement strand
ATGAAAGCTTTGCTGGATAGAGCAATCATGGATGTAGGTCCTTGCCTTTCATGACTTGGAATACTTCTTTCCAGCCCCTTCTTGCCTGGAAGGTCTCTTTTGAGAAATCAGTTGACAGTCTTATTGGGAACTCCTTTGTAGGTAACTGTCTCCTTATCTCTTGCTGCTTCTAGGATTCTCTCCTTCATTTTAATCTTGGGTAATATAATTATGATGTGCCTTGGTGTGTTCCTCCTTGGGTCCAGCTTCTTTGGGACTCTCTGAGCTTCCTGGACTTCCTGGAAGTCTATTTCTTTTGCCAGATTGGGGAAGTTCTACTTTATTATTTGCTCAAATATCTTCTCCACTTGTTGCTCTTCCTCTTCTCCTTCTGGTACCCCTATAATTTGAATGTTGGAATGTTTAGAGATGTCCTGGAGGATCCTAAGTCTCTCCTCATTTTTTTAATTCTTGTTTATTCCTTCTTTTATGTTTGGTTGTTTCTTTCTTCCTTCTGGTCCACTCCATTGATTTAAGTCCCAGTTTCCTTCCCATCACTATTGGTTCCCTGTGCATTTTCCTTTATTTCACTTAGCATAGCCTTCATTTGTTCATCTAATTTGTGACCAAATTTAACCAGTTCTGTGAGCATCCCGATCACCAGTGCTTTGAACTGTGCATCTGATAGATTGGCTATCTCTTCATCACTTAGTTGCATTATTTCTGGAGCTTTGATCTGTTCTTTCATTTGGGCCATTTTTTTTTTTGTCTTGACGTGCCTGTTAAGTATGAGGGGCATAGCCTTAGGTGTTCTCCAGGGCAGGTTAACCCAGTTGCTGGGTTGTGATGCAGTATGTGGGGGAGGGGTCTGAGAAGGAACAATGGTGCTTGCTCTACTCTCTGCCAGATTTCAGTTCCTTCCACCACTTCCCCCAAGCAAACTGATCCCTTCTGTTGCTGATTCCCATGTGGGTAGGCTCGTGTACATTCTAGAACCCTGTGGGTCTCTCTAACAAACTCTCCTGTGAGGCTGGGAGTCTCTCCTGGCACCTCAGTCCCCACAGGTATTTTCAATCGGTGTCTTGAGGCTTTATTTCCCCATGCTGGGACCCTGGGTTGCGCAGTCTGTCTCGATCCCCAGTTTCCCCTGGTTTATCTGTGCATGAATGTGGGACTGCCCTGTCTGCCAGCTGCCTTGTATGCCAAGCCCCTCCACAATCCACTGCCTTGCTGGGTCCACCCGCAGCCACTTTGCCACAAGTCCTCCGGACCTGGCCGTCCCACTCTGCCCCTCCTACTGGTCTGGATGAATGTTTCTTCTTTAACTCTTTGGTTGTCAGATTTCCATACAGTTCAATTTTCTGTCAGTACTGGTTGTTTTTTTTGTTTCTAAATTTTTGTTGTCCTTATTTTGATTGTTCGAGGAGGCACAGTGTGTCTACCTATGCCTCCATCTTAGCCAGAAGTCCTCAGATTATTCTTAATTTCAGTGTCTCTGATTATATTTTGTTTGCTTTTTTTCTTTTGTTGATTATGTTCCAGTTAAAGGTGGGATCATATGGTATTTGTCCCTCACCACCTGGCTTATTTCACTTTCTTTCAGCCCTTTAAAATGCAAACAGCCTGCTCATGGGAGTGACCTATTATTTGCTTAGACATGTTCCCCATTTACTGATTTCCTAAATTACTCATACTTCTTTGGCTTAAAGTTTTGTTTCCAGTTTTTGGACTGACACCTTTCAATTTAGTGGCCTGTATCAGAAATATCTACTTGGTTTATATGTTGACTCTAGGATAATCCCATAGATTACTAGTTGCCTGTATTCAGACCATCAGAGTTCCACTTTGGAGGCCGCCCTGCTGCCCACTGGCTCCATTCACAGCAAGAGGCACCTGCCCCCTAGCAGCCCAGTTTCCAGCCTGGCTCAATGTTTCACTACTGGTGACCGTCTTATAAGAAAAACTGTTAGTTTAGATAGCTTTCCCAAGAGTTAATGCTACTGGCTTGTATTTGCTTACATTTTTTATACTTTTTATTCTCTATGTGTAGATTTTATGTATTGCTATGGTGCACACAGACAATCATTTCTTTCCTTCTCAGGAAGAAATCATGTGGGCTCGGATGGCCTAAGGCTCTCAGCATTCTCAGTGAACCTGGAAGCCGCTAAGGCAGGCAGTCTCTCTGCCTTGCAGGTCTAGATCTCTAGTGGTCAGTATCTGGAATTAACAATGGCCCCAGGCTAGTCAAGGTTCTAGTCTAAGCTTTGTTTCTAACTCCATGGAACTTGGGCACATTATTTCACCTCTGTAGATTAATTCAGTGTTTTCAACTGTAGTACTAGAATAATTACATCTGCCTTGATTAATTCTCAGGATAGTTGTGAATATCCAGAGACATGTGAATATATTTCAAAAAGTTATAAGTAACATGTAAATGCATGATGTTCGTATTATTAAATTTAATGCTAATCAAAGTTATTGGCTAAGAACTAAGATGATACAGAGAAATGAGCTACTTTAATTTTTGGTCAGATGTTACCGTTAGTGGTTAATTTCTAAAGTTCTGACTTCATGAAAATATTTTGAGAATACTGGCTGATACTGAGTCAGAAATAACTAAGTAGTGATTTGAGAAATATAAAATCAGGATTTGCCACTTTTGTTCTCTTTCCTTATCAGCCAGGTGAATACCGGTATGTGGGCACAAATCACACCTTCATTTTCTCTCTCTCCCCCTCCTCCCTCCCTCCCTTTACCTCTACCTCTATCTATCTCTCCTGCCCTCTCTCTCTTCTTCCCTCCCTCCCTCAGATACACATACACACCTGAATGATGAACTATTACCCAATTAAGAAATAACAGGAAAAACTTTTTTTTCTAGCTAAGGTTGGGAAACTTACTAAGTTTTTACCATATGTCAGTAGCGGGTTGGCTGCATGAAATACATTGCAACACTTAGTTTCTACAACTCTACCCGTTAGGTGAGCATTATTGCCCCATTTTACAGATGAAGACATTGAGACTTGGAAACATGTAACTTGCTTCTAATCACACTATCAGCATATGATAGAACTAGGATTCACATCCCTGACTATGTTTCCCAAATCTCTGGACTTTTCACCACCCCATGATTTCCCAAATGCTTGTGTTTTTCACTGGTTTTTGCCTATACACCTTAGAACACGCTGGGGACAGGGTAAAAATAAAGATCCCTGGGATCCACTGTTGGAAACTCTGAGTTGGTCGTACGAGGCTGAACCTTCAAATCTCTATCCTTAGCAAACATCTCAGGGCATTGTAAAGGGCAGTCATGGTTAGCCCCACCCAACACTGTGGAGTCTGATGCAGCAAATGAGAAAGGATCAAGAAGGGTGGTAACTTCTGGAAAAGGTAAGAAATTGGTGGGGACATCTGAAGAATCAGACAGATGGATAAACATCCACATTTGCATGTGCACACACACACTCCCCCTGCCACTGCCCTGCACTCAAAAATGTAATCTCTACTCACATTCCAATTCAACTGAAGGGAAGGGACTTTTGTCTGTATTTTTTACTCATGCAATCCAAGGGCCTAGGACAGTGTCCGATTATATCAGATCACAATAAACATTTGCTAAATGGATGAATGAAATTTATTGGTCTACTTAATAAATAGTTGAATATGTCAATAGATTGGAAAAATAGGTAAAAGTCTCTAGTTCTACGTTTGCTCATTTCTGTGTAAGGTTTTAGAAGTGGTTAATGCCTGGTGCAGCTGTTCCAATTCAACAATGTGCTGCTCCTTTTCACAGCTCTGTAATCCTTCTCCTGAAATTGTTAATGGAAGTTGGAGACAAACGTACCACCATTCAGTTCAAAATTGGGCTTCTCAGTCCCTTTGGTTCATTTCCTCCCAAATTCATGAATTCAGGAAGAGCTTGTCAACTCTGAACGAGATGACTGTGGCAAAACAAATTTATGTATCCAATCAGAAACGAACAGAAGTGATTCCACTGGTTTGATAGATGTGCCTCAACGAATCTCTGCTCCCTGTGAAGCTGGGGGGGTGGAGGAGGTTTGAAGAGAGGACATGAGAAATCTATTTGTGATGCGCTATGGACCCTGAGTGAATGGGCCTAGAGGTAGGGAAGGCAGCAGGCTGCATCCATCAGCATCATCAACAACATCTGTCCCCACTTCCAGCCACTCCACTGAGGCCCACTGACCATGGTCTGTCACTAGATCTAGTGCTCAGACATTCTGCTGGAGCAGAGCGTTTTCTCATTGCACTAGTGTCGGAGTGAGCCCAAGAGGTACAGGGGAAAATGTGACTGGGGTGAAGGAAGGGTATAGGGCAGGTTAGCAAAAACCCCCTCCCCCACCCCACGATGACTACCAGGTTGCTAAAGGAATCAGTATTCCAGAGGACTGAGTTGTATTGTCAAAGACCTTATTCCCACCCCTAATTCCTTAGGATCAGAAGTTGTGTTGATGTGTGTCTGAGTTCATTACCCCAACTCAAGCATGTAAATTTTCCCATGCCTAGCTGGTGTCATTCAGCCACAATAAGCTTAGGAAACCTAATCTCAGCTAACACATTGGTTACTTTCTGCGTACCAGGTTCTGTGTTAAGTGCTTTAAGACATCATTGTCTTTGAATCTGCCTGATTAGATAGGTATTAGAATTACCTATATTTCACAAATAGACAAGCTAATGCTTAAAGGAGTTAAACGACTTACCCAGACTACACAGCTGGTAAGGAGGGGAGCAGAGAGTCTGTCTTCCCTAGACAATGAACCCCTCTCACCACAAACTGTTGTTCTCTGAACTAGCACACCTATAGCAACACCCATCCCCACCCCACTCCTTCTGGCTTGGCCTTTCAGCTCCTCTTCCCAATTCCCTGTCTCCCTATTCTGCATGTGGGCACTCAAATGACTCTTACTGGTTAGTTTGGAGTCTTAGTTCTGCAACTGTGGCCAAGCCCAGCACTTAGTACTTGTCTACATCAATGATTTACCTCAGCAATCATAGGCTCACTTAGGCTTCTGGCCACGTTATTTCATAGTTACAATTTTTTCATGAAGCTCCTGGTATTTCTGCATAATGGAAAAAGAAAGGGGGTGCAGGGAACCCTTTGATATTGGTGAATCAGGATGTAGGAGTGGGGGAGTTATGGCATTATCAGGAGTGAGGTGATGGGGTCTCTGAAGGGTGTGCAGCTCAAGGGATGGTTCTGAGATACAGCTGCAGAGTTGAAATCCTGTCTTGACTGCTGGGTGACCTGGGCTAATTGCATAACTCCTCTCCAAAGTTAGGACAATTGTTCCTACAAGACAGAACATGGGGTTGCTGTAAGAATGAAGGGTGTGGGGTGCATGGTCCCTTGCCTGGTGCTTAGTGTATTCACTAACATTGGTTCCCTTGAACCCAGGTTATGAAAGGGTGGTCCCTGGAGAGCTCCTCTGTGGGGAATAGTCCCAATGAACATGGGTTGTTGGATTGGCTCTTCTCTACTGAACTGATCCTGCTGCTCCAGAACCCAACCCCAAAATTACCCTCTCATCCTTCACTCCAGCCTCTTCTGTACCAAGAGCATGAGATTACTGTTCTTTAGCAAAACCCATGTTGAAGGAACATTCTAAAGTAAAGAGAAAACCTTCTTTCTGTGAGCCCTCCAGAGCCACAAGCCTGTGACCCTCAGAAGGAAGGCACTTCTGGGTGTTCTATCAGTGCAGCAGCTCCCAGGTTAGGACCTCACAGGTCTCTGCTGATCCTGACCCTGGCCTGCTTTTGTGCTCTGCACACACTGGAGTCTCCTGGCTTCCTGACGCAGAACAGGTGGGAGGCTCAGAACCAAGAAGCTGAGGAAGTTTCTCAGCCATGAGAGCTCTCAAGCAGGTCCAAGAACAAGAAGGAAAGGCAGGAAAATGAAATGTTCTGGGCTTGGTTCTTCTGCCCTCCTCACTGTCTGTGTTATTGTCTAGGTATTGTCTCACCTTTTTACTGAGGTGGAAACCCAGAGACCTTAAGTGACGTGGTCAAGATCTATATCTATCAGACAGAAAAGCTCATCCTCTCTCCTCTATCTTTCTGCTCCACATGGGAAGGGATGAAATGGAGGTGAAGGGACAGATGGGAAAGAGACACTGGATTCTGATTCCAGAGCAGAGAGCATTTGTCAGTGTGAGATCTGAGGCTATGAATGTCAGACTCAGGTCTTAGATGGCCCCTTGCAGATGCCTCTGAGTCTTTGTTTCTGTTCACCAAGATATCAGGAAGACATTTATTGGGTAAGGCTTGGACACCTGCTCTCTTCTGCCTGGAAACAGGGAAGGTCACCTCGTAATTAACTTTGTGACACAATTCATTGGAATGGGAAGGGTATTCTTCAATTGTTTTGTGGTGCAGAACAAATGCCTCATTAATCAGAAACATATCAACCTGAGCCCAAGCACTAATAATGTGAGAGAGAATAATGAGCCGGTATCACCTGGAACACAACTGCAGGCACATGCTCATTCTTCAGAGGAGCCCAGTGTACTTGGACTTGTAAGATGGACAGTCACAGGAGGGATGAGGGGCAGGACTGAGCAAGAGATGGGGGATGGAGGGACATAGAGTCAGGAGGAGAGTGCTGTAGTAGCCTTTCTTTCAAGATATTTGGGTAGGCATGGAAAGGCCCAGACTTTCAAGGATAACGATCCTGGGGCTAGGAAGTAGAGCCAGGGAGCAGACAGTCTGGGAAAACCTTCCAGAAGCAAAAGAGTTACCTCATGGGGTCACACAGTCATCAGCTCTTGATTCCCAGCATGTCCCCCCCGCCAGACAAGAACACAGAGATCGATATGGGATCTCCAGCTCATGTTCTGGTTTCCAATCACACAAACTATTGATGCATTTGCTCCTTTTCTCATTTGTTCATTCACTCATCCCCTCATCTGTTTGATCAATAGTCATTGTTGAGAATCTTGACTTTGAACTGGAAAAACACCAGATGAATGTGGCCACCCTGGTTTTCTCATACTGATTGAAAGTTCTGATTGATGGCTGGGTCATTGTAGACTCCTTGTGTTGAATCATATGAAAGATATCATCTCAATATCCAAATTAAACCCAGTTTTAGCTACTTTTGATTTATAAAACTACAAATAAATTATTGCATGATTGGTGTACCTTCATTGTATGAGATTTAGTAGGGACTGATGAGAATAGGAATTCCTAGGTGATAAAAAAATCAAAACTAGCCTAATTTCTTGTTTTAAACATGAAGAGATTAGAGTCTTCTGAGAAAGAGATTTTTGCCCAAAATCAACACAGTTGCTCTGAGACAAGAAAGGAATCGAAACCCAGAGGGTCCCAAATCCTGGTTTCATGCACTTTCCACCACATTGTATCCTGGAAGATTCTGGGCCAGAAAGATAAGTGATCTTCCCAGTTAAGAGCGCTGGACTCAACTCTAGGGGACAAGACAACTTTCCGGAGCAAGTACGCCCAGCCATTTGCTGGGGCCGCCATATGCCTGCTGGCTGTGCAGGATGCTGTTCTGAGCCTCCTCACCAATGCGTCTCCTCAGCCTTCCTCACCCACACCTCAGGCCAGAAGCTGACCCACCTCAGAAGGAAGCCGCCCGCCTGTTCAACTCAGGACTCGGTCTCCAGTCTGATAGGGGCACCTTGCAAAAACATGGGGTTCAGGAAAAGGCTGACAAGGTCTCACAGGACCCCAAAGTGAAGTAGCTTCAAGTCAGCAGAGCCCAGCTTTCAGCTGAACAAAGACTTCTTATTTGAGAAAAGAATTATTATTTTCTCAATAAAAAGCATCTTTTATTGAGATAACTATTTCAGTATGTAGATTTAAATGTATATTATATATTTTAACATATTGAATGAAAGCTATGAGGAGTTAAAAAAAGATTTGTATTTTTAAAAATGCAAAAAAAAATGTTTGCTTATTTAGCTTTTAGTTCACTGGTTTAACTTGTAGTCAGACTGCAGCTCACATATGTCACATATGGAGAGGACATTGGGAGAGGGCTTTTTTTTTGTTTGTTTTTGAAGTAATAGGTATATTCCAGCAAATAGAAAGGTTTGAGTTTTGTTTTCACCCAAGAAGGGATTCTTCTTTCCCTGACTCGCGGGGGAATGGGATGAATGCTGACTTCGTATTCAGCACCATAGTGGGACCAAGTCTTATTTTACTTTGAGGCACAAGCTATTGTAATAACAGTCCTAAGATGGGACGGGATCTAGTCAGTGCTTTTATTCCTTACCTTAGCTAGGTCCTAGCTAAGGACCTGCTAGGAGGTAGTCCTAGCCTCTCGAGCAGTCTTTTTTTCTTAAACTCTTTTCTTCCTACTCCCTCAGTGTTATTTAAATAATTGTGTGTGTGTGTTCCTGATACTTTCCAACCCTGGCTCTTCTCTCATTCTCTTCCTCCAAGGCCGTAAGACTATTCTATACTCTTCTCCTTCATCTCCTGCTAAAGCCCTTGAGTAACTCCTCATCTTCCTTTAATGAACAGATTCCTTAAAAGTAGCATGTTTTTTCATATACCCTATCTCCTTGGCCATATGTTGGTGTCATCTCCCCCACAGTCTCCTTGAAATCTGTGTCCAGACTTTTTAAATTTATTGCACCTAGGCTTTTTCACACATCAAACAGGTTTATTGATGAGGAAACCAAGCTTGAAGAGATTAGATAATTTACTGAAGGTCACGTGGTTGTCAGGAGGAAGCCAGAACTCTGCCTTTCCAGCAGCCTGGTTTTTCTCCCATGCTCTTGTGAGCTTGCAGAGCAGGGAGATTTCAATAACCAGGCTCTCACCCAGCAAGAGTGAGTACCCTATCCAATGGTTTGTGCCCACGATGCTCTGCCCTGCCAGCAGGTGAACTGAAATCAACCCCTGCTTTTAGACTGCTCGGGAAGAGGAGAGGCTTGCTGGAACCACCTGGTGGCAAGTGTGCTCTATTTCGCTGTGCTCCCCCAGCCTGGTCAGAGGGTTTCCTTGTACCTCAGTCGGGTGCAGGAGTAGCTACCCATCTCATCCTCATCTTCTTCCTCCTCCCTGCCTCCCCTTCCTTCCTACCTTGACTCTTCTTCCACCTCTTTTTATCATTTTCTTTTTTCTTCTTTCTCATTATCTCCCTCTTTTTTCTTGCTTTGCCCTTTATATATTTATTTATTGCCCTCTTTTAAAATATTCTTTTTGTTTTTTTCCTTGCTGTCCTCAGCAGGACAGCATTTTTGATCCTAACTCGTATTGTTCCTTGGTGTCTCACATGTTATAATAAGAAATCACACCCCACCCCCTTCTCTGCCTCAGTCTATCTTCTGCAGACTCCCTGGTCTCATCCTGTAGTGCTCTGTGGTGTGAGGCCTTAGTGTCTGAAGTCAGGACACAGGAGTTTGCCTCAGGGATTGCTAGGTTAGAATGCAAAGACTTCAGGCAAGTCACTTCATTGCTGAGAACCTTTGCTGCCTCCAATGCCTTGCCTTACAGCAAGGCTAACTAAGGCCGCTTCTCTGGACTGAGGTGAGGATTAAATGAAATGAGGGGCTACGACAGCATCTGGGTCACCTGCAAAGTGTTCTCAAACCCCTGTGCCTGGAGCACCTGCTAATTCCTGTGGGGTCACCATCTTCCATGTGCCCCATCACATAGACTCTGTTTCAGGCACAAATGGTCCCTTCAGTGCCACTTAGCCCCAACACAGCACTTATGCCTCAGCCCACATCCAACCTGCTCATTTGTCATCTGTCAAAGACCAGCTCCTATGTAAGCTCTTCCAGAAGCCTTCCCTGCAGCGCCCCCCTGAACATCAGCCTTTCCTTTGCCATCCCATTCTTCCCTCTGCGCCTGTGGTGAAGGCTTTCCTACTGCATTTTGCCATGTATAATGTGCACCCACGTTTTTGTGCACGTTATACACAGGATTATTATTCCCCTTTATTATACTCATGGCATGTAACCATTATACCTGTGTATAATGTGCATCCTCATTTTTCCCTCAAAAATTTGGGCAAAAAAGTGCACATTATACATGGCAAAATATGGTAATTAGGTAGAAACACGGAGGGAGGAAATATTTTCCTTTTGAATTCTCTGTGGCACTAACCTAGCTCTGAGCACAGAGGCGGCACTCAATCGATACTTCATTTACTGGTTTGAGTTCTCTGGAGCTCTAGCTTAGTTCTGCTGTGAGGGGAGTAGAAGACTAAAGGCTCCTGAGTCACGTGAACTCCCCTCAATGGTTTTCTGCAGAAAGGCAGCATGGTGGATGAAAGCACTATTACAGCAGTCCCCAACCTTTTTGGCACCAGGGACTAGTTTCATGGAAGACAATTTTTCTACTGATGGGAGGAGGGATGGTTTCAGGATGTTTCAAGCACATTACATTGAAGCTCACCTCCTGCTGTGTGGCCCAGTTCCTAACAGGCCCGGACTGACACCCGTGTGAGTCCAGGAATTGGGGACCCCTGCATTATCGGATCAGACAAAACTGGCTTTGAGCACCAACTCTACTACCCAGCTGGGTGATCTCAGGACTATTACTTAATTTCTCTGATCCTCAGTGCTTTTCTCTATAAAATGGGAACATTAATAGTACCTTCCCACCCCTATGTCCGAGGGTTGTTCTGAGGATTAAATGAGATACTCGTTATTTGGTTCTTCCAAAAATTAGCAATAGGTTATTTTTAGCTCAGCTGTCTCTAGTTTCTTTCAGATGATTCAGCTGTCATGATGCCCTTCTTCATAGCACAGTCTGGTCTTTCAGAGAGATGGCAGAACTGAGGAATCTGTAAGTATGGACATCTTGAGAGGTCAAAGGTGTATTCAGAAATGCAATGACCCTTTGATCCAGCCATTTCTACACTGCCTTTCTGCTTTTTAATGCTAGAGTCCTTTTGACTTGCCTTGTCCTCCCCATTATTTTAAAAAATCAAGATATGGGTACAACAGATACTGTCATTACACATCAGCTCCTACCCCACTCTTAAGACAGCCACATCCAAGTGCCCTTAGAAAAATGTCCACTTTCATGCCCGGGAAGGCAGTGCTGAGACTGAAAGGAGGCTGCTGGTACATGCCGACTGAATGCAGTTGAGGTAGGAGTCAGGCAGTTCCGGTAAGGGGCCAGGCAAGAAGTGCAAACCAGAACAACAGCAGGTGTCAAAGCCAGCCTGGCTGCCACAAGAGGAAAGCTGATCACGAACTCCCACTGTTGATCAAAGCAAGTGGAGTGGCTAATCCCCCAGTGGGAAGGAAGGAGTGGCCCCTGGAGGGGACATCAAAATATTTGGGCATCTAGGCCCTGGCCAGGTAACTCTGTTGGTTAGAGCACTGTACCGCTACGCTGAAGTTGTAGGTTTGATCCCTGGGTAGGGCACATACAAGAATCAACAAATGAATACATGAATGGGTAGAAAAACAAACTGATATTTCTTTCTCTCTTCCCCTCTCTCCCTAAAATCAATGAATAAAAATTTTAAAAAGATTTTGGTCCCCAAATTGCAGTTCCAGCTGGGTTTTTAAGTTCCTTTGCTCCATAAGAAGGAGAAAAGAGTTCTTAACTGAATGCCTGCTGTGTGCTTAGCACATCCACATACATGTTATTTCATTTAACCCTCAATAAAAATATTGTGAAATACTCCCCACTTAACATGGCTCTGTCCTCATCTCTTGCACTCTTCTCTGCTCTGCCCTCCCTCATTCCACTCCACCACCCTGGCCTCCATCCTACACCTCATATGCTTCCATCTCATTCCCACCTCAGGGCCTTTGCACTTGCTATTTCCTCTGCCTGGAAGGTTTTTATTCTAGATGTTCCCATGGCCTTTCTTTTTCCTCCTTCAGGTCTGTACTCATTCATGTGCCAAGATCTTCTCAAAGAGGTTCAAATTACAGCTCCCCATAGCAATTGGCAATATCCTCTTATCTTCTTTTGGGTATTTCTTTTTCTCTCTATGATACTTATAACTGTATTAATACACACAGACACACACACACTCTACATATTAAGACAACCAGGTATTATGTCCCTGCCACTTAGAACAACATTTGTCCTATAGCAAACACTCAATAACGGATGGTTAAAGGATGATTGTATGGATGGATTGAAAAATAGGGATTATTTTTGTCATGTTACCAATGAGGAAATGGAGGCTCAGAAAAACCCTATGACCTGTGGTCATCTAGCCAGTGAGTGCCCAAGCCAGGATCAGAGCCCAGTCTGCCCAACCTCAGAGCAGGTCCTCTGCACACCTCTCTTACCTAGGGCAATGCGTGGGGCAATGGGGCATGGGAGTGCATCAGGCTGAAACTGTGAGAAGCTGAGCAAGTCCCACGAGGCGAGTCTGAAGAACTAGAAGGCAGTGCTTAGAACATACTCCTGCAAACTGTGCTGGGTGGTGAAGCTGGAGCAGCTAATACCACATAGTAAGTTTTAAAATGGAAAGCCAGAAATGACCAGATACGATGTTAATGGTTATACAATCCTATTTCACCTTGCATGTGAGTTAAATATTACCATTGTCAGCCTCATTTTATAGGCGGGCAATTATATTCTCAGAGCATTTGAAACACCTTTCCATGGCTGCACAGTTTGGGTGATGAGGCCCTCATCCCACACCCTTTCTTCCCCTCCCTGCCTTCGCCTGGTGCCTGCTCCCTCTGACTCCTTGGGAGAGTGGCATTCAGGTGAACCCCACCCCCACCTGACCAGGGCTGACTGCCTCCCCCAGCTGGTGTCAAGTGCACCCTGACTTGATGGCATGGGCTGCCAACTGGGATCTGGGCTCCAAGCATGCTGCCAGCCTCTGCCAACCTGAATCCCTGCTGGGCAATCAGCTTATTTTCTCCAGATGCAGGGAGCCATGGGGAAATCCGATGGCAAGAAATTGAGATGTTTTATCCTGTGAAAAATCACAGAAGGCCCTACTTTGAACTCCTCACCCTCATGAGTATGCAGGAGTGCTGGAGTCATTCCCATTTGTCTGACTCTAGGGCAGGACAGCTGATGACAGAATATTGCTTGACTTTGGCCTTGGGGAGCTGGAGAGGGCATCCCTTGGTGTCCTGTGAAAAACTCCCTCTGCCAGGGCCTTGGTAAGTGAGAAGTTGTGATCATTCCAATAGGACTGACTGAAAATCTATTTGTTCTGACTGTGAAGAAAGTGTTTACGAAGCTAACAAGAAATATAAATAAGAACTGGAGGGGAATCCTACTGCTTCTAATGTGCTTGATATGTTAATTACAAATTATGCTTATCTTTTGTATTAAAGCAGGTCCCCTCAGGAATTTATATGTTAGCTAGCTGCTATGAGAATTTGAAAGATATTGGGTGGGTTTCTTTAAAAATATGTTATCATTTATGCAAGTGTTAACATCTATTTACTCATTCATCTCTTTGTTCAATAAATATTTAGTGAGCTCTTACTCTGTGACAGGGATGGTAGAGGACACTGAGAGGCAATAGGGAATATTAATACAGGAGGCCCCGGCCCTCAGGAACTCAGGAACTTCTATAGGGGAAACTGTTCTGCTGTGACAGAGATGGTTTTCAGGCTGCTACAGTTTCAGAAACAGAACTGGTGACATCTCAGAAAACTCATTAAAGGAAGGCCAGTGTCCATGATCAGCTGGGCTACAAGAGACAGTGCACCAAACCATGAATTAATTGGTTTGGTGCTTGGGCCTTCATAAGCCTTACTTGCAATGCCAGAGAGATCTAGCATCAAATCCTAACCTTGTCATTTAATAAGCTATGTGACATGGGCAAGTCACATAACCTCAGTGAGTCTCAGAGGATCATCTGCAAAACAGAGACACTAATTTGAACCTCATGGGACTTAATGGATTAAATGAGAAAAGAGACATAAAATGCTCATCACAAGACAGAAAACAGCATGTGACAGCCAATAATGTCATCAGCCTTTACCGCTAAAATATAAGAAGTCCTGTAATATCCTGAGCTTTGGTATCACTCCCTTTGATACATGTGCACATGCGCGTACATAGAAGAAAAAACATACACATTGGCATGTCAACACATGCATCTATCATCACTACACACCAATATACATGCCCATGAACGTGCAAGACGAGTTTAACTGCACGCACAGGTGCACACACACACGTTTGCATGCATGCGCGCTTTCAGGCTTTCTTCACCCCCCTTCCTGATTGCAAATACAACATGAACAAGTCACTGTAAGATTCTCTTTGTTTCTTTGGTGTCTTTCCCCCTCTTGTTTGTATGTCTTTATTTCATTTTATCCCCATAATTACTCACTTTCTTCATGACACAGTCTCCCTCCTCCCCAACAGGCAGACATTCCACAGAAGATTTTCTCTATTACTAAAAGTCTAGGGTTCTGAGTTTACTCACACTAGGAATTTCACTCCTACTTTCCCAGCTTTGCCTCTGGGGTGACTCTGGGATTGCTCGCTATGTCCAACTGGTGAACTCCAGCGTCTAGCTCTGTGCTCTGAGGAAATTTGTCAGCTCAATTGTTGTTCCCTAGTCAACTGTGTGGTGTAACTGAAGGTGGGAGAGCTGTGAAACTTGCAGAATGAATTCCCCCTCAGACCTCCCCCCTGAGTGCACACCCATGCGTGGGCAGAAATGCATGCCTTTGCATTCAGAGACATTATACACACATGCTCTTGTGTACCTTCTTATTTTATTGTTCTTTGTTGTTGCTGCCCTTTTGCCCATTATTTCAAGTTCATGTGCCAGAAGACAGATCTCTGGTGAAAGAGCAAGTTAAATTTTGTCGATTCAGTGATACATTTTATTTTGTTTCTCATTAAGTTTTGATTTCTACCCAAATAAACCTGAAATCCTCATTTTTTTTTTACTCCTGCTTCCAGATATTTCATGGCAATTGACCAAGTGAAATAGACTAGGAGTTTGGTAGAGGAAAGAGAGGACTGGTTCCCTCTGAAAAGAGGTTTTCAGGATCTTCCTGAAAGTGAGTCAGGCTTAACTTTGGACAAGATTCCCTGGGTGTTTTCTAAATCATATGGAGTTGGACTGTGTAAGACAAACCTTTTCCCATTTAAGGTAGAATGGAATTCTTACAACTAGCCCATCAAGCATCTGAAGTGGAGTTCTAGTCTAAGCTATAGAGTAGAGGTTCTAGGAATCAGAGGATAAGAAAGATGCCTTAATCTCTTCAATAACATAGCAAATATTTGTTGAGTAGCAGACATCACGCTAGGTATTGAAGTTGGGTGAACAAAACAAATGCAACTCCAGCAGCTGCTTATAATCAGATGAGGGATCTGGACATCAAACACAACAGCACACTAACAGTTTTTCAAGTACAACTGTGATAAATGTTAAGAAGGATAGAAGTGGGGTCTTTGGGAATGTAAATGGTTTCGATTGGGTGGGAGGGATGTTACTTAAGGAAACTTCCCTGAAGGGGTGACGTAAAGTTGTCCAGAGGCAGAATGGAGGAGAACATTCCAGAAAGAGGAAATAGCATAAGCAAAGGCCCTGATTCACTAGTTCTCTGGCTCATCCATGGAGGGAATAGAAGCCAAGGTGGTTGGATGGTAACGAGCAGGGTAAAGTAGTGTGAGAAGGAGCTGGGACAGTGGCAGGGAGTTCATTGCAGAAGTCTTTGCAAAGCACTCAGATACTGTGACCCTTTCCTGTGCGTCAGCCACATCTTCTGGAGAAGTGAAACCCAGACATGCACAGAGCAAAGGACAGACACTTGGACACAAGGTCCCCCAGGATAAATATTCATGCTGGCTTTTAGGCTTATGTAAAATTATTTCCTCTTTAAATGGCTGTTTTTAAATGAACACTACAATTTTTTTTCTCTGTGTCAAGAGTCACATCAACGTATCATGTACCAACTTCCCTATCTAGCTGTTGCAATGACCCTCTTAAATGGCTTATTATGGTCTCAGGAATTCCAACACAGGGCAGGGGCACCTAGACGCCAAACGTTTTATTTCCCAGGCTGTGTTTGATCCTGGTTATATCAGTACAACTGCAATTCCTCTTAAGTACTTTCATCTCTGGTCAAGTTGATCTAATTTGCATAGAAATCTTTAACCTGATTTATTTCCCAACAAACTAAAAACATTTGTTAGTAAAGGTTTTAACTATCTGCCCACATGAAAAGTAATGCTTCAAATTTGCATTATTTGTATTACAAAAATGATGGAAAATAAGTCTGAAGAAGTTGAAACACATTTCCAGGAATTGGCTGCTTGACAAAAATTCAAGGTTCTTTGAATGTGAGAGTTAGGGCAATTGACCTTCTTCATGCAAATGATGATAAGACAATAAGGTTGTGAAAGAAGATAGGACATCAGCCCACACAGACCCTGGTCATTTCCGCAAGCTCCAAATCCCCAGGCAACTATTTCCCTCCCAGTCAGCAAAAGTGATGGTTTTTACACAAGCTATTAATTTTAGAAGACACCTTAGATAGAACAAAGCCTGATCTATATTCCATCCTCAGCCATAGTTCCAAATCTCAACACCCATTTGAGTGTTATTATTTAAATTTTTTTTTAAAGATTTTATTTACTTAGAGAGAAAGAGAGGGAGAGAAACATTAATGTGTGGTTGTCTATTGTGTGCCCACTACCAGGGACCTGGCCTGCAACCCAGGCATGTGCCCTAACTGGGAATTGAACCGGTGACCCTTTGGTTCACAGGCTGGTACTCAATCCACTGAGGCACACCAGCCAGGGCTATTATTTTTAACTTTAGAAACAGATAACCTTTATACAAAACAAGACCTTAATTTCTTGGACTGGCTACAAAAAGAGTAGTTGAAATTTGTGGAAGATTGAAATGATTGATTTATCCTTTCAGGCAAAAGCATAATAGGAATAACCCCTAGAAAACTAATTCTGTCACCTTTGATCCTTTCTCTCTTGGGCTCTCCCTGCCCCCTGGCTCACCCCCTTATCACTGTTCATACTTTTTTTGGCTCACCTGTGTATCAGTCAAGAAAAAGATCACACACTCAGAGTGGGTGATAGGAGGAGAGCGTAACAACAAGTCAGCATCTACCAAAATGTGGGCAGGGCTTAGGGAAAAACCAACAGGAACTAGTGTGGTAACCCAGAGTGCCCCAGCATCAGTGCTGCTAATGGTGGGGAGCTATTACCACCCCAGGTCTGAAGGGCCAAGAGAAGGGAGCGGCTGCCTGATAGGAGGTAGATCTCTGATAGACTCAGTCAACCCTTTGTGTCTCTGCTGGGAGAGAGCTGGGAATAGATACCCTAATCTCGTTGCCCTTCCACCTCTGATCTCCCAGTGTCTCCTGCTGATCAAACCCAACCAGAAGCCATGAGGCAAGGGTGCTCACTGAAGTTCAGCGTCCTTCCAGAGCACAGAGCGAGGTCAAAAGACATAAACAGAGAATCTCAGGGACATGGGGGTGAACACGGGTGAGAATATCCAGCACTAACTGCTTGCTTTCCTCACTAAACTATGAGAGCCTTTTCAATGGGGAATGTATTTTTATTTTGTAGCCCAAGCCCCGCTCTCAAGCTCTGACAGATAGAAAGGACTTAATAAATTCTGAGTAGATGAATAGATGTAGGGATAGTGAATGGATGGATAATTAAATGACTGAATGAATAACCAAATGACTGAATGAATGACGGTAGGATAACAAAGTTTCACTGCTGGAGTTCTGTAGGATGATCTGCTCTGGTAACTAGCTGGGAACAATCTGTAATTAACACATCAAATTCTTCTAACGGCCTTGACAGACTTTGTCTCTGCTGCAGCTTTAGCCGCCTGCACAGAAGCTTGTTGTGGCCGGGATGAAATTGCTTTCTTCATAGCAGAGATAAAGCACCTCCCACCTCCTATTCCGAAGACCTCAAAGTCTGAATTAGGAGAGACGTGAATTAATGAATTCTTCATGTAACAAGAAAAACCTCTTTTAATAACTGGGAGTTAAACAGAGTTTGGATCCCTGCTGATCTTATTGGCAAAATTAAATAAAAGTGACATTCTGCTGGCCCAAGCAAATTAGCAGCCAGCCTGTGTAAAGGCTCAGTTAACCCGAGACATTGTATGATGTATTACCCATTGTTTGACGTACTTTCATAAGAGCAAGACGAAGTGTCCCATCCTTTAGACTCTGGTAATGTGCTTCATTGTTAAATTCAATAGGAAAAGCGATTCATACTGTGGTATGATTGAAAAGAAAATTGAATCCTTTTGATGTTATAAATGTGTCTATTACTGCGTGTGCACACAAATTTTCCATGGAAATTATGGTGAAAGTAGTGATTCTCCTCGAAAAATGCATTAGTGTTGACACATTCAATTTTATCTGCATCAGAATATAAATACCCTTTAACCGTGGTCAAATTGTGCGGAATGTATATACCGCATCTGCATAAGTCACTTGTCTATCTATCTATCGAAAAGAAAGCGTCGAGTTCTGAAAGCCATCCTGGTTCTCCATTTGCAGTTTTAAAAATGTATATTATTGAAAGCATTGGTATAAGATTTATGTGAGGGTCTTTCTAATTTAAAATACAGTTGCATAAAGCAAAGGTCTGTAATTTTATGTCCTTGTTACACAAAGCAAGTTTGAAAGCTTTGGGAGACCTGGTGAGTTTGTGGCATGAGTGTCATGCTAGCACTGGTCACCAGGCCATTACTGGCCGTGCCTTGACCGCGTGGTCATGGGACCTTCACACAAGGAAGTAGGTGATGTCAGGGACACACTACTCAGTATGGCTCTGTGGTTTCAAATCCTATTGCTTGCAAGCCACGTGAGGACAGTAAAATGTCTGTCACTCCTTGCCTCTTCCTCGCTAAGGCCCACACCTCTTTTCTGTTCTGCTCCGCCTTTCTCTTGACTCTGTCCTTCTCTAGCTGTAAAATTCGAGGGAGTTGCTTCTCTCTGGGCTTCAGTCTCCTCTTCTGCAAAGCAAGGCAGAAGGCGTCTGTGTCCTTCCAGGTTAATGTTTGGTACTATTGAAACACGTTATGATCTTTTTTTGCTTCCATCCCTATATCAGTCAGGACCTTTTGGGTCACAAACAGAAAATTCAACACAAAATGGCTTAGGAAAAATGAGAATGTGTTGTTCCTCTACCGTCTACCTCCACCAAAAAAAAAAAGTTCAGGAGTGAGTCTGGTGATGGACATTATCCCCAGAACTGAGTTCCTTTCTGGCACTTGGCTTTTCCCTTGGTGTTGAGTCTGTTTGCAAACTCTCTTGGTGATCCCTTCCCCTGATGGCAAGATGGCCACACTCCTTGTTGACATCCTTCCTACTCCAAATCCAGCAGTCCAAAAAGTCTTGAATATGTTTTTGAACAATATTCTGGGACCTGGCTCTCCTCGACCCCAATTTGGTTAGTACTCATCCCTGAAACACTGCAGGCAGAGGTGTATGAGGTTTGGTTTGCTAGGCTGGGGTCACGTCCACCCTCAGAGCTGAAGGGAAAGTAGACTCAACCCTCGGCTAATGGGTGAGAGTGGGAGAGGGGCAGTCACTTCAGGAAAGTACATGCTCCTGTTATGTGTTTACAAGAAGGGTAAACGCGCACTGGAAGGCAGTGGGGAGACACATCTGCTGTAATGTGCTTATGCAAGCAGCTTCAGCTTCCATTCAGCCTACTTTTTCTCAGTGTGGTGAATCCTTGCCTGTCCTTCAAGATCAAGTTTAAATAACCTCTTCACTGAGCTCTCCCCAAACCCCACCTCACTTCTTTACTCTCTTAGCGCTGAAACACACTTCTGTTATAGAGTCTGTTGTATCATCCCATCACTCCAACTAATACTTATTGAACACATGTTAGTACAGAGCAGTGCTCGTGCTTGTTTCCACCAAGGAGTTGGAATGCCGAGCTCTTACGTGAAGGCTGCATGACATGCGGAAGAGAAATGTGGGATGAAGTCAGGGAAGGGGGCAGTGGAAGGGCTGGCAGGGAAATAGCTGAAACTAGCAGGAAAAGGGGGCAGGATGACTGGCTCTTCCAGGAGGGCACTGGCACATCGAGCCACTCAGTACATATTTATGGACTATCTACTGTGTACCAGATAGTGTATAGGTGCCTGGGGTAAATTAGTGAGAAAAAACCATGCAGAAATACCTGTCTTTGTGGAGAGAATCTAGAAGCGGGAATCTAGGATCTAGCAGGCTGAAGAAAGAGCCAGTGCAAAGGCCTGGGAGTAGGTGCTTGTTTGACTTATCGACAGATCAGCAAAATGACTATTGTGGCTGAGAGGCAGTGTAGGAGGAGGTCACATCAGAAAGGTACTAAGGACAGATCATGGAAGGTCTTGTAGGTCATGGTAAGGACTTTATACTTCAACCCACCATCCGAGTCTTGAAGCCATCCTGATCTAGACAAAAAAAAAAAAGTGCATTATCATCCTATGGAGAAATAGGACTAGGATTAGACTCAATGAAGGAATCCTGGATTCTCACCGAATTACCACCTTCCTCTCATTAATTTATCCTAGGCTGTAGGAGTGGACATCTATCTGCCTCAGTTTCCCTGTTAGCTGTTTTTATTCACCAGGTGGCTTTGCTGAGACCCTGACATCTTTGGCATAGCTTATAGTTCCCCAGTTGGGAGGGTGGTGGGTAGTACAGAGATGAAGGGGTGGAAGAGGGCTGGAGGGCTGGATAGAGTTTAATGCTCAGGAACAGGGTTCATGAGTCAGAGCGCAAGGTTTGAACCACAGCTCTGCCACTCACTATTTATGTGGCACTGACTAGTTATTTATTTGCCCTGAGCCTCATTTTCCTTATCTGTTAAATGGGAGCCAGAATACCTGTTTCAGTGTGCATCCTATGATAGCCTATGTAAATCGCATAGCATAGAATAAGCCCTCATTAACTAGCCACTAGTAGTAGCCAATAGTAGTATTACTATACTGGACAGTTCTTGCAAATCCTTTGCACCTGGGGTTGGAACACAGTTCTTTATCCCCCTAGGCACTGGCTGGGGACTGTTTTCTCAGAGCCATGAACCTCTGCATACTTGGACTCCCAGTGTGCTCAGTCACCTGGCTTTTGGCTGCCCCTTACCACCTTTGTTCCATTCCTCTCCAAGAGCTGACTTGGACCATATTGGCTCTTAAAATCTGTCTGAGATAGACCCAATATCACCATGTATATTTGGACATGGAATATTTGGCTGCGGGCTACTCCTCCTAACTGGGGAACAACCTCAGAATTTTCTTATTTATGCCCACATTGGTTCTATCTGTCTTATCTTCATTCCTACCCTGCCAGCTTGGCTGGACCCAGCAGGACTTGGACAGCCACACCTTAGGAGAATCATGCCACCTGCCTGTCACATTCCTCTTTGCTCAGAAAGCAGTTTCTTCAGGTGCTGTCTCCCTCTCACAGGATTCTTCCTTGGACTCTCTCATACCAATGTTCTCTCTAATATACCTCTAGGACAAAACTTACCAGGACAGTGGTCTTTTCCTGGGGAAAAACTCCCTGTGGTCTTTCTCTGCCTCTCACTCTTCTTGGTCTTGCTCTCCTTATGGAAGTCTCAGCCTCTCTCCCCCATGTAGCACATGAACACTGCCTTGTAAATTGTTCAGAATCCAAGTCTGGGTGGGATATTTACCCACAGCGAATTATGGTTGGATGCATTCCTATGTCAACATGTGCCACGTTCATTTCTTATAAAGTAGTTCATTATTCTGTGGGGCATAAATAGTATTACCAGATTGATATGATTAAAGCTAGTGAGTCATTAATTAGCATCTAATTAAAAGAGATGAGTTACATACCCATGTACAGTAGCTAATGTTATGTTTCCCTGGAAAAAGAAATGATCACGTGTACAGCAATTGTTTTTGAAGAAGCCACACCAAACCATGTGTGCAGTTCTCTAGGGATGTAGGGACAGTGTGTGCCCTGGGGGACTCGAAAATTAAGTTTGTTACTTTCCAAAGATGTGGGTGCCAACATGAGCTAGGATCTTTCTGGCCCCAGGCAGCTGGCCTGAGGTTTTCATGATTTCTAGGAATATCAATGGAAATCTGTCGAGGCAACTTCCCGGGCTCCAGCCCAGGCTCCAGTGTCTTCTGTTCAACCTTCTATTGCAATTGCCAACTCACACAGCCAAGTGTTCTCACATTCTTTATTTAACATGATTCTCATCGAACTCATATTCCCATCTTATAAACCAGAAGAGCAAACCTCAGACAGGACTCATTGTGACTGATTTGATAAGAGCAGAGAATTTCTAAAGCACCAGGATACATTCCAGCCATTCAAGCCAGATATTCAAGGCCTTTTGAATACAGTTTTGATGTCTCCATGTAGCCTCCCTTATTCCTACTTCTTACCTTTTTCTCCAAGTGAATGGCTCTCTGCCATGTTTGTCCCTAACGTCATAATTCGGCTCACAGCCGACTGAGAAGGCTCTCATCCTGTCCTCCACCTGCCCGCGTCTCACGTAAACTCCTGGATGCAGGCCAGTTCTGATTGCATCCACACAGCCCTGACTACTACATGCCCTAGTCACTCTCCCTCTCACAGGATTCTTAGTAGATTTGTACAGTAGAATTGAAACTAGAAGGAGATCAGAGCTCACTTAACTCAAACTTCCCATGGTGCAGCTGTTCCCCTCAGGGCATCCCGCATTTGTAGTGATGGAACCTCGTTTTACAGCACTGAAAGGATTTTGTTTCCATATTTATTATTCACTGCTTCTGATTATCAGAGTAATAGATAAAAATGATCTGGAAGACAGTAGGGAAAATAACTGGTTACTCCTAGAGAAGGACTAGGATGGGAATAGGAAGAAAGTAGGTCAGAATATTAAGGGGAACTTTTATTTTTACCAGTACCTATATCTTTTACATCATTTATATTAATGTATAGCTTTATAATAAAAACAATAAATAAATAAAAGCAATGCATTCCCACTGGAGGAATCTTGTGTATTTATAGGAAAAATAAACAATAAGCAAAACAAAATATAACTCTCTTGCCTACAGATCACTACTGTTACCTATATATGTTTGGTATTTTTATTTACTTTGCTTTTATCAAACTACTGTCATAATACTGTATAAGAATTGGAATCCTTTTTGCTTAATAGTTGATACACATGTGTATATATATATCCCATATTATTAAAGAATTTTTATTAACATAAATTTTAATTATGGCTTAATATTCCATTGAGGGGTTCAAACATCACCATATAACCTTTTCCCATGGTTGGGCATATACATTTTTAATATTTTTGCATTATAAATATTACTGAAGAAAACGTGGTTTTGATTGCAAAGTTTAAATTATTAGTATTTTCTCTCATGATTGGTATGCTCATTTGTTCTTGTCCTGTTATATTTATTATATTTATGCTTCCTTGCTATTTCTTTTACATCACTACTCTTTCACTGTATTTTCCCTATCATGGCTTTAAAGGATATATTGTTTCTTTTTTTTTTTTATTTTTTTTTTATTTTATTTTTTTTTTTTTTTTTTTAAATTTTTATTTTAGTTTATTCAGTACAGTTTCTATCCTTTATTCCCATTCCAGCCCACCCACCCATTCCTCCCCTCCTCCCTCCCCTTTCCAACACCCCTAGTTTTGTCCATGTGTCCTCTATATTTGTTCCTGTAAACCCATCCCTTCTCCCCTGAAATTCCCTCCCCTCTCCCCTCT
>CM052543.1:30494401-30722883 GCA_028533065.1 Trachops cirrhosus | reverse complement strand
GTTTCTTAACTCTACTAAATGTTTCCTAAGTTTCTAATCTTATTTCTCCAGCTCAATGATGACTAGCTAAACCTACTGTTAAGCTCTGTTGTGTTCTTACCTTCAGTTATTATATTGTTCAGGATTTTATAATTTCAATTTGATCTTTTTTCATATATTGCACTTCTCTGAAATCTTTCTCAGGCTAATTGTTGCAGACTTTTTAATAGGTACTCTTTATTTGATTAAAAAAATCAGGTCAATATTTTTTCTTTTATAAGTTTTGAAGCTATAATATTATTAGGTACATATAGACTTAGAATTTTTATATCTTCATGGGGAATTTGGCATTTGTCATTATGAATTATATATGTATTTCTAGTATATTTGCCTTAAAAACTTTCTTGTCTAATATTACAGTAGTTGTAGTTTTTTTTCTCTTTTCTCTTTTGATGTATAAATGATATAGAGTAAAAAGCACTACACTGAGTTTTAACAAACTAATATACATATTTAGGATATATCCATATCAACATTAAAGTATTTGCATCAATCCAGAGAGAATGTTTGCCTGTTTTAAATATATATATATATATATATATATATATATATATATATATATATATATAATTTATATGGAACCATAAACAACCCTGAATAGCCTCAGCAATTTTGAGAAAGAAGAACAAAGTAGGAGGGATCACAATACCTGATATCAAATTATATTACAAGGCCACTGAAATCAAAACAGTCTGGTACTGGCCCAAGAACAGACACATAGACCAATGGAACAGAATAAAGAGCCCAGAAATAAACCCAAATCTCTATGGTCAATTAATATTCAACAGAGGGGGTAGGAGCATAAAATGGAGTAAAAATAGCCTCTTCAACAAATGGTGTTAGGCGATCTGGACAGCTACATGCAAAAAAAATGAAACTTGGCTACCAACTTACATCACACACAAAAATAAACTCAAGATGGATAAAAGACTTAAATATAAGTCACAATACCATAAAGGTCCTAGAGGAGAACATATGCAGGAAAATCTCACATATTCCATGTAGCAAAATTTTCACTGATATGTCCCCTAGGGCAGGGGATATAAAGGAAAGAATAAACAAACGGGACTACATCAAATTTAAAAGCTTCTGCATGGCTAAGGAAAACATCAGCAAAATAAAAAGGGAACCAACCATATACAAAAACATTTTTGCCAATGATACTTCAGACAAGGGTTTGATCTCTGAAATATATAAAGAACTCACACGACTCCACACCAGGAAGACAAACCATCCAATTAAAAAGTGGGCAAAGGACCTGAATAGACACTTCTCCAAGGAGGACATACAGAGGGGCCAGAGAAATATGAAAGGATGCTCAGCATCACTAGCCATCAGAAACATGCAAATTAAAGCCACAATGAGGTACCACTTCACACCAGTCAGAATGGCCATCACTAACAAATAAACAAGTGCTAGCTAGGTTGTGGAGTAAAGGGTGATGCAGACTCTGACCAGTGGGGTCCGTGTGGCTGCAACAAATTCCCATGGACTATAGAAGTCCTGTGGAGAAAAGGGATGGCATGGCCATTCTCTGAGTGAAAGAGCACCCTGACCCTTGCCTGGACAGGCTTTTATTGCTTTTCTGGGAGCATTACATCAAGGCTGGTCCTCATTTATTATGCACAGGAAAGGATGTTGCTGTTTACTTCTTACAGATAACAAAGAAAAGAATGTTTCAAATGCAAGGGAAAAAGTGGTTGAACTGGTTACACTCTGACCTTGGGAGGTTTAGTAGAGACGTTAGGAAGTTACTTCAAAGATATGCATTGAACATCTGCTGCCTTAATTCAGAGTGAGGGAGTTTGAGCAAAAGCAAGCCTCAAAGCAGCCTAGGTACAGTGCAGGCTGGGTTCCCCATGTGAAAGCTGATCTGTGGGGCTGGCTCCTGTGTACCGCCTCATGCCTGTTGGTTTTCTGAACCAGGGCTGAGCTATATTTGTCATGGCCACTTGGATGGGTTCCCAATAAAGGGAACCTGAGTACACTGTTGGTGGGAATGCAGACTGGTGTAGCTACTGTGGAAACAGTAGAATTTCCTAAAAAAAAAAAAAAATTTGAACTGCCTTTTGATCCAGCAATTCCACTTCTGGAAGTATATTCTAAGAATCCTTAAACACCAATTCAAAAGAACCTATGCACCCATATGTTCTTAGCAGTGTTATTTACAATAGCCAAGTGCTGGAAACAGCCTAAGTGCCCATCAGTAAACAAGTGGATTAAAAAACTGTGATACCTTTACACAATGGAATACTACCCTTCTTGACAGCATGGATGGAACTGGACAGTATTATGCTAAATGAAATAAACCAGGCAGTGAAGGACAAATACCATATGATCTTACCTATAAGTGGAACCTACAAACAAATAAATAACAAACAAGCAAAAGACAAAAATAAAAAAGCAAAAAAGGACCAGGCACATGGATATAGAGAACAAACTGACAGTGACCAGAGGGGCAGGGGGAGGAGGGTAATGGGGGAAAGAAGGGAAAGGGTCAAGTCAAGGAACATCCACAAAGGACCCATGGACAAGGACAACTGAGTGGGGATTGTCTTTGGAAGCGGGGGATTGGACGAGGCAGTGGAGAGAAGCTGCAGGAAAAATTGGGACAACTGTAACTGAACAACAAAAAAATAAAATGAATAAATATATTAGATTTTATTCATGGTTTGGTATATGGTATACCTTCGTGACTATACCATGTGCACTTGAAAAAGATGCCTTCTACATGTATTGAGTATAGTGTCATATAAATGTTAATTAAAACTACTTTTATTGTTAGTGTTTTTTAAATTCTATATTCTTACTATTTTTTGTCTACTTAGTCAATTAGTCACCATCAGAGGAATGTTACAATTTCCAACAATCATTGTGGATTTTTCTATTTCTCCTTTAAGTTTTACTAGATTTTGTTTTATGAATTTCCTAGCTATTATTATATGCACGCTCATCCAGGATTGTTATGATTTCCTGGTGGATTGGTACTGTTACCATTATGAAATGTTCCTTTTTATCTCTGATAATAACTGGTCTTAATGTCAGCTTTATCTGGTATTAATATAGCCACTTCACTTTCTTATGATTAATGTTTCCATGATATATCATTTTCCATTTTTGCTTCTAAGGTACATGTTTTTATATTTTAAAAATGTACATGTTAATGATATTGATTTCATATCCAGTGTGCCAATCTCTGCATTTTAATTGGGGTGTTAATGTCATTTATATTTAATATAATTATTAATATTATTGAATTTAAATCTGTCATGTTATTTCTTTCTATTTATCACATTTGCTTTTTACCAACTTTGCTCCTTTTGTTTTTTTGCCATACTTTTTGTACTAATTGAGGGTTTTTTAAAAAAATTTCCAGTCAGTGCTGGCTAGTGTGTCTCATTTGGTTGGGTGTTGTCCTACAAGCTGAAAGGTCACAGGTTCGATTTTTAGAGCACATGCCTAGGCTGTGGGTTCGGTCCCCACTCAGGGACTGTGCAAGAGACAGCCAGTTGATGTTTTTCTCTCACATTGATGTTTCTCTCCCACTCTTTCTCCCTCCCTTCCTGTCTTTCTAGAATTCATAAAAGAAAAAAATTCTAGCTTATCTATTCTGCTTTTATAGCTATAACTCTTTGTTTTATTGTAATTTTCTAGTGGTAGCACTAGAGCTTATAATATGTTTCCTAATTTATTATAATCTATCATGAGTGATTATATCACTTCTTATATAACTTACTAACCTACAAGAGTATCCTTCAAGTCACCCCCATCTTTTGTCCTGTTGTTGTCATACATTTTATTTCTGCACGTCATTATCCCACAACATATAATGTGTTGCTTTAAACAATCAGGTATCTCTTAAAGGAATTAAATGAAAAAGTCTTACATTTGCCTATGTATTTACTATTTTGAGCACTCCTCATTCCTTCACATAGATTTGATTTTCCATCTGGTGTCATTTTCCTTCACACTCAAGAATTGTGTTTAATGTTCCTTACAGGGAAGGTCTGCTGGTGGTGAATTCTCTTAAATTTTGCTTATTGGAAAATGTTTTCATTTCATACTTAGTTTTTGAAAGATATTTTTTCTGGATATAGAATTCTAGGTTGACAGCTTTTTCTTTCAGGCACCTTAAAGGTGTTGTTTCTCTGTTTTCCAGCATGCTTTGTTTCAGATGAGAAGTCAGTGTGCATGTTTACTCTGAGTGCCTCAGAGGGGTGTGTGTGTGTGTGTTTTAAATGTGTCTTAATTATGAGTCATAGAGCCTCTTGAATCTGCGGGTTGATAGTTTTCTTTAGTTTTGGAAAATTCTCATCTAGTATTGCTTAAATATTGCTTTTTTCAAATTCTATTTCCTCTCCTTCTGAAACTATAAATTCCCTTAAACTAGGCCTTTCTTAAACTGCCCATATATCTCTTGTACTGTGTCATTAATTTCCATTTTCATCTCCTTTTTCACTCTGTGCTTCGTTCTACATGTTTTACAGATTTGACTTCTAATTTATGATTCCTCTTTTTTGCTTCTAGTTAATAGTCAATATGTTGCAAAACCATCCATTGAGTTAATTTCAGTTGCTGTATTTTTCAGGTCTCAAATGTTTATTCAATGATTTCTTATATATTCCAAGTCAATTTTTTCACCTTTTCATCTATATTCTTGAACATATAAATCATATCTGATTTTTTTAGAAGTCCATGTTAGATAACTCCAAGTAATTAGATCATCGTTAGGTACGTCTCTATTGCCTTTTTCTTGACTTTTAGTTATTTAGTTCTGTTTCCTGAAATGCAATTTAATTTAGAACTGACGTTAGACATATTTTTAAAATAAAAAATGGTAGAGGCTTTGGATGTATTATGTTCCTCCACTGATTTTTGCTTTTCTTTCTGGAAAGCTATGAGTAAATCATTTTTATCCAACCACAGACTGAAATTATTCGAGGGTGGAATTCAGAAATTACAAAGGCTGGTTTCTTTATTTTTTTAAAGATTTTATTTATTTATTTTTAGATAGAGGGGAAGGGAAGGAGAGAGGGAGAGAAACATCAATGTGTGGCTGCCTCTCGCACACCCCCAACTGATGACCTGGCCTGCAACCCAGGCATGTGCCCTGACTGGGAATTGAACCAGCGATCTTTTGTTTCACAGGCTGACTCTCAATCCACTGAGCCACACCAGCAGGGCAGGACTGTTTTTTTTTTTATGGGTTTTCTTAAGAATAGTTCTTCAGGGGTCTCAGTCGAAAGTCTAAGGCTTCCTTGCTAGGTCTGAACTCTTAATTTTTGTGTGTTTAGGGCCATGAAACTGCTGAAACTCTGCTTATCATTTTAATCTCTTAACAGTCACATTCTCCTTGTTCCCTTGTGTGGTGCTCGCATTTTGGAAGTATGTATACCTTAGAAGTCAGCAAATGCTTTGAGGAGGAGGTTAAACTTACTTCTCTGAGGTTCCCTTTACCTCTGGGATCTTGGCCCCTCAATCCTGGCTACTTTGATAGTCTTTGACTCTAATTTTGGATGTAAGTAAATTTATGGACTGCTATAAACTTTAGGATTCCATTTTCTGCTCAGTATCTCTGCCCCACATGGAGAAAATGCCCCAAAGGGAAAAAGCAGTGATGAATATGGGGCCTCAGTGTGTTTCTGTTCTCTCTGAAATTTTATACTCTCAAGTCCCATCTGCTTTGCTGTTCTCTCACGCCTTCAAATGGCTGGATTTATTTTTGACATTTATCCAGTTTTTATAGTTATTATTTGTGGCAGAATTGGTCTAATACAAGGTATTTTGTCATAGCCAGAAAGAGAAGTCACTGTTTTTATTTTTGTAAAAAAAAAAAAATGTTTAAGCCTCTACTGTTCATGCATCTGTAATTATTCACTTCCTTCAAAGATGGACAATATATTTTCCCTCCTTATTTTACTTGTTACCACTGGTTTTAATTGGTATAAGATAATTTTACCTAGATAATTGTTGTTCATTTTATAAATTAAGAATTTTCTCTTTCAAAAATTATTTATGACACATTCATTCCATTTTGTAACCATATTTACCACAGTTATTTAGAATAAATTATGTGCTTAAATGCTTTCAGTTGCTCATTACCAGTTCTTCCACACCATGACTTTACTATTTATGAGTTTTAAATTTTGATTCATTTTTTTCAGCTGGCTGAAGTAGATCTTGGAGTAATTTTTCAGGAAGAATGCATGAGTCAAATACTTTGTGAGTCCTTGCATAACTGAGGTTATTGGTCTGGTGACTTCATATATGAACCACAATTTTCAAGTATTCAATCATTTACCTCAAGAAAAAAAATCAAACACTTAACCTGTGCAAAGTACTGTGCTAGATGTTAGAAACACAGCAGTACGCAAAATGTGCAGGTTGATGCTTTTATGGATTTTACACGCTAGTGGGGAAAACAAATTAACAGCTGATTCTACAATTAATTACTAGTGATCATGATGACAAAGGAGATTAACAGAGTTCCAGTCAGGAGAGAAGCAAGGGATGCAGGAAAGGCAACTCTGAAAAGGTAACAATTAAATGAAGGCCCAAGAAATGAATTAAGTGACCTACAGGACTTTTATTTAGGAAGGGATGATAAATTCTGGGCAAAGGAAACAGCATATACATGAACTTGAGAAGGATGGAACAGTCTCTGCTGTGTACAGAAGAGAATGGCATGATGCGTCTGGTGACATGGGCAAAGGCAGATGACACTGAGCCTTGAAGGCTTCATTGTTGTTTTAACACAAGGCAAAATCGCTGAAGGAATTGAGCAGACATGTGGTGTGATCAATCCTGAGTTTTATTGAAAGCACACTTTGCTATGCAGAATGATTCAGAAAGGGATCGGGGGTGGGGGGGCGGGTGGTGAAGATGGACTGATGAGGAGGGGATTTGCTATTGCACAGTTTTCAAAGGGATGTGATAGTGGCTTGAATCAGACAGGAGGCAGTGAAAACTATAAGAGAGAGATCTATTTAAGACAATGGTGCAGATTTCACTCTTCTATTTCATCCACCCAACATCAAATACATTAGCAAATTCTGACTGCCAGACCTTTGAAATACGTCCAATCACTTCTTACCATCCCCTCCTCTTTTGCCTTAGTCCAAGTCCCCATCATCTCTTGTCCACAATATCGCACTAGTATCCTGGCTGTTCTTCCTGGGTTTACCTTTGATCCGCTTCACAGAGTGACCCTGTTAACACATAAATCAGATTAGGTCATTCCTCTCAAACTCTCCAACAATTTCCCACTTCACTCAGACTGAATGAAAGTCAAAGTTCTAACAATGGCCTACAAGGCCAAACATACTTTGGCCTTGTTATTTCTGATATCTTTTGCCATGTTCTGTTTTACTAATTCTAGCCCAGCCACACTGACCTCCTTGTCATTCCCACACCACACCCAGGGTCTTTGCACTTGCTGTCCCCTTCGTGAGGAAGACTCTTCCCCTAAACCATTGCAAGGCTCGTTCTTTACATTATTCCAGGATCTGCTCCAATGCTCCTTGACCACCTTATAAAAACCTCTGCTCCCTGCCAGTTCATTATCCACTTATCCTGCCTTATCTTCCTTCATAGCACTGGCGTGTTGAATAGCTTTGTATTTATTTGTACTTGTGTGTTGTCTGGAACGTGAGTTCCTTGAAAGCAGATATATTGTTATGTTCATTGATACATGGTCAGAAATATCTGCAGTGTGAATGATTTGGTTGAATGTGGCAGTGATGAAAGAGGTGATGCTCAGGACAGTTCTCAGGTTTCTCACGTCGACAGTAGGGTAGCTGGGAGGAGGACCATTCATTGAGAACAGGAAACTGGAGGAAGAGGGACTTGGGAGAGATCATGAGTTCAGAATTGAACACGTTGAGTTTAAGATTGCTATAAAACATCAGTGGGGATATCTAGAAGCCAGTTGGAAGCCCAGGACACATGGGCTTGTAAAATGACACATATTAGGGAGTTTTTAGTCCTAGGGTGACCAACTCATTTGTTTGCTTGGGACTACACCTGAATTTAGCCCTGAATTTTAGCACATCCTAGGAAACTCCTCAGTCCTGGACAAACCAGACCAGTTGGTGAGCTTACAGTCAGCATGCAGGTGGGAAGTGAAGTCATGGTCATATATGTGATCACAGGGGGAATGTGCACAGTGAGAAAAGATGCTGTCCCACACTTGAGTTCTGCAGGGCTCCAGTGATAACAGCAGGGTGAGCATGCCCCATCTCCCATTGGGCTGTGGGCTACCTGTGGGCTGGGAGGCACGATGCATGGTAGCCACCCAATCATATTTGTTATGAGTGAAAAAATAATGTTTAAAGGTTTAATAAACAAGGTACAAAGAAGACTGAAAAGATAGGAGTAAAGGAGAGTTTAAAAATGAATGCTTTAAACCCTTTACTTGCAAGCCCCTGCTTATACCTCCTCTCCCGTGACCCCTACCCCCATCATCTCCTTCTCCTCACTCTCTGCTCCAGCCACATCCATCTCCTTAAATGGCCAGGGCTTCTGTTCATCTTTACCTGTTGTGCTCTTGCCTTGATACTAGGAATGACGGTAGAAGAAGGAACTGGAATCAGGAGGGATTTTTAAATCTTTTCTTATTTATTTATTTATTTTTAAAGAGAAAGGAAGGGAAGGAGAAAGAGAGGTAGAGAAACATTAATGTGATGTGTGGTTGCTTCTCATGTGCCCTCAGCTCGGGACCTGACCCGCAACCCAGGCATGTGCCCCTGACTGGGAATTGAACCAGTAACCCTTTGGTTTGCAGGCCTGTGCTCAATCCACTGAGCTACACCAGCCAGGGCTAAATCTTTTCTTTTTTTTTTTTTTTTATAACCTCTGTCTCCCACATTCCTTTGCATTATAAGTTTCTCTAATTTTAGTCACACTGGTGAATATGTAGTGGTATCTCATTAGGTCTTGATCTGTACCTTTATAATGAGTAATAATGTCTTTTTGTCATTTGGACACCCTCTTTGTGAAGTTCCCCTTTAAGACTTGTTGTGTATTGTTCTATTGGGTGGTCTTTTTCTTATTGTTTGTACAAATTCTTTTCCTATTCTGGATAGTAATATTTTGTCAGGTATATATTGTAAATATCTTTTCCTACTCTGTGTCTTATCCTTTCCCCTTTTAGTGGTGTCTTTGATGAATTCTTTTCTTTTTCATTTCTTAATTTTTTAATTTATTGATTTGAAAGAGAGAAAGAGTCTGAGAGAGACATTGATTGTTGTTTCACTTATTTATGCATTCATTGGTTGCTTCCTGTATGTGCCCTGACAGGAGAATAAAACCTGTAACCTTGGCATATTGGGATGATGCTCTAACCAACTGGACTACCCTGCCAGGGCCATGATAAATTATTAATTTAAAAGTATTAGAGTGTATCAGTCTTCTTTTTCATGGTTTGTGCTTTGTGTGTTCTACTAAGACAATATTTTTCCTACCCAAGGTTATGAAGGTATTCTACTTTTTAAGAAGCTTTATTATTTACTTTTCACATTTAGATCTATACCATCTGGAAATTCTTTGCATACTATGCCAATTTTCTTATATCAAGTGGCCATATATGTGTGGGTTTATTTCTAGAGCTTTCTATTCTGTTTCACTGATTCCTTTGCATGTCTTGGGGCTAAATACCACACTACCTTAACTACCATAGTGCTATAAATCATGATATCTGGTTGTGTGCTGACTCCAAATTGTTCTTAATTTGGGCTATTGAGAGTTTGCATGGAAACTGCCCACCCAGCTGCCTCTAAAGTCAGATGTAAATCAAAGGGATGTGGCACAGGGCACCAAAGTGTCCACTCAACTTGTGTTGATCCCATTGCCCCTGGTATGAAATACAAGCTCTTTACCAAGGCCTACAGGGCTCACATGTGTGTCCCTGCCTATGTCTTCAATCTTATCTCTCCACTCTTCTAACTCACTACATTGCAGTAGTTTTTTCTGTTCCTTTGAACACAGATATTCCAGGCTTGTTCCCATCTCTTGGCACCTGTGCACTTACCATTGTTTTTCTCTGAATGTCTCTTGTCCATATTATCACAAAGCTAGATTCTTATTATTCAGATGTCAGCTCAAATGCCCCTATCGCAGAGATTTCTCTGATCACCTGCTCTAATTGAAGTTTCCCTCTCCCTCCTGCCCTTGCCCATATTCTATTGCATTGCCCTGTACAATTTTAAGACCTACCAATGCCTGATATAATACCTGTTTGTTTACTCAGTATATTATACTTCTTCCTCCCACTAAAATATAACATCCAGTGACTGTGGGATCTTGTCAGTCTTTTGCAACATTGCAAGATGGTTAGCTACTAGGATGCTGTTTGATACATAGAATTTGCTCAATAAATATTGGTGGGTAGAATTTGCTTCTCTTCAACTCTTTGGTCTCTGTGTCTTCTAGAGACCTACTTTTCTTCTTCAGTAAAACTTTGGAAATATTTAAAAACAACAATCACTTTTCCCTGGAATGCTCTCTTCTTAAAATTAAATTTTTGTAGTTGCCTCCATTTTTTCTTTAATACACCAATGCATGACATCTCTGACTTAGCTGTTTGCTTTATTATGCAATCGGTTCGTCCACACTTTGGGTTACACCTTGTGCCTTCTCTCCATGAACCTGTTCCTACCACATGAATGCAAATATGCTTTGGCCTTCCCAGTGCTTCCCATGGCCAGGAGACTCAGAACGTATTTGCTGAATGAGAGGTTGAATAGAAAGTGCTACAAGCAGAGATCCCTGCATCCTCGGGGCTTGGAGGGTGAAGGAATCAAGCGTGGCTTACTTGGTCAGATTTATTGCTCCCCCTTTCACTGCATCCTGTTGCCCATACTCCCAGAGCCTTTGTAAATCACTTGATGTTATTCCTTCACTTACACATTTTTTATGACTGTCCTTTTAGGACCGCATAAATCAGATGTCAAATCAGGTTATTAGCAGGGGCTATTTTTTCTCTCCTGTCAACAACCTGAGATTTTAATTCACTTTGGACTTTTCTATTTCTATCTGCAGCCCTTCTCTGGAACGTTGGCAGAAAGGTTTGTTCTGAATGGAAACTGGGGGAGTGAGGCCAGACGTCAGACAACACACGGACAGTCTTGTAGCAATGAGAACAGTAGAAAAAGGGTCTTTGCACCTTGGTCACTAACTTAAACCCCTGGATTAATCAGGAGACTTTCCTTATTAGCTAAGGAAAAATGAAGGGTTTTGTCCAAACCTGTAGAACTGGAGAAACATTAACTTTAGAGATTAAAAGTTATTCTGTCAGCCATGATTGGTGTGGCTCAGTTGGCTAGAGCGTCATCCCATAACCAAAGGGTTGTGGGTTTGATTCCCAGTCAGGGCATATACCTAGGTGGCAGGTTTGGTCCATGGGGCATATGTGATGCCCAGGATGGGCACATACAGGAGGCAACCAATCAATGCTTCTCTCTTGCATGGATGTCTCTCTCTCCAATTTCCTCTCTCCCTTCCTCTCTCTCAAAAAAAGCCATGAAAAAATGTCCACAGGTGAGGATTAAAAAAAGATATTCTATCATTCAAACCATATTTCAGAAAACCAATGAGGAAATGTACAGAGAAGTTAGTCTCTGGGCCCTCCAATCTGTCACATAGGTCTATTAGTCTATTATAACTTTGTTATTCATTTTAATATCTGATAAACTTCGATCCCTTACATATTCTTATGTTTTAAAAATTGGTCTTGGCAAGCTTTAAAGAAACCAGCTTTTAAAATTTAGATGTGATACAATACAGAGGTTTTAGGTGTGCCGTTTGATGAGCTTTGACATACACATGTATGTGTAACCACCACCCCGAGTTCTAAACACATTACATATGAACATAAATAACACATTTTTATGAAAAATTATCTATTTCCAAAAACAGACAAAATATATTAGAATTGTTTCACACTTTTGAAAATTTCTTCAATGTCTAGCTTAGTAGAAGATGGCTGGGTTCTTGTGTCTGTTTCTGTGCCGTGTTACGATGTCACACGTCGCACCTCTGGAAAGCTACACTGTCCACTCAGGAGAGCCATGTGAGTGGAAATACAAATAACATCCACATGTGATCATGAGAAGAGCTTTTACCTCACAGACTCCCTGAAAGGCTCAGTGACCTGCCAGGAGACCCTGGCCAGCACTCTGAGAAGCACTTCTGAGAGCGATCATGTCCGCTGCGAAAAAGACAGATTTACTTTTCCCAATTCAATTTTTGTATTATTCGTTTTCTTGTCTTTTTTGTGCTAAGACCTCCACAACAGTGTGTGACAGGAGTAATGAGAGCAGACATCACTGCCTTATTCTCAAATTTGGGAGAGAGTTTTTCAATATGCTACCATTTACCACGATTTTAAGAGTTTTGTAGGTACTCTTTAGCAGATTGAGAAAGTTTCCTCTGTTACAGTTTTCTGAAGATTTTTGTTTTGGGTTTGTTTGTTTTTTTAACCATGAATTAATTTCATATTTCTGGGATAAATCCTACTTTGTAAATATTTTTACACAGGGTCCAGCACAAATAACTCCCCCTTTTTATTATAGAATCTCTTATTACAAAAGCATAAGCGTGTAATTCTGTAACATACCAATATCATACTCAAGCACACCACATGACATTTTAGGTGAAACATTCAAATTGCTGTCCATCTCTTGTGAGACATTCACATATGCTACCAAGCACACTAAAGCAAGCCTTACTTCTCCTGGACCCTGTGTATCGCTTGACTAAATTTGCTAATATTTTATAGCATTTTCACACTGATATTTGTAAAATTTATTGGCCTCTAATTTTCTTGTAGTATCTTTGTCAGGTTTCATTATCATCATCTCTGTTGACCTCATCAGTTGAGTTGGGAAGCATTCTTTCCTCCTTTACTTTCAAAATGAGTTTGGTTGGATTGCTATTATTTCTCATTTAAAGTGTTTTGATAGAATTCACCGGTGAAACAATCTGAGTCTGGCTCTCTGTGTGAAAGCTTTGATTACAAAGTTAAGTTCTTTAATAGATAGAGGCTGTTCAGTTCTTTAAATTTTATTTCTTGAGGCAGTTTTGATAAATAGTACTTTTTGAAAAATTTACTTATTCTATGTTGTATGTACTTATGTGAAGTTGTTTATGATATTCTCCTATTATCTTTTTAATATCTATCATTTATGCAATAACTCTTGGATTCCTAATTTGTTAATTTGTGTTTTCTCTATTTTTTCCTTATTCAGTTTTGAAGGAATTTGTTAATATTTATAATATTTTCTAAGGAATAAATTTAGACTTTGGTAATAGTCTCTTTTTTTTCTATCACATTGATGTCTACTCTAAGCTGTATTTCTTTTATCATAAGGTCTAATTTGCTTGCTTTTTTTGTTTCTTGTTTCTTAATTTGAAAACTTAATTGATTTTAAATGTTTTTTCCTATTTGGGCATTTTAGATGCATACATTTATCTCTATGACTGCTTTCATTACCTCCTATAAGTTTTATTTTTGTTATTAATCATTGTAAAATAGTTTTGTCCCCTTTCAATTTCTTCTTTGACCCATGGATTATTTTGAAGTGTGTCATTTAACCTTCAAATATTTGGAGATTTTAAAAAATATCTTATTGCCATGGTTTTCTAATTTAAAATAGTTGTGGTTAGAGAATATACTCTGTAAGATTTCAATCTTTTTATGAGAGCATGTGGTGTTTCAGATGAACATTTTACATGCACTAGAAAATAATATGTATTCTGTAGAGATATTCCTTAATTTTAAACTTTAAGTGTGCATGTTAAAAAATTTACAGGTAACCACTAAAATTCAAAATAGAATATATAACTCAAATACCAAAAGAAGTACATAAAACTTGGTAATTTCAATAGAAAGCAAGAATGGGAAAACTAAAACAAAGCAGTAAAACTATTGATAAATAAAAATGACACCATAATAGCATGAAAATTATAACCTAAACCACCCACACAAACAGATATTAAATAAACACACAAATACATTTAAAAATAACTCCTGGGTCGTAAAATAAACTGTAATAAGAACTAGAAAACATTTAGAGCTCAGCATTGCTATGTGTCATTTGTGGAGTGCAGCTAAATTATAACATAAACGAAACCCAAAAAATAATAATAAATTGAAAACTTTTCTGAGAAGGAAAAAGGTAAGAATGAGAAGGCATAAACGTAATATGCCATGACTGACAAAGCAGACCTAATAAAACGTAGAGATGTAAGAAATCAGAAGAAAACATTTATACAGTCTGCACAGCAAAATATTTGAGCACAAGGTGAGTGTTCCCCAACCCCACTACATTAGGCGCATGCGGGACTTTTAAAACATAGTGTTTCCGGCCCCTTCCCAGATGAAATAAATCGGAATAACTGGGCAGGGGACTCTAATGGGCAGCCAGGGTCCAGAGTCACTGCCCCAAGCAATTACAGGCTCTTTCAGGGAAGCTCCTCTAGGCTGAGGCATGAGCCTTGGGAAGTAGCTGTCACAGAATAGCCCCTCTCCTCCCTCCAACAGGACCTGAATAGCAGACCACACGGAACACTAAGATCTGTCACATGATTAAATCTCCACTACGGTTAAATCAATATCACCATGATGCTTTAAACAGAAGCTTGTCTTCTTCTATGATGAGGATTACACCCACAGATGGGAGCATCATTTTTCAGCCAGTGGTCCTGGGACTCTTTTCCTCTGAGGGTATAGTAAATTTGTTGTTCTCTCCAATGTGACCCTAATTTATTTTTGGAATCAGAATTGAGAAGACTTAATAGTGCTCTCTTCAAGATAAATTTAATGATAGTTGTCATATATGGAATGAACATTGTATATGTGATATAGGAAAAGTTTAAGACAGGCACATCCCAAAGATCTCCCAGTCTAATTGAGAATAAAAGACCCACGTGTGCACAAGTGCACATGTTGGGTTGTATAAGGCAGGCTTTGATTAATATGATTGTGAGTGGTGGTACCAGTCTGGGAGGAAGTATAGAAAACAGAAACCATTTTAAGTTTTCTGGCTATTTTAAGAAAAGAAGGGTTTTATAAGGGAATTGGGTGTTTGCAAAATCACTGGGAGGTCTAGAGAAACAGGCTCCCAGCTAGACCTCCAGAGATGATTCTGGAATGACGATGTCAAGACTGCTATCTCTGCTGCATCTTTTGGAAACGAGAGAAATCAGGACATTGCTGGGCCAACAGCTGGCCCTTGGATCACACCCACAGAGCAGTGATTGTGAGTCCTGAGCCTTGGACAGAAGTGTCGGCTCCAAAGCCATGCAGCGGCTTCTAGGTCCACTTCAGAAAAAAGATGGGTGCTCCCCTGTCCTACCTTTCCCCTAGCTAACTCACTTCCAAATTCTAGTCTTGCAAGAGTGCATTCCATTGTTGGAACCTAAGTCACAAGTGAAACCGTAACTGCAAGGCAGTCTGGGACATGCATTTCTTAGCTTTCCAGGACTCCACAGTAGAGGAAGGCATACCAGGAGGAGGTTGAGCCAAACAGTCTCCCTTAGGGGAGACAGGGTGTCAGACAATTGAAGAGAACACATAAACAAAACCCATGAAGCCTTGATGCCTTCGTCTTTTGTTGATCCTCGGGAAAGTACATGCATCATAATGGCCTTGGGAGCCTGTCAGTTTCTACTGGAGAAAAATATTTCACCTGTGTCTCCCTTTTAATTTTCTTCTGCCAGTGCCTTAAATCGAACCTTTATCATATTTTGACCCAGACCACTGCACGAGCCTTATGACAAGGGTTTCTGTTTATAGTTTTATTACGAAACCATTTTGCATAGTATTTCTAAATGACTGTTTAAAAATAAACTCAATAAAAATAGTTCCTTTATCAATATATTTAATATTGAAATTTCATAATATTATAAACATTGTGTTTAATTGTCTTCAGTGCTATCGAATCTCTCAGCATGTAGTAGATATTCAAAATTGTTAAATAAATGAACAAGAACAGCATTTCCCAAGTGTGATATGGGAATGCAAAGTAATTGAAGGTGGTACATGGGTGAATTATTTTAAATAGCTATATTGCTATATGAAATATATTAGAAAATATAATTAGCACATCAAACCTATGATATTATAGGTATCATTTAGGATGAGGCTGAAGTGAAGTGTGCACCCGTGTGAACATAAGATACAAACATAAAAACTCATGATGATAGAATGAGTAACCAATGTTGGAAATAACTGTTAGTGTCACTATTTGGCTGAAAGATGTCTGAGACCCCATTACTTTGAGAATAATATTCAAGCTCCTAAATGGAAATCCTCTCACCTGATCCACAACTACCTATTTGGCCTTACCTTCATCCTTAAAAGCCCAACGAAGATGTCATCATTTCAACTGTAGTGTGCTAAAATAGAGAAACCATAGATGGATGCAAGGCCTTTTACGTGAAACAATATTTAGGTTAAGTTCATCATGAGCAGATGAGAAGTCTTCCCACTTAAAGATGCCAAAAATTACTTTTGCAGCTCTTCTCAGAGCTGATTGCATTCAGAAGGAATGCCCCCTGTGAGTTCAACAGACTTTCATGGTTCATCACTAGATAACATGTCTATATACCTCAAAGCCTTTGGCACTGCCCTTCTGAGGATGAAGCACCATCTCTCCTTGAAGGCCCTGTACTGCATATCACAACATAGGCTCATATGTGACCTGGCCATCTCTGCAAAGGCTCAGGGGCTTCCACAAGTATCAGCGTTTAGAATTGGCATATTGCAGCTAGAATAATATTGTTTTTTATTTACTAATATTTTCAGAGTTTATAAAAATTAAAAGTACAAAAAATGAAAAGAAACAAAAATAAATCACTCATAATCACACTACCTAAAGACAAAAAATACTAATGTTCTGGCACATTTCCCCTCATTTTTTTCACTTTTCTCCAATCCCAGTTTTATATGGTGTACTTGTATTCTGCTTTGTTCACTTACCGTTACTCTTTTTAAACATTAATTGTATTAATTAACTATACCTTAACCACCAGCTATTTCATTATTTCTAGGATTTTTATTACACATAATGTCGCAATAAACATTTTTTGTGCATAAAAACATGTCTGCATTGTAGATTCTTTCCCTAGAACTGAAACCTAGATGTTAAATCATTGGTTCGCAGGTTATGGATATTTTAAGGCCAAAGTAGGAATCCTCCTGTCACTTGACTTCTATGTCACTGATTTTTCTACTTTAACAGATTATTGTGCTTCTTTCTCAAAATCCACCTGAAAAAAATCACAGGAGATTTATCTCTCCAGACTGGCACAGTCTATTCTCAGCATCACACAGCTGAAGCCTTTGATGCTCCAGAAAAGTCTCTTTAGAAGCCCTCCAAATGTACCTCCGGAGTCCCTCTTATCCTGATATCGAAATCTAGATGTCCCTGCTATTGGTTTGTACCTGAATTGCACCTGCCTCATCCTTTTGGGTTAATACTTTGGTGGGACTCTCTGCCATCTTTCTGTTCATTATTTTGGGTAAATTTCTGCAGGAAACCTTAGAGTCTGGGCAAGGATTAAGATATTTTAACTGCTGTGCAAATATTCTGAAGCCTTTATTTCATGGTTTTCACTAACCCCACTGGAACAAACTCATTGATAATGGACACAATTACCACAAGAATCTGTACCTTCATTTCTGGGATGTAGGTGACATAGTCATATGGCTGATCCTATCCTGACTCTATGCAAATCATGACAAACTCCTCTCTGGGTGCATACTTAATGAGTGGGCTGTATTTTTGTGAGAAAAACAGTGTGCGCCATCCTCCAGGTGGCCATGGCCCTGCATCAGAGCTCACTTGGACTCAGTCCTCACCTGACTCTGATGGGCACCTCAGTGTCAGAGCAATTTGCACAGGTAGATGGGACCCTTGATATCATCATCCCAGCCAAGGACTTTTCCTGATTTGTAAGTGTACTCTCCATTTCAGATTCTCCTCTCCATAGTCCTTTGATATGAGTGACTTATGGTATGCTCCTCAGATGATGTCTCTGGACAGCAAAGTACAACCCGATAAGGAAGAAGAACATAAACTGGCAAAGGTGAGAGAGATAAGGTCCTCTGTCCTGCTTCTCTGCCAGAGGGGATTTTCTAATGGGACTGTGAGAGGAAGGGTAACGTGCTTCTTCCTTATTCCCCTGGGCTTTCCGTTGTAGAGTCGGGCAGCCAGTGGCCAGCATCTGCATACCTCTGCCTGAAGGAGCTTCCTTGGTGATCAGAGCCCCTTGAGTGCATCTAGCCAGATGGCTGGAGAATTAATACCCCTCCTAACAAAGTGAGAATTGGTGTCCAAGTAGCCCAGTTGGCTTGCCTCTCAGATGAAATAACTTTGCAGCAAGTCTTCCATCCTGGCTCCCAGGGTCCCCCAGGGGGGAGTCCAGTTCCCCACAAGGGTAGCTCACTTGCTACCATACTTTTTCTTGGCCTCTTCCATTCCTTGTCTCACCTCCTTTCTTGTGTTTTCTGGAATAACCTCCGATATTAGCTTGATCAGGCTGCCATAAAAAAATACTACAGACTGGGTGGTTTAAACGATAGGAATTCACTTTTCACAGTTCTAGAGACTGGAAGTCCAAGCTGCTGGCAGGGCTGGTTTCCTTGGCTTGCAGATGGCTGCCTTCCCCCTGTGTCCTGACAAGGTCTCTCCTTGCATGAGCATACCTGGTGCCTCTCCGTAGGTCCTAAGCTCAACCTCTTTAAGAACATCAGCCAGATTGAATTAGGGCCCACTCTAACAGCCTCATTTTAACTTAATCACCTCTTTAAAGGCCCCATCTCCTATTACAGTCACATTTTGAAGTGCTAGAGTTTAGGACTTCCTCACATGAATTTTAGGGGAACACAATTCAGTTCCTAATAGCCACCCTAATAAACTACTTGTTCCTGTGTCCTCATTCCAAAATATGACAGCAGATGAAATAGCCATTTGAGTCAGCTGAATTAGAGAGGAATTGGGAGGAGGCTCAGCACCTTGTTGGCAAAAGAGCGCTAGGAAGAAATCCCATGTTGAAAATGGTTCATAGTTATCCTAAAGAAGGCTGGGATGAGTGGAGAATTTACTAGCTTTACACAGTGATTTCAGGTTAAATATTGCTCATTTTGATTGCAAATCTTCCTAACATAATTCCTCTAAAGTAGCTCTTGTAAGATATGTGTTGGAAAAGGTGGGAAAGAGCACCACCTTGTTTGGTGTAATATATATTTCTAGTGAAAAATATATCCTCAGCAAAGCAGGGTAATTCAAAACTTCTTCAGCTAGATTATTTGGAGACCAGCAACAGATGACACCATAGGTATCAGTGTCCCTGTACCTGATTAATATGTTTAAAATTGCATGGGCCTCAATAAATAAATAAAGTTGGGACTCTCTTAGAAGATCCAAGACTTGCTGTTCTGACAATTAGTAAGAAGCCATTTTAACCATGGGCAAGTCCACACCAATGGCAGAAATATACAAAGAAAGCCAAAAAGAGGCTCAGAATTCTGGTGCCAGAGGGGCATAGCTGGACATAGGCAGGTGAGCAGAGTTGGTGGCTGTAGCTGTGGATGCTCAGGTGCCCCTTCTGTCTCGCAGGTCCCTGACCCTATCTTCCATGCACAATGGCACTCTGAGCCCTGGAGGTCAAGCTGAGGTGCCATCCTTGAAATCAATGAGCTTATTACCCTGGGAAATGGTTTTTTATGCCTTCTCTCCTTTGCAGATTTCATTTGCATTTCCCCAGACTGTTTTCATTTCCATCAACCTAGACTGGCAGTTGGTGGGGGCTGGGGCTGGGGCTGGAGCTGCCTCGTAGTCAGGTTACCCCCTTGATATTGCTTCTGGTTGGGCCTGTTTGGGCTTGCTTTGGCAGCACAATCCTGAGTGTCATTCAGGCAATTAAATAAGGTATTTTATTTTATTCAAGGGGGCTGTATCATGCCTATTTCAGGAGCTATTTGATAGGAACTGGGGCAAAAAAATGTCCCTTGAAAATGGCATCCCATCTGTAGCCCAAAGCGAAAGGATCACAGAATTAGCTTTTCTTTAACACTATTATATTCTTTCAATAGGGTGTAAAGTTTTAGGAGATGAACTTTCATGCTCCATGTCACGGGAGCAGATTGGTTTTGCATGTGTGACAGAGCAGGCCCTGAGACTCCAGCCATGGGGGGGATGGGGCAGAAACAGAATTCTTAAGTGAGTCAAATATCTTTCCCAGGCCTGCATCTGCTTAAAAACTTTCACTGGATTCCCTGTGTCTGTTTTCCCTAACTTGTTCACTTTCTTTTAACTCTAACTGCAGAGTAACTTCAGGCCACTGTCATCAAGGAGTCTACTTGTTTATTACAATGTAAGTGGAATTATGAGTCTATGCGTGTTGAGTGCCAGTTCCGAATGTGGGCCATTCCAAGTCATTTTGTCTTTTCTTATCTTCAGACTCCTTAGAAATGAATGTTCTTGCCTTGGCTAAGTCTCATCCACAGGAGTGAGGTCCCAGACCTCCCTATGCTTGAATTCACAGAAAGCAATCTTTAAGTTCAAAGACCCCAGCAAATACAAGGTCACGGCTGGAACTAAAAGTAGTTTATATTGCATCCTTGGCTCCTCTCTGCCCTTCATCTTTCCTAGGACCCCAAATTAGTTTTTAGGCTAAAACTTAAGGGGTTTTGATATGAAGGTTGCCTGAAACATGGAAAAAGCCACAGCATAATATCTAGAATGGTATTTGCTAAACCTTCTTAAAAAGTGGAACACTGTGCAATATTTTATTCATAACTACACAGATTTTCTTACAAAAACAAATACCAAATTAATAAAACCTAACACAAAATTACAAGGCTACGTAGGGTTAACAACAACAGTAAGTCATCAAATTAGCTCTCAGAATAACAAAGAAGAAACATTTTTAAAAACAAATTCTGGTACTATTTGAAATCACTTACTTATCATAAACAAAAAACATAAAGAGTTTGCTTTCTGTCTTTTTCAAAGAATTGGGTAGCATAGTCTAATATTGCTAGCATTTGGTTTCCAAAGGCCTTTATATTCTGATGTATATTTGTACAAAGCAAACCTCTGAAACAAATAATTCATAATGAGATGCTGCCCAGATGCGAGCTTGACTCTATGAATACACACGCATTTACTGTAGAGAACATTGTTGGGGAACTTCCTGGCACCCAGAATCTAGTAGGATTAATGGAAAGTGGAAAGACCTCGAAGGGCTTCTGAAAGGACACCTGTACACAGGAAAAGGCCAGAAAATGGTGAACTGAGATGGTAATTCAGAAAGAAAAGAAAAATAAATTTTCTTCTCCTTCCTTTCTTTCTCTCATTTTCCCTAGTGTGGAGGGAGTGTCGCTGAACTTCTGGATGTTCAATGTATGTATAGCGTAGCTCTGCTGCTGCACTGCCTGTGGGGGGTCATGTGCTCTCTGGGGACTGGCACCTGTGTTCCAGACGTCCAGGAATCCTTCCCCTGATGCCCAGGGTGGGCCACCAAAACTGACCTACCTGATCACATCTGGAAATTGCCAACCTATCAATAAGAGACAATGTTGAGACCTAATTTAAGGGAAAGCATTGCCAGAAAGGGAGAGAGGTTTAAAGAGGATATTACCATGTTTAAGGAGTCAATTTGAGGAGGTAAGACATAATTTTGTGGAAAGTTAAATATGAAAAATAATTATAATAAGTTTGAAATAGTAAGACAAGAAGTGCCAGAGAGGGGAGGATAGACCACGCTGCCTCTCCCCCAGCAGTCAGGGTGACTGAACCAAAGAGATGGCCCACAGCTTTCAGAAGACCTTTCTCCAAGTCCAAATTTGGCCCCACCCCATTACTTATTGGCTGCTAGCTAGCTGCTGCTCTTGGGCCAGTATATTACTATTTATGAGCCTGTATTTCTTTAGATACAAAATGAGTTTATATTACCCATAGGATTATTGCTCTATGGGTATTATCATAAGATTATTGAGGATTGCTAAAATAATAATGTAAAGTCATTAGCTTAAAGTATGAAATAATACATATTCAAAAAATGTTATTCACCTTCTTCTATCTACCTATGTGTTGTCTTCAAAGCTTTAGGACCACAGAGAATTTATGCAGAATTAAAGGCCTGAGAGATAACAGACCAGAGTCAAGCTACCAGAAATTTTGTAACTCCTGGTAGTCCTGGGATGGAAAATTCTGACTTCAAAAATTCACCTTCCCTTCAGCTCAGTAAAACCAAACTTCTCCCCATCCCCTCCTCACACTCATTATTTACACACCCCCAGCTGAATTCAGGCCACAAAGAAGTACCTATTACCCAGCAACTGAGGTAGAGATGTAAGTACTGTCATGGGCATCTGATCCTCCTGGACCAAAGTTCCCGGAAATGTGCTGCCCCCGGTAAAAGAGGGGTCCTTCTCTAAGTTCTTATGAGAACAGCGGGATCTCTGCAACCCTTCTGCAGCCCTGTCTTAGCCACTGGCACAAAACTGGGCCCCCTGGGCTATTCCAGCTTGACCTCTGCATATTGGTACCGCCCACACACCTATGGCCTTTGTTTATAGCCTCCCTCTTGCCAATGTCCCAGTCAGCAATCTTCCTCAATCTTGTCTTCTCTGTCTGACCACATTCCTCTCTGGAGATAGTTTCTGAGTTCCAACTGAATCCCAGCTAATGGACCACTGTCCTTGCTGATGGGTAGACCTTGGCAATAGCACTGAGATTGTATGGGCTGGAATGAGTTACCTGCCCATTGGTCCATATGTGGAAACGAGCATCTGTCCTAGGTGTCTTGAAGGGCATTGGAAATGATGATAATCACCAGGCTGAAAGGAGAGAGGAAACCAGCAAGAAGCTGATGAGTCAGATAAGCCATTCTTCCCTGTAAAACCCTCCAAGGGTTTTCCACTGCACTTGACAGAAAATCCAAACTCTTTTCATGACCTGAAAAGCCCCATGAACGCCCCCTGCCGCCCCCTCCAAACCTGTCTGTCACTTGCTCTCTTCACTCATACTGCCCTTGTTTTTGCTTCCTAACCACCTTACCCTCACACACAGCTCAGAGCTCTCCCCATGGTTTGATCTCTCTGAAATTCACTTCCTCCAGACCCTCTCATAGCTGACTTCTTGTTATTCAAGACTCCACTCAACTGTTGCACCTCCTCAAAGGAAACTTTCCTGACCTCTCCATTGAATGTTATCCACCATCCCAGTCACTTTCTAAACCATTAGCCTGTTTCATGCTCATCATTGCACTCACACCGCTGAAATTATTTTATTTATAGTTGTGTATTTAGTATTTGTCTCCTCTACTAGAATGTCATCACAACAAAGGCTGGGACTGTATGTCTTGTCAACTCTTGTGGTCCCAATGCCTAGAAGAGTGACCAGCACATAGAAGTCTCCAAAAACAATATCTGTATAAACAAGTCACACTGTTCTAGAAGCACATCTGGCTACATTATAAACTGCTGACACTGAAAGGGAAAATCAAACAATCAGAACAGTAGTAAAAATTTCAAGTGGCATGATGGAGGGTTAGACAGGCAACAGTTATCCAAGAAATTTTATCCATTGGCAATAAGAATCCAGCCACCTGGATTAGTCTGGGGGCCTTGAAAGGACCAGGAAGGGTAACAGGACCCCCACTCTGAGTTAGGGATTATAGTAGTCTCAGCCTCCTGGAAGACTGGTACTAGGCAAGAGCATCAATCAGAACTAAGGAAAAAGAAACAAGGTTGAGTCCTGGAATGGTCAAGCCTACCTAAAAGAGAAAGAGAAAGGATTGTTGTCAGCAAGACAGCTGATCAGCAATCAAACCTGCAGGTGCCAGTTTCCAAATCTGATGGCAAGTGGCAATGATTTGGTGAGGGAGGGGCAATGAAGAGCCTTGTCTTGACTCAGAAAACAGAAAGCAACTTAATTCTTGACCCTGCCAAAAGGGACATGGGAGCTCAGAGTGGGAAAGGAGAGATCAGGAAACCTCATGCTAGTCAGGAGTTAGAACAGAGTCACCGAGAGGTGGGAGCTGACAGCTCTCCCAGCAGCCAGCCGCTGGAAGAGTTAATGAGCTTGCTCCCAGGTCCCAGAGTAGCTGAAGATGAATAGCTGTGTGCTGCGATTACTCTTCCTTTTAAACTGTCCTGTGTCTCCATGTTATAGGCAACACTTTCTGGAGTAAGTAAATCATGGACAGCATTCATCTCACACATACGGATAAATATGAAATCAACATTTCTCCATGGTGAAAAGATCCCACTGTTGATCTGCTGTGGGTGGGTGTCCTGAATGACACTCCCTTTCTCTAAGGGAAAACAAGGCTCAGAAGGACTGGCTTCCCTGTCAGGGGCTCTGTTTATACATGGTTAGTCGCTGCTGCCTAAGACAGAAACAGCCATTATGAAATGGGATCAACTGTGACAATTCTGGATAGTTTTAATTAGCTCAAGTGCAAGACTCTCCATAGCAATCCCTGCAGTGGATTTTTATTCAAACTTTTACAGTTTTTATTCAAATTTTATTAGTTGAGAGAGACTGTATGTCTATTAAGAGACTGTATAGTTCCCTAAATAGAAAACTTAAGCATAAGCAACATGTATGTGCCTTTAATTTACTTGTACATATAGGTTTCTCAGGCCATATCTAGCCTGGCTATATATTAATTTAGAACCATATATAGTCTACTGGCCTGAATAGAGACATGGAAACAGTGTCATAGAAATTGCCCTGGCTCTGGCCCCAGCCTGAAATTGCCCTGGATCTGGCCCCAGCCTCTGGATCCACACACCTGCATTGCATATGATTATTCAGGGAGTCCTGGGGTGTCTTAAGCAAGACTCACAAGTAAACCCACTCTTGTTGAGTGTGACCCTGGCTCTTCATCCCCGTCCCAGCATCCACAGAGCCCACCCTCGCACATGGCAGCCAAGGTGGTACCGAGGGTGAGACACCAGAGCTGCTCAGTGTTTTCTTTTATGGTAAATGCTTCCTCCCTTCTTTTCTCTTGTATTTCATGGAGGGTGTTGATAGTAATAATAGTAAAATAATAGTAGTAGTAATAATGGCGATGGTGAATTATTGAACACTGGTTACTTCCTGCCAAGTACTATTGTAAGTGCTTCACACATAGTTCATTTGATCCCCGTGACAGCCCTAGAAGGCACATGGTGTTTTACTGATGGGAACACTGAGGAGCAGAGAATGTGCCTGAGGCTCCTTGTGACAGTGTTCTACAGAGTTTCAGTGAAGTAGCTGGGTTTTCTTGTATACACACACACACAGAGGATGAGGAAGATAGCCTCAGCAACAATTAATATTTATAATCAAGTACACATACATGCCCACAAATACATATGTATAATATGCAAAATGCTTTTAATGCAATTTTTTCACTTTCTGTTTTGGGAGCATGGTATGGTATGATACATATAGATCTCCTACCCTCTTTTAAATAGCTGCATGGTATTCCATTGTGTGAATAGTGTATTTAATGAATATCTTATTTTGAACATTCATAGAGTTTTCTAATTTTTCTATTCTACTAATGCTAAAATGAACCTCTTTGGACCTGTATCTTCAGACTGTTTTGTTGTTTCCCTAAGATTAAATTCTAGAAATTACTGCATTAAGGGGGTGCATATTTTCAGTTTTGATTATATATTGCCCACTGCTGCCTAGAAAGTTTGTTTTATCAATTGGAATTTATACTAAAGACTATGAGAATGCTTGTTTACTCATGCCCTAGCCAACATTGGATACTATTAATATTTTTCATAATCTCACTACCTAAAGACAAAAAATACGAATCTTTTGGCACATTTCCCCTCATTTTTTTTCACTTCTCTCCAATCCCAGTTTTATATGGTATACTTGTATTCTGCTTCATCATTCTCAACTTAATAGGCAAGAAATGACATCTCATTGATATTTTAATTTATGTTTCCTTGATAGCCAGAGAGGTTCAACATTTTTTAAAAAGATTTATTTATTTATTATTTTTTAGAGAGGAGAAGGGAAGGAGGAGAGGAACATCAATGTGTGGTTGCTTCTTGAGCACCTCTCACCAGGGACCTGGCCCGCAACCCAGGCATGTGCCCTGACTGGGAATCGACCCAGCCACTCTTTGGTTCGGAGGCTGGCACTCAGTCCACTGAGCCAGACCAGCAAGGGCTCAACATTTTTTTAATGCTGAAAATATACATATATATTTGTCTATGAATTGCCTTATCCTTAGGTCACTTTCTATTGGAATATTCTTTTAATTTTACTAATTTGTCTGATCTCTGAAAAGATGAAGAAAATTATAAACCTTTGTAATGTCTCTCACAAATAATTTTCAGTTTGTCTTTTACTGTTATTTAAGGTGTTCAAGTGGATGACTGGATCAGGATCAGAATTTATTTTTTTGATATTCACAAGTTATGGAATTTTATATAATAAAACTCATTATTAATCTTTTACTTTTAGCCATCAAATCCATACATTTTAAGTCTTTCACAACCACAGGATTCCATAAATACTTATTTATATATTCTGGTATTTTAGTGGTTTCTTTTTTCCAGTCAAAACTTTGAAATATCTGGAATTTAGTTTTATATAAATTATGGTATAAACCTCACACCTTTCTCTTACAATGCTTATCTACTTTCCCCACCCCAATCATATTTTATTGAATGAAACAGTGTTTAATAAATAGTTTATTCTTTCCCTAATCTTTTAAACTGACATCATTAATACATACCAAATTATTAGCCATACTTAACTCAGCTTCTGGATTTTTTTTTTTTTTTTAGTTTTATGGATCTGTCTGACTACTTTGGTACCATACCACTGTGATAATTTAATTTCTAATAGGGCAAGTCAATCTCATTACTCATTTTTCTTGATCTTTCCATGACAATTCTAACACAATTATTCTTCTAAATGAACTTTAGAATCATTTGGTCAAATTCCAAACAAAAATCTCATCAAATTTTAATTGGGATTGCGTTAAATATATAAATTAATTTGGGGAGAAATGTTGAAATATTGAAACTTCTAATTCAGAAACATGGAATGTCTCCTGATTTATTAACACTGCTTATGTCTCTAAGTTAAATTTGTAGTATTTCTCAGATAGATCTGTTGTATTTCCTATAAGGTTAGTCCTAGCTATTTTACATTTTTCTTGCTATTGTTAATCTGATATTTTATGTATTTCTAAATACTATTTATATTGTAGAGAGAAACTACTGATTATTATATTAATTTGATAACTGGAAACTATGAAATGCTTTTATTATTCTATTTTTGATATGATTCTCATCTTTTCCAAGTAGGTAATCTTAATCATGAATATATGACATTAATTTTGTCTTCTTCATAGTATTTATGAGACTTATTTCGGTTAAATCATTGTTTTGATACATATGTCTTAACAAGGGAACTCTTTGGAGCAGGGAAATTTTGGAAAATTCATGGTCCTAATAAAATGTAGAATCATCCCTTTGTTTGTTTTTTAAGTATTGTCTTTAACCAATTCAGCTGACCTTTACACTTTCTCTAACTTCCACTCTAATTACAGGGATTTACTTGATACTGCATTTCATTCTTCAATTATTTTAAAATTCTAACAATGAGAAAGAGAGTAAGCAAGAGATGGAGATTAGAGTCTGTACTGTGGACTTGGAAGTCAGACTGTCTCGATTCAAATCCTGCCTCTGTTACTTATTAGTATCATTATTTTGGGTGAATTGTTTCACCTCCGTGTGATTCCCAGATCCGTAAATCCTGGGGAACAGCAGTCCCTACCCGGTGCAGCTGTCGTAAGGAGCTGCATGCATGCTCGTACACAACAATATGCGTCAAGTAGCAAGCACGCAGGAAACATGTACTGTTTGTTTATAATTTTGCTTCATTCCTAAATTTTGCTCTCACTTGCTACTTGCTATCCATCAACAGGGCAATCTCAGTAGTTCTCCATATCAGAAAACGTGAGTAAAACAAATCCAATTCCAGAGTCATCGATGATTATTGTATTTTTTTCACTACAGTTTCAGGGGAAGGTAAAGTGGTAAAACATTCATTTCTTAAGTACCCTTATTTTCTCCACTTTTTCTAAAGTTCTTCTTTTAGTAGTTGCTACATTTCTCGCTGTCTCTGTCCCCTGTCTCCAAACATCTTTTTGCTACCTCCAAAACTGGCATTATTTCTTAAAAGTTTTATAGCAGTAAATATATTGAGACATCTGGGAGACATTTAATTATATCTCATCCAATCTGAAGTTGAAATCATACATATCCCATATCATTTTCCAGCTCACATCTCCTCTCCTCTCCCTCCCTGACTTGATATTTAATATACAGCTAATATCATAAGATTAACTCTTCAAATGCCTCAAAACATAGAGGAAATTATTTTCTACATTTCAAATGGGAAACAATATGTGCCATTATTAATCAGTGCAATATATTTATGTATTGACTATAGTACTTGGACACAGAAAATAGAATTCTAGCAAATAATGTGATATGTAGACTATTTACATGAATTATTTGAGAATGAGAAGACTGTTCCAAATAACTGATGTTTCTTTCTCAGATGAGCAAGAAAACTTCTGGTTTTGTATGGTTATCTACCTAATGGTGCCCAGCCACCAACCCATCCCTATGCTGAAAGATTAGTGATGCATTTTTGGATCACATTTAAAAATCATTTATAAGGAGGATATCAATATGGCTCTGTGTTTTTCTGTATCTTCTGATTAGACTGTTTGTTTGCAGGATGACATTTATCTATGAGATGATTATAAGTAGAGATGTCATGTAGTGGGTGGAATTTTCATTACATCACACCAAGGGTACATACAGCAGGTCTGTGGGCAGTGAATTTCCTCAGTTTTCATTTGGTTGAGAAAGTCTTTATTTTCCCTTCTCCTTTGAAGGATGATGATTTTGCTGGCTATAAAAATCCAAGATTAATGTTTTTTTTTCTTTCAACACATTAAATAATCAACTCTACTCTCTTCTTGCTTGCATGGTCTCTGAAAGATCTGTTAATGTTTAGTTTTATTGCATTATATTGTAAGAAGGCAGAATGTATAGTTTCAAATGGGAAACATTGCTGAGGTTTTATTAGTGGATCAGGATATAAGCATTTTGTGAAAAATGCCATGAACTTTGGAAAATAATGTGTTTTTTGCTTGTAGTGCATACAATTCTCCATTTAGATCAGTGAAAGCAATTTCACCTTTTTCTTTTACTTCATTCACTTCCTAAGTAATTGTGCTATGAAAAAATGAGATGTATCTTTGAATTTCTCACTTATATTTTCATTAATTTCTCATCATAATTCTAGCAGCTTTAAAAATATATTAATGGTAGGCTGTTTAGTAGATTTAAATTAGTAATTATGATAATTTAATTTTACATTGTATAGTCTATTAATATTAAGTAACATTCTATTTCCTTTTTCCTTTGTATGTCAAATGAATTTTAATTTGAATTATAATAGTACTTTAGACATGTCTGATTTTTTGCATCTCCATAGTATATCTCTACCCCTGTGAACCTCTCTAGATCAACTTAGGTTTACAATATTACCTATAAACAATACATGGACAGTTTTGTAATTTTTGCAGATTATTGTATTTTCTTTTTAAAAATAACTCTATTGGTTAGGAAATTACTCACTCTATTTATTCTAATAATGAGTACCTGCTTTTTTTTCTTAAAGCAAATTGAACTTTATCATAGTAAAGCACGTAAGCATTATCTATTGATTTCCTTACCCTAACCCCACCCATGAACTCTAGTAGCCATGAGGATAGGCACTTAAATAAAGACTTGTGATCTAAGACATAACAAAATAAAATAAGCTGTTGCAATCGACAAAATGCCATATTGGACTGATGATCTTTTAGTGAAAGTAACACTGAAACTTTGCTTTGTTGTTTATGGTCGTTCAGAAACTCACTAACACTGTCTGTCTTTCTGAAGACAACGCATAGTTCAAATCCACAATTCCTTTTCTCAAACCCTTAGGACCAGATGTATTCAGAATTCCATTTTTTAAAAATTTGTTTTAGAAAGTTACCAAAGGAGATATACTATGTGTTATAGAACAATTCCAGCAAGTTTGAGGCAGCACACTTTGATCAAATGCATAAAAATGTATGGATGCTGACGCTAAATGGGATAATCAAGGATGACTTGCCTCTTTCAGATCAGGTCAGGTTCTGCCATCAAAGGAGCTTTAAAAGAACTTTCTGTTTTCAGAGCTCTGTGGTCAAGAGATTATGGGCCTTTTCTTGCTTCCTTCAGTTTTATTCCATTGGTTTGTTAAAATACAGTGATAAAATTTGACCTGGAAGATAGAAATGAATAAAAAAGACAGTAGGGTCTCCCAACAAAGGATCAAGGTTAAAATTGTATCTGGAAATGTCATTCTGCTTGTTTGCATTAACTGTTTCTTTCCAGATGCATAGTTTGGGACAGTATTCTTGCTTGAAGTCCAAGGACACAGGATATTCTCATGTGTGACTGGGAGGAGTTTGAGCTCTTGAGATTTGGAAATGTGTTGCTAGGTGAGATGGAGTGCACAGGAGGGGCCTCCCAATTCCACAGAGATTTCTTTACACCTTCACCCTGCCTTTTCTTCAATACTTCCAAAATAATCCTTATTGTGAACAGTTCTGGGCGAATTAGGTCTGCAGGAGAGCTTAGGTCAATGTGCATTATAATTCATTACCATCCCTGGGGAATGTTTCTCAGCCATCCTCATTAAAGCTGTTATTTACAGGTCAGATGGTGGAGAAATGATTACACATATTTCAGAACCCAAAATGCCCGATTGTCAAGTTATGCAAGGAGCTGGGGGAGGAGAGAAAGTTGGAAAGGAAGGAAGACAGGCAGGAAATGAGGAAGGAGGGAGGGATATTTTCTAATCTCATTCATTCTTTTCTGTAGTTAAGTAAACAAAACCCCAGAAAGGTGAAGATTAAGCTCTGTGGTCAGAGTTCTACGCTCAGGTACCAACAAGTGCTGGGCCTCCAGCTTGCCCCTCATCTGCTCTTCTCTCCCTCCAAAGAGATTTTCCTTTTTTCTGAGGGCTTGACCAAGGTAGCACAATGGAGGGACTTACTTTTGCGAAGTCTCTCTGGTCCCTGTTCAAATAAAATTTAAAGAAGTGGAGTAGCTCAAGGCCCTAGCTTCCAGAAATGAGGTAAGAGTACCAACCTCCATTCTGCCATTTCAAACATGCCACCTGACTGCTGAGATTCTCAGTGATTTCTAGGGCCTCAGAACTAGGAGTCCTCAGGAGCTACTTCATATTCTTGTGGGAAGAGGCAAGAAGGAGGAAATCAGAGAGAAATTCTGTTCCTGCGCCAGTCTGGCCCAGGCACAGGGATCTCATGGTCCATCGAGCTCAGCTGGGCATACCCTGTGGCTGGGGCAGCAAGTACTCTGCATTCAGCTCTCTTGTTCCTGCTCTGCCCTTGCTCTGGTCCTGTGTTCTCCCCACTTCAAAATCCAGTCCCCGGATCTCTGGACATAGACCCTGAACTGTGGATTGTGGTATTTGCACCTCAGGTCTTCCCTGTGGGGTCTGCCTTATGTCATCAACTCTTCTCTTTTAGGAAGTTTTTTTGCACCCCTATCCTGCCTATTGACATTACAGGCAGACTAGCAGGTATCAGAGACGTGAAATGCTCCCTCGAGTGGTTTCTCCAAAGACAGAACATTTTCAGACCTTGTGATGTCTGAATAATAGGAGGACACGGCTATGCTACTCTACCCAGAGCCCCATGCTCCTGTGACCTGACTCTTATAGTGACAGGGAAATCCAGACCCTATTTTTTTTCAAATTGCACCCGCTCCAGAAAGGGAAAGAGAGGGTAGAAGGATATTCTTCTTGCTAAGGCTACAAAACAGAACTGATGCCTTCCCCTCCCCTCCCCCCAGGGAACTCGCAGCTCTAAGAGGCGCCCTTGTGCCTGCCTGCATTTTAATTAATATCATCATCCCACCATCTATCAGCAGCAAGTCAACATGCTTCACACCAGGGGAGAAAAACAATCCTCGCCTTGTCAGCTCTACTTCTTCAGGAGCAGCTGAGGGTCTCAACCCGTGCACTCCCCACCCTGACTCTCTGCCACCTCTTTTTCCCTGGGGGCTGTTGACAGGGTGCAGTGTAGCTTGCCTCGGGGATGGCTTTGGCATCAGAAGGTGGCAGCATGGAACATGGCAGAATGGATTGGGGCTGGCTACTTGTCCAGCACAGGCCCCAGGACCCACGCTGCACTTGAGGCTTTCCAATCCTCAGAGCAATGCTATGTGGTAGGACTTTCTATCCTCACCTTAACAGAGGGGGACTGGGGTTTGGAGAAGTGCAGGAACTGATGTCACATTGCTGGGCATCTGAATGCAGACTGGGCCCTGGATCCCTCCAGGTTTTTTTGTCTCATGTACCCCGGACCCCATGGCAGCAGCCTGGGGAGGAGCTGGCTTTGAGTGCCTCTCTGAGTAGCAGAGATGGGGGTGGCAGAGCCTTCCCTCATTGCCTTAGCTCTCTCAACCTCATGCATCACAGCCATGCCCTTGGGACACTGATCAGTCTACTGGACTTGAGAGTGTTATCCCAGATGATCAGCATCCTTTTCTGAGATATGAGATAATTGGCTGAGTTTAGCAGCAGGGTGAGAGGCTCTCTCTCCCTTAGGTGGAGACAGCATGTAAAAATAGGCAAGGCCGCCTATAGGTGGTGGTGGTGTGGAAGGCTGTTTGTAGCTATAGGGTATGTGCACATGTGCATGCACACCCACGGGAGTGTGTGGGCATTGGGACAGTATGTGATTGTGACTAGGGGTATGTGTGTTGCTGTTTCTTCATGCACAAGTGGAACAGGCTCCACTGTATGTGTGGGTAGGTGACCATTATAGCCTGGAGACAACATTGTGGAACAGAGTGGCGCGGGTCTCCCCAGGTTGCCCTGTGTTGACCAAATCTCTCTGAGCCCCACTTTCCTCATCTGTAAGATGGCAATGGGGTGATTCCGTGGTTGGCTACATGGAAAACCCGGTATGTTACTTGGCACATGGTAAGCACTCAATACATTTTAGGTGCTAACTAGTGCTAACCTAATTACCGTATATTCATCTTTCCCAAGAAAATTAAAAAAGTCAAATGTCTTCTGTAATCCAGATACATTTATTTTCCTTTATTTTCACAATCTATCAGCCTGGGAAGCAGTGAAAGAAATGAATCTGGTCCTTTTTACTTAATTCTTAGGGAAGCAACCCTCACTCAGTCTTAGGGATCAGTCCCTCCCTTCCAGGTGCTCACAAAGTCTATGCCTTTAATAATACTGACACAAGTGAAATACTTCCAAAGGCTGAAAGAAAGAACCTCACTCCCCCTTCCTCTTTATAAAGATGAAAAGATACGTCCTTTTCCTGAGCCTAACTTTCTCCCCTGCTCTTCTCCATGAAACCCTAGATTGTGGGGAATCCTCCACCTGCCTTTAAAGCTATTCTACCTTCCTTACTAAAGAAAACCCCACTCAGCTGGGTCCTCAGCTACTTAGTAACAATTGTCCAATTTCCAGCCTCACTTCCTTTTATCGCAGAATTGCCTGAGCAGGTGTCCTCCGCGGCTCCCCTGTTCCTCCTCTCGGGATAACGCGGCTTTGTGCTCAGCCGGCAGGAGTGGCCAGCAGGGAGATGCTACTGCCGAGGACTTCTAGGGATTGAGTCTTTGCCAGCTCTCCTGGTGATTCCAGGGGAAGTGCTGGGCCCTTCCCAGAGGACATAAGCTAGGAAGAGGGTCTAAATGGGTCCCCCAAAAAGCAGTTTGGAGAGAGGAATGTGGGGCAGGCAGACTACGAAGCAGGATTTTAAGAGCCAGAGAGGAATTCCACTGTGTGCTGGAGAACATGTCAAGGTTTCCTTACCTGGGTAATGATGGTCGTCTCTCATGTCAGAGTCTCTGAGTCTCCAAGAATTATTAGATCTTAACTCCTATTGTCCTGTTACCTTTGTAGAGAAAATTCTGGTTTCCCAAAATTTTCAATGCTCTCTCCCTCTTTCTCCTTTTTTCTTCTTCTGGATCCTCGTTGATCTAGCTCCCTTGGAAGCAACTTCTCAGTTCAAGGGTGTAAAGATGCTCCCTGGAGTGGAGGAAGTGATCGCAAGGAGCCCTTGGCAAGGCCAGAACCCAGGATACAAAAGGACAGGAGCCGTGTAGATGGTGCAGGGAGGTGGAGTAGAACAGAGGCAGGAAGAGAAGTGGTAAAGGTGATGGAAACACAAACAAAATGCTTTCTCTTTCCATTTCCTCAAAGCACAGCCTCTCTGGTGTAGGTCACAGTGGTAGGAACGATGGCAGGAATGGGGCAGGTGGTGACAGTAGTGGTCTTGGGGAGAGGGGGTGGCAATGATGGTGATATTGGAGGCACCAAGGATGGTGGGGTAGTTAGAGCCAGCATCTGGAATATTCTCCCCACTCCATGTATAATCAAGTCCTGCACATCTCATAATGCACAAAGGAAAGGAATGTGGACTGATGAGTCAGAATTCCTACTACTTTTATAAACTTATAAATCTTACCTTTTTGTTTCTCAATTGCTTATCTATCAAATGTGGAGATCAGAGTTGGTGAATGCCACCTCTTAAATTGTAGGGTTTTAGGTTTTCAGATTTAGATCAAGTTCTGTTCTGCCCACCAAACACCCTAGGCCATGGGTCTCTGTTTCTCTCTGTTTTGAGAACACTCGATGGTAACACCATTGCTCTGGTCAGCAGTTAGACCTTGAGGCTGCCAGCACCATCCTGGTCTCTGGCCTTGGTTTCCCATATGGCAAGAGCTATTTTCTGTTCAGTGTCTAGAACAATGTCTCACGTGTAATAGATCTTCCACCCATGTCTGATATTCCCTGGGGATGAAGACTCAACCAGTAGTTGCTGAGCACTTCCTGCATTCCAGGCCCTGATGGGGTCCTGGGAAAAGAGATCTAAAGGCACATTTTCTGATTGTGAGGGCTTCAGAGTTTAGGCAGCAGACATATACACAGTTTAAGTAAAGCACAATGTGATCAGTTTTATAACACACAGAAAAACAAATTAAAATGGGTTGACTGCTGAGGGGGCCCAGGTCAGGTAGGATGCCCTGATTTTATGTGAATCTTGCAAGATGACTCTTGTCTCTCCATTAACAAGAAGAAGGCATCCAGGCACAGAGAATTAAAATGCCACCTGTCAAGGGTGAAAGAGCGAACCTATGGAATAGCTGGCTGGTGGGAAGGCTGCAGCCTGATGGTGGTGAGAGGGGAACCTTATCCTGTGGGTGCTGGTGAAGGGTTTTAGGTAGCAGCGCCCCACATTCCCAGCACTACCGGCAAGGCTCTCTGATGGCAGGATAGAGAATGAGCTGGAATTCAGTAAGACAGAGGCAGAAAGATGCAACAGGGAAACCTCTTCAGTCTAGGTTTTATCTTGAGACCTGACGGAAGATAGAAGTAGTAGGATGGAAAGGGGGCAGAGAGCAGAAATCAAGGGGGTACTTAGAAGGATGGACCTTTTAGATCTAGAGTGAGGGATGGGGAGAAATTTGGAATGGTTCTAACATTTCTTGCTTGAATGAGAGGTCCTATTGGGATGTGGAAAGATAGTTGATGATGATGATGGGATTAAGGTGAGACAATTTGTCTTTAAGTCTTTGGTCTCAGGATGATACAGATGTGTAGCAGGCACTTAGTAAATTCTGTCTCTTCCCATCCCTCCATTGCCCAACATCTCAGCAGATCATAAGGTTCTACTGACCCGAGGATCTAGGAACAGGCTGGGAGGAGAGAGCAGAGAGTCCTCGTGGATCCAGGTCATTGAGTCCACTTCTCAATGACCAAGTGCTTCTGTCCCAATAAGACCTGTAACCAATCTCCCTTCGAAGGCCCCAAAGAGGCCTCAGCTTGACACAGATGAGTAGTGGGTTCTATTTTTTCTTTTCCTTTTTTTTTTTTTTTGGCCTTTTTTTTTTGGACTAAAAGCAGTTTCCATTTTATGTCTTTTGTCTTTTCATCCAAGCAAATGCCGGTGGGATCTGGCAACCTGAGTTCAATAGCCAGTCCTTTTGGTCTTTCAAAGGCTATGAATGTAATAAGAGCACTCAACCCTTCTGAAGATATGCAAATCCGTGCATTTAAAAGATTTACATTCATCCTTCACAGGCCCTGAAATATAAATATGAAATACCCAGAACCTTGTCACTTCAGTAATAATTAAGCTGATGGCCTATTATGTTCGATTGCAAATCAATATAGTATCTTTTGGTGCCACTTGAGTTCTTGAGGGTTGGCACCAGGCCAGCTCCAGTTATACAATTGAATTGCTGCAGCTGCCTGGGAAACTTCGCTGCCGTTCCCATTCAGGAAGAATAGGCGGGTAACAATGGTGACCAGCCTCCCTGCAGTAATTGTGTACGAGGACACATTTCCAATGGGGTTTTTGTTCAGCAGGTGCTGTTATTTTAGTTTAATTTGAATTCTGAAATATGGAGGAGAGAAGGAGACTTAATCTTAACAGCATCTAACCTACAGCTGTTCGAAAGAGGCCAGCAAACAGCATATGTTGCTTAGATGGAAATCATAATTGCTCATTCTCCCTGGGCTGTTGGCCCACCAACGTGGAGCCTCTGAAATTATCCGGCATTTTTCCGGCATTTTCCACAGTGGCAAGGCCTCTGCAGAACTCAGGAAGAGCTCTTCTAGAGTGGTTCACCCCCCAGGAGGCTTTTACTGCTGCTGCATCTTCTCCTTCTTCTTCTTCTTCCTTCTTTTTCCTTCTCGGTCAGTGGAGATGAATTTCAGATGCTACAGAAAACACATCCTGGGCTGGCTCCCTCATTTAAGGCCACCATGGGGCAGCATTACAAGATAGGCACTGGAGAGGGCTGGTGGTGACCCCCGCCCAGACTCCCTTGGGAGCAGAGTGACCCATACCCCTGGGTCAGGGCTGCGCTGGGCAGGAAGAATCAGTGTAGACACTCTGATTGGAATAAGAAATACCATCTGCAAGGCATGTTCCCAACCACAAAGCACTTTCACATGTTTTGTATTTTTATTTATATCCTCATGACACCCCCTGGAAGGAGATGACATTGTTCCCATTTGATAGAGAGGAAGCTGAGGGCCAAGGACAAATGCAGAGTGAAAATGCCAGGACTAGACTGTAAATTCCAGAATTTGAAATTCCATGTCTTTTTCCTATACTAGCTGTCTCTATTTTTTACTCTAGGGACATCCTTCAACTCCCTGGTTGGCAAGAAGTCCTGAGAAACTGGGTTCTTTCAGCATCTAAATCTATGTTAGTAAACACAAGGTCAAGTCCAGGGTTCCTCTGGGCTCTGCATTGGAAACTGATGTTTGCATGATTTGGGGGCTGAGATTAGAAAAGGTTGGAGGTGTAGCATATCAAATGCCAAGGTCTCTTTCTCTCCTTCCTTCCTGTCTTAGCTTGCCCCTTCTTTCCTCCCTCCCTCCTTCCTCTTCTTCTTTCCAGAGTGGTTACACATCCCATGGTTTGAAGCCTGGCTTTGGAATCATATAGCTATGGGTGTTGGAAATGGATCTAGAGAAGAGACGACAAGACCGTGCGTGTTTAAGAACATGAACTTCAAGGTCAAGCTGCCTGGGGCTGGACCCTGGTTTTGTCACTTCTAGTTATGTAACTGTCACAATGATCTTATCTGAAAGCGGGAAAAATAATCTCTAGTTGATAGGATTATTGTGGTGGTTATATTAAGCAATACATTTAAAATATTAGCACAGAGCTTGGCACTCGGAGCCCAGAAATTTTTAGTTGCTAGTACTGATGCAGAAGCAGTAGCAGTAGGAACAGCAACGGTAGTGGTGGGAGTAGCAGTGCTAATGGTAGCACTGCAGTAATAGTGGTGGTGATGGTAATGTAGTCCTGCCAGTGGTAATGGTAGCAGTGGCAGTAATGGTAGACATAATGGTAGTCAGGTAGTAATAATAGTGCTAATGGTAGCAGTAGTAATTACAGTGCTAATTGTAGTATTTCTAATAACAAAGGAAACATTATACATCTCCTCTTAACTGAAAACTGGGCAAATGCTCTCTCCCTCACAGCTGAGATGATGTTAACAAAGAATTCAGTTTTACAGCCATTTCCTGAGCACTCTGAACATATTTGAAATTGTGTATAGCCCATAGAGTGTCACATGGAATTTCACCAAGCACTCCATAAATGTAAATGTGAAAGCCCCTCATGGGTTAAGCAACTGGTACTTTCCTCCCAGAGTCTTTCTTTGCAGACAAAGCATGGCCTTGCAGAGGAAGGGAGCCAGACTGCTACAGTGTCAACTGTAGAGTATGAACCAATCAATGGCAGGGACTCTGTTGTCTCTTTCATCATTGGTTCCCTGTGGCCCAGCACCATACCTGCTATAGCATGTATTTAAGTAATAAGTTGACTTAATATGAATGCTTGTTGGATGCAGGCTGACTGAACAGCACTGGACTGCCTAAATAAAAGACCAGGGAGATCTCAGAAGGGTCTCTAGCAGAGGAAGTTGATGACTGCCATTCAGCCTTCAGGCAGGACAGGAGGGACAGGAAATCAACTCTGGAGGCGCCTGATGGCTGCTTTAGATGGGAGAGCTCTAGCTCCCCTCCTGAATGTGGGGAGAATCTGCTGTGAAACAGCTCCTCTGCTTCTTTGTTTTTACTTTAAGCAAACCAAACAGATCCCGGATGCGTGTGTGTGTGTGTGTGTGTGTGTGTGTGTGTGTGTGTGTGTGATGTCGGTGGGAATTTATTTTGGCAGCTCAAGTGAAGAAGGGAAGCCAAAGCCTGAGGCTGTTGAGTGAAACACCACATTCAATCTCAATCTATCCTGGGTAATCCCTGCAAACATTTGATTACAGGGAAGGGTAATCTCAGATAAAGCAGCTTCTGTGAGAGGCTTTTTCTCTTGTGGCTTGTGAAAGATACAGGTAAGGCCTGGGAGAGAAAAGGTTTATTCCTGTGACGATGATCAGACTTCGGAGCCCATTCCATCCCCCAGATTATGATGTTAGGGGAGGCAGGGTCCCCTGACCCACTGATGGCTGAAGTGACTGCTTTGCCTCGAAGAGCATGGACTCCCCCAGAGACTCATTCCATTGTATAGGTGGGAAAATTGAGGTGCAGGGCAGGGAAGTGCCTTGAAGTGTTCACAAGTTTGCTTCAGATGAAACTGGACCATGACCTACATCTCCCTGCTGCAGATTCATTGCTGTCTGTGCTCTACATGCTGCCTCCCACACCCAGGCTCTTTTTTTCCTTAATATTTAGAAAGCATGGTGCTTCCAAATCACTGGCATGTTCTTCAAGATGATTTTTACTCATGTCCAGTGGGCCAAGAGTAATATTATCCTATAGATACTTGACTGCAGGCCCAGGATGAAGAGGTTGTTGTCACCATGGGCTCAGAGGCAATTAGGCCATAAAATGGAAGAGGAAGAGCATGTGTGTGTGCATGTGTGTAGATGTATAAACATATGTGTGATGTATATATATTTATTCAGGACCCAGCAGAAGTAACGCCTGCTTGAGTGTGGTTGGTAGGGTAATACTATGGGTGTAATAATTTATAGTTTTAATTTGAACATCTTACCTAAAATGTAATATGGTATGCTTAAGTGTGATACTGTTATGTTACCGAGTTACATACTTATAATTTTGTACTAAATGGTTTTGTAATAAAACAGGGGCATTACTTGTGCCAGACCCTGAATATCTAATAAATATGATACCTTCTTATTCATTATGGGTTTGTGAGCATGAAGTGAAAAGCTTAAATTCAAATCTTGATTCTGCCACTTGATTCTACCAAAAGATAAGTGACTTTTGTGTCGTCAATTTCTCTCAACCTTAATTTCCTTGAGTATAAAAGGAGGATAATGATTCCTACTTCCTAGAGTTGTCGTGAGGGTTGCATAAGATCACATGCTGTGTAAGGAATGCTTTTGGCTTTGAGTGACAGTAATAATCAGCTCTAGTGACTTAAAAACATAGACACTTCATTTTCTCACACAAGGAGATATCGGGAAGCAAGGACCTGTGGTTAGCTGTTAAACTCTCTATGGGATAATACGTCTGCGTATGTCCTCCTTTCCTTCATGGCTGCAGTGTGGCTGCTGTAACTCTTTCCATCACATCTGCAATCCAGTAGGAACTGTTAAGGGGAACGATGAGTGTTTCTGTCAGGAAATCAAAAGCTTTCTGGGGAGTCTCACAACAGGCTTCCACTTATTTATCATGGCCAGCTATATAGCCTATCATATGGCCACCTCAGGCTGGAAGTTGGCCAAGTAGAAGGAGGTAAAAATGGTTAACATACTATGTCTACCAGCATTAAACCTCCGTACTAGGACACAGCGGTATTGGTATTGAATGAATGCTTTCATTTATCTTTTTTTCTAACACTCCTATGAATGTTCTGGAATAGAGGGAAAATGGTGGGGTTGGCAACTTGACAGAAAATGGGCTGAGCTGTCGGCCATTTCTTGGGGAACTGGGTTATATGTTGCCAGTCTTGCTCACACAGGAGACTTCATTGTGTGGAAATCAGGGCTACCTGATGAGTGAGGTGAGCACTGCCATTGAGGACTAGCAAGGGACAGACAACCCACATGACCTTACCCCCTCCAACCATGGCTGGGCTGCTGGACCCTTCATACTCGACACATCCACAAACACATTGACATTTTGTGACACCAAATTATCTTCACTGGATGACTGTCCATCAGGGGTTACCTTAGCCTTCTCCTTCCTGAGGTTCTAATGTGGTTCAGAGCCATGTCTTTGACTGTGAGGAATGGTTTTCAGCAGGTGGCTGGCTTATGTCACTGAGAGACAGAGCAGTGCTGATGGCAGAGGGACAGTCAGGCAAGGGGGAGGGCAGGGAACTGGAGGGAAGCATCCTCACATGAGGGAGGCAGAGTGAAGTACAGCATCTGCGAGATGGGAAGTATCACCTGGACAAAAAAAGTGAGCTGGGTTCCCATCCTCACTGCCTCCCCTCCCTACTCCTTCTACTCAGGCCAGAGACCTCTTGCTTGGTCCTCTCCAGTGTCCCATGCATTTCAGCTCCTCTTTTTCTTGAACTCTGCTCCTCTTATGTGGATTAGAGGGGCAGCCTCACTCTGGGCTCCACGATCGCAGTCTCTTCTCTTCAAACCAGATGGTGGCCTGACGGTGTGGAAGGAGCCCTGGGCATGCTGGAGTCCAGAGAGCAGGGTTCTAAGCCTGACTTGTCTTTACGACCCTGCCACATGACCACGTAACTCACCTGTCAAATGGGAAAATAATGCCATCATTGAAGAATTCCTGTTAGGAATGAGACACTCAGTATTTCTAAAATGGATCTCCTGGGCTAAGAGGGCTAATTTGCTGTGAGTTGGGGTAGGAAGTGTCTGAAGGTATAGGTAGGCTTCAGGTCTCTCACTAAAGCTCGAACAAGAGCAACTCTTCTTCTTTCTCTTTTGTATGTTGGGCTTCTGGGGAATCAGTCAAGAGGAAAAAAACGTGTTTCTCTGCCAAAAAAAAACAGCAGTTTATGTTTAGTGTTTAGTATATATTAGGAACTTAATAAATAACAATTTCCTTCTCACCCTCCAACCTCCTTTTTGGAAAAAAAAAATAGCAATTGTTGGTTCAAATGGCTTTTGTTCCATGCACTTTTAAAAGTTAAAAAAAAAAAAAGCAAAAACCCACAACACTAAATGCTTGCCACTGCATCTAATTATGAGAATGGTTGGTCCAGCGACTCTGTGTGTCGAGATCACAACTCCGGTGCTTATCTCTTAATCCATCAGTTTCAAATGACCACCCCGGGACTCATTTTTCTTTGGTGTGGCTTCTTTCTGCAGCCAAAATTTCCTGGACCTGCCTGAACTCCTGTCTCCATGCAGCTCCCCTTTCACTTAGCTGACCTGATAAATGGCCAACAAGGGCTGGTTTCGGCAATGGACACATTTCACTAGAAAACAATTAAAGTGGCCCAAACCTGCTGAGATCTAATAAATATTCGCTCCTCTGCCTGGGCAGATGCCAGTTACAGCAGAAGAAAAACACAGCTCCCGGAGTCAGGGAATTTGCTCTGGTCTAGAGCTCTAAGCACAGGTGTCAAAAGAAATGGGACAAAGTGAAGATGATCTTGCAATAGGAAGGACACAAGGGAACAAAGAAAGATGAGGTGCAGGTTTCTATCCATGCAAAAGTGATACCCAGAGATCTCCGGGTATGGATTGGTCTCTCTTTCAGAAGAAATGGTGGCTTGGATGTGTAAGCACCTTGTTAAGGATTACACAGTACATCTTTGGCTTCCTCCGTAGTTCCCAGAACAGGACCCTAAGATTCAGTGGCACTTTCTGAGCAAGGCTTAGACTGTTGTTGCTTCAGGAGACATGGGGATACTCCTGACACTCTTGTGATTAGAGACTTCAGCTCTCATTGGAGGTGCGACTGTTCCAGGCAAAATCCAGGAAAATCTAAGGGGGACAATGGCTAAAACCAAGGATCCTGGAATTTCAAAGGGGACATCACCTCTGCCTGGAGGGGATTAAGGAAACTGTATGGCAAAGGTGACATTTAGAATGGGTGCTGACATCCTTTTCTCCATCAATGAGTCTGTCCCCATTTTCCTTGTTAGTTCAATTTGTTCATTAGATTCCACATAAGAGTGAAACCATATGGTATTTGTCTTTCTTTGACTGGCTGATTTCTTCTTTTTTAGTGCTGAGTAGTATTCATGGATATGGACAACAGTGTGGGGATTGCTGGGGGAGAAGGGAATAAGGAGACTACATAGTAATGGAAAAATATAATAATGATTAAATTAAAAAATAAAAAATAAAATGGGTACTGAGATATGGGGTAAGGGCATTTGAGGAAGAGGGGATTATTCTCACAAAGGCTGGGAGGTAGGAAGGTGTGGGCTGTGCTTGGATCCTGGAAAATCTTGTAGTCTGGAGACAGGGGACCAGGCTCCTGTCCAAACCTCCACCTGTCCAGGAGGAAACTGAGGTTCAGAGAAGAAAGGTCATGTGTCCAAAATCACACAGCCAATTGAATCCTAATGAAGTTTCAGAGTGATAGCTAACCAATACATGAAGGAAACATCAGTGGATGGTAGAATTTGAACTTGAGTTAATCACTAACTGACTGAAAGGAACTTGAGTTTGGAGAAGATTCAGTGCTGTAGGTGACAGGAGAAGCCTTCGTGGAGAGGGGCAAGGAAAGTGTCTCAAAGATGAGAGCAGCAGCAGGGAAAGGAGACTGTCACTGTGGGACCCAGCAGTGGCTCGGGCACTTCATGCACCTAACTGATAAAAGGATTAATTGCAGTTACTATTTTTGTTGATTGATTACGTACCAGGTGATTTATTTACATCACCTCTAATCTTTGAAATGATTCTTCCAGGGAGGAATAATTGCCCCAGTTTTGCAGATGAGAAAACAGAGTACCACATAAGTCTAACACCTCACTCTACTGAAACCACCCTGCTGGCCTGAGTCAGAGCCCGGAAATAGAAAGTGGCCTTCCTTCTGTACCACATGGAGTCCCATGCTGTTTTAGTTTATTTGATCATGCACTTGATAATTACAAAATAACTACCATCCCATTTTACATATGAGAAAGACAGGTTCAGAGTGCTCAATTAATTTGCCCAAGCTCACACAGCAAGGATGTGGCACGTTCGGTTTCAGGGAAGAGCTTATTTTATTTTATTTTATTTGACTTTTATTTATATTTATATTTAATTAATTAATTAATTTATTTATTTATTTACCAGAGAACACATTCTTCTACCAGCATGGGTTTGGATGGGCCCAGTGGGAAGGGGCAAAGCAAGAGTGTGCAGAGGTTGGAACAAGAGCATCCCCCTGCAGGGTGTTGAGGCCAGCCTACCTCCTGACTGTCAGACTCTGAATGGATAGGATGGGCACAGAGTCTTGATCCTGGCTCCACCCCTTGTTCTCAGGGAGTTACTCTCCCCACATTGTGCTTTGGGTCATGAAAGATGGGAATTAGGTACCTCTCTAGCTTCACTCTCTCTGCTGTTCTGAGACATAATTTTGAGACTTGAACCAAGTCTCTAGCTCCCTAATCTCTGGGCAAGTCATTTCATCTCTCTGAGCCTCAGCTTCCTTCTCTATAAAATGGGAGTGTCAATCTCCACTTCAAGGATGGCACGGATAATAAGTTACACAGTGTTAATTTAGAAGAATGTCTGGCACATATCTGACACTCTGCACAGTTTGCAGCAGTAACATTATTAGTAGATGGTGTGTTGTTAATATTACCATATTCACCTCCACTGTCACTCAATCCCCAGCTGCCAGGATCCACCTAACCTGAACCAGCTGGCCTGCATGTCGGCAGTTGTTTCCCTGCTGGTGTGGGCTGCTGACGGGATTCTTTTTGCTATGTGGCAGGAAGGATGGAGCTAGAAAGATGGGGGTGAGGTGTACTTGGCAGGGTGGCCAGGAGTTTCTTGGCAGTAATTCATGGAAGTGATGGTGAGACCTAGGGTAGCAGCAGCAGATAAAGGAGGGATTGCCCCATGGCCAACCAAAGCTCCCTGGGGAAACCACTTTCTGAGAAGGAAATGAAGTCTCTTTCCTCTCTACTCTCCCTTCATTCCTGCCTTGCCCTCCTTAGCCAACTCTGGGCTCCAGCTGGTCTGGGAGGCAGCTCACCTCTGCCTGGTCATTAACAGTTCATTTGCCTAAATACCCATCATCATTACCGCCAATGGCTCCTCAGGGCACCATCGCATCCCAGGAACTGCAGCAGACATCCTCCTCTGACTGATGGCCCCACACTTGGCCCTGCCACCTGCTAACGACTCCTGGGCTGGCAGCTCAGCTCCGGGGCCGCAGGATGTGGAACGCTGGAAGAGGTCTGCCTTTCTCCTGGCGAGTGCCTCTGACCCTCACAGTCCTGGAAAGAACTTGGCTGTGAAACTGACCATGCCCTAAATCCTCCCAGGGAAGAAAAGTCCTAAGAAGAAACAAGGCACCCTCAATGACCTCCTGAGGGCCCTTCCCTGCTCAAGCGCAGGGTATCTCTGTCTTCCTCTCGTTTGCAGGGTACTCGAGTTGGTGTAAACCCAAGAGAAAGGAGACCCTCCTGCCGCCCTCCGCTGACTCGGACACCAACATCGTGCCTGGCCCTATAGAAACCCTTGCTTTTCTCCTCAATCCCACTTTCCCATGTTGGTGGGACTGTGCCCATCTTACAGATGAGGAACCTGAGGCTCACAAAGTATGAGTGAGCTGCGCAAGGTTGTGCAGCCAGGATGTGACAGAGTCAGTGTTCAGACTCAGTTTGGTCTGGGTCCAAGGCCGTGCTGTTTCTTCTGCCCTCACTGGTCAAAGGGCGGGAGCCCTGGGGATTCAGCAAAATTCAGAAGCTGACAAATGACAAGCCAGTGGGGCAGCTGCCTGCTCTATGGAAGCATTGTCTCCTCCGAATTTTGCTCGGTTCCTGAGACATTTTGCAGTGTTTATTGAGGGAAATTCTACTGCTTTTCCCTTTGTCTGCTGCCCTGGCCCTCTCTGCTTTCTCTGTTACCTCACAGGATGCTGTTTACATTTATTCAGGAGGAAGAGACTGCTCTTAGTGTCTAGAAAGGCTGACTTTCCTCTGTGTTAGGTACTTTTTAAAGTACTTTCTGTGCCATACGTCATTGAATCTTTATTGCAAACCTATGGAGTAGGTCTGGTTATTATACCTGTTTACAGATGAGGAAATTGAGGGCAGAGAGGCTAAATAACTTGTTCAAGGTCACCAAAGAACCCTTAAAGGGCAAGGTGAGAGGGGCATCTGTTTCAGGGCATCTTTTCTGTGCCCCGTCGTGGTCTGAACTTCTTCGACCAGCCTAATTTAAGCTACAGTGTTAGAAGCCGGGGATCAGATTGCTGTGGAATATGTCAAGTTTAGAAGGACCTGAACCCTGGATGAGCTTGGGGCCTGACCTGGGAAGAGTGGTGAGCACCGGGCAGGTGGAACCAAGAGCCTAGAGCAGGGGGAGAGGCAGGAAGGATTCCCAAGTCAACTGGCAGCGGCAGGAAGGAGCAGGGCAGGAAGCAGGTTCTGTAACAGGTTTGAAAGCTGCCTGAGGTGGTTCAGTCAGGGGGCTGGAGGCCAGGCTCAAGGGAGGCACGGCAGGCCTAGCAGCCTGCTCCAGACTTTGAGTCTAGAATCAGAAGTGGATTCAGAGGAAGGCCTTGGGTCTCAAGGATGAATTTCTGGTCTGGCCCCTAAACCACTGAGCAACACCCTCCTCTGGCTCCCCAGCGTATTAGCCACGTCCCTGTAATCACACTTACCTCTTTGTCTAAGTTGCAAAGCTGTCCCTGTCATTTCTCAGCTTGAAATCTTTTAGTGCCCCCCTGAGGCAGCATGATCAATGCCAAACTCCCTTAAAGTGGCTTACAAGGTCCTCCATCACCCAGTCCTGGACGGCACCTCCAGCTTCATCAGTTACCACTCCCTGGAAAGTTTTGTTCCACTGACACATGACTTTCAATCCACATCACTACAGGTTTTCTCTTATCAGTTCATACCAGGTCCATAGGGTTCCCTTGTTCAAAAATTGTCCCCACCTCTCCACCCACAGCCCCACCACGTGCATTCATACCTGCTCCCTATTGTCTGGCGGACTCCTATTCATTCTTCAACTCAGCATTGCTGCTGTGGGATCCATGCAGAGACAGCCCCACCCCACTCCTAATGGCCACGTCACATGTAAATGCCCTTGCTATGTTTTCTCTTAGCTGGTATTTCCTAAGCATAGCGTTTGCCCAAGGGAATAGGATAGCTCCTTTGTCTGTGATGGACCTTACACGCTCTGCTCTACGAGGGCAGGCACTCTGTCTTTTCCATTGTTGTGGCACTAGTGTCTGACACACAGTATACTTACCTTTTTAGGCAGTGTGGCTAATGATTGAGTGGCCTCCATGTTTTTGCATATGAGACCGTTTCTTTTTCAAAGTGACGCAGAGGCGGTGTCTGAGTCATCTGCAGGTTTAAGAGCCTCTCACAGGGTGGGTTCAGAGCAGGCAGAGCACATGTTGACTTCACTGAAGGCAACGCAGGAGATGGGGCACCAGGACCAACTCCTGTTCCCAGGCTGGAGTGAGAAGGTCAGTGAGTCAGGCGCAAGTCACTGCAACTAGAACTAGTTTGTGCTGGGCCCTGAGGTCAGTGCCAGGCTGCAGCCAGGGAGGCAGGCTAAGTCATCTCATGTACCCGACAACAGCTACTTAAAGTACCTCTAGCTGAGGACAGCACTGGCCCCTGAGCCTTGTTTGGAGCTGATGTATCATTGCTATCATGTGATCTCTTTCGTGGAAAAATTGGGACTATGCAAGTTAGGACTGAGGCAGAATGGGCACTGAGTCTCAAAGAGGGAGAGGTCCATGAGGAAGGGAAGGCAACTAGTGGAAGGAGGGAGCTGAATTGTATAGTCACAGGTTTATAGTGGGTGACCAAGAGCCATGATGACCCTTTCCTCTTGGCCTCCCAAGGGAGAGGCTGGGCTGGAGGGACCCCAAGGAGAGGTTCCAGGAGAGGCCCAGTCCTGGAATGGGTATATGTATCACAGGAAGGCCTGAGAAGGAGCAGGGTCCCTGCCTGAGGCAAGTCAGAGAGCTGATTTAGCTGAAAGAAGATCCATGGTCAAGTTCTGGCTCAGTCACTTCTCATCTCTGAACTTCCATTTTCTTTTCAACTGACTGAAGGAGTTCGGCCTGAGGTTGGTAGTTACCTAACTACTTAGTCTGGCATCTAAGACTCACCTGTGATTGCGCCAACTTAACCCAGTTTAATCCACTCAACCTTATGAAGCTCTAATCTGTAGAGAGACTAAGAGTATACACCCTGAAGTCAGATTAGTGGGGTCTGAGCTCTGATCATGAGCTTGATAGATGTGAGAACTTGGGAAATGTTCTGTGTCTCATTTTCTCTATCTGTAAAATGGGGATAACATTTGTACCAAGCCTGTAAATCTCTTAATGGTTACATGAGACAATGAGGGTGAAGTAGAAGCTGGCACATGTTATCTACTCAGTAAATGTTGGCTAATATTACTGAGTTCTTCAGTTCTGGGGAAAACACCCAACTGATTTTCACTCTTTTTCTCTTGCCTTTGCCTCTGCCTTACTCTACCTCTGTTCAAACCTAACCTGTCCTTCAAGGGTGGTGATTTTTCAGAGTTCTCCAGTAAAACAGAACCAACAGGATGTATATATACATATACATATACATATACATATACATATACATATACATATGAAGTACACTTTCATATGTAAAAAGAGATTTATTATGAGTAATTGACTCATTTAACTATGAAGGGTAGCAAGTCCCAAGATCTGCAGGGTGGGTTGGCAAGCTGGAGACTGGGAAAGCTGATGGTTTAGTTCAAATCCAAAGGCAAGAAAATGCCAGTGTCTAAGCATGGTGGCTAACACTTGATACCATGGAGGTGTATCTGGTTTCACATTTTCCTTTAAAGTATAGGTATGATAAAGGAATGGATAAGGCACTGGCCTCCTAAAGTATAGGTATGATAAAGGACTAAGTGTCACTGGAGCTTGAGGTAGGGACCTTTCCCATCACCATGCACTGTGTCTTCGGGTTTAGGCGGAGCAGACCCATTGCTGGTGAGGGTGAGAAGAAGCCAGCCCCACAATCTCTTCTTGCAGCTGTTTGCTCCCATTTTCAGCTCCATCTGCCTGGTCATTTTCTTCCAGGGTCTCTACCTTCTCCTCCAGACTCACTCTTGTTGTTTATCTTTAGTTTTCATCTTTTCCCGTTTCTGAGTCATTCTACTTGGGGCAAAAAGTACTTCTACTTTCCTTGTCCATCCCCAGCAAAAACCCTCAGCTGCTTGGGTCTGATGTTCCTTTAGCTTCTGAGTTCAGCTCACATTTGGTTGGGAAACACTTTTATGTCTTTATATTCTGTGAGGTGGCTCTGCCTTCTTAGGCCAAGATCCTCCTTTGTGGTGAGATGCTAGTCTGAGTGGGTTTCTGAAACTAAGAGATCTGTTCAAACACCTCAAAGGCCCAAAAGTTAGTATAAGTTCCACTTAAATTTCAAGGTAACTTTCAAAAATAACTTTATAGTTGGAATATAACTTATTTTTATTTACTTTATTATTGCCATCACAGATGATTTAATGTGTTTTTTCCTGAAATAAAACTATTACATTGTATCCAAGGACATTGCAAATAGGTCAGAGTAACTAGAACAGAATAAGCAAAAGGTAGAAGGCAAAAGGAAAGGGTTAACAACTGCTTGGAACTGTGGAGGTAACAGATTATGACCGGCTTTATAGTGAATAAGAGTTTTCACTTTCCATTTTATTCTGAAAATTTTTATGTTTATTAAATATTTACTCCAAATGACATGGAAAGCCACTGGGGAGATTTGAACAGAGGAGTCACATGATTTGTGTCAATATAACATCTTCCTTGCTAATTTATTGAGAATAGACTGCACGGGGGCAAGGTGGGGGCAGCAAAACCAGTTGTAAGCCTGTGGCGGTAATCCAGGGAGGGGATGGCGGCAGCCTGAGTGCTTGAAGGGGATATGATTGAAGTGACTGCATGTGGCTGTTGATGACAGTGTCTGGTAGACTGGACCATATCTGCTTTGTGGGGGCAGAAATGCAACATGTGAGATCCTATAAGTCTATCCTGAACAGAAACCAATATTACTTCATAACTTTGGGAATTGGCAACAGGCAGTCCATTAGAGGCTGAACATAAGTATGTGTGTGCAAAAGGGTTGAAAAGTTTCATGAGAACTCCAGGTGCCGTCTTGGGAAGAAGGGATTCAGGGCTGGGCTGCTGCCTTGTAGAGATCATGAAAAGAATTTGGTGGATACATAAAGTGGGGATGGGCACTGGGCCCAGAAATGACCTGGCTAACCTCTTGGCAGGTTTGTGTCCTAGGGAAGTGGCTGAGTGTGGGAATTTAAAGAGGGGGGCCCAGACCAGGGGAACGGGTTGAGCAGATCTTTTGAGGTAGGGGGTCACCTCCCCTAGCCCCTTAAAGAGCCACTGTGTCCTGGCAGGTTTCCCTCTAGCTTCCAGGGCAGATCCTGTAGCAGGGTACCCAGCCCCATGACTTCCAGCTCAACGGGCAGCGAGAACGCATCCCAGCAGGGGGAGGAGTGGTCAGCAGCAGAGAGTGGCCATCTGTTCGTCTGCCTGGACAGTGGGTCTCCCAGTTTACGCCTCCTCCAGCATTGAAAGACTCACACAGATCGTGGAATAAATCTCATTCTCCAGTCTGCTGAGCGACGTAATGGCAGAGCTGTCAGAAAATGCCCTGGCAGAACACATCCTCTGCTTGGCATGATATAATTTGCACCACCTCTACAAACTCTCCCTGTTTCCTAAAAATAGTGCTTCAATTAGAAACTGATGCAACCTCCGTTGGGGAAGGTGTGAACAGCCGTGAAACACTCCATAAGGAACAGGTGAGACCCCAGCAGATCATCAAATGCCAAATGTATGGTAATTGGTTATTATTAAAATAGTCTATTGCTTATCACACAGTAGCTAAATGGCCTTTCAGTTGCTCTATAATTACCCCGTGATGGGTGATCTGTTTTCTTCTTTGGGCACCAGGTACCAAAGGTATCCGAGCAGTCTGTCACAACAGTGGGAAGGAGCACCAAGATGAGTGGGTCTCTGCCAAGGCAGGGCTGAGAAGGTTATTTCAAAAATGCCCAGCAGGGCCAAATGCTTTCAGGGGTACCCATGAGGCCAGGGAGCAGGGGATGAGGATCAGTCTCTGCAGGCTTTCCCCTGTCTTGCATCAATTCTTACCTGTCCTTGAAGCTACCTGTTTTGAAGTTCTCTGAAGGTTTTTCTGCTAGTGGAGACAAGACATATTTGTGTGGGGTGAAGAGGGGTTGGGGTGCTAGTCCCTGCTTCTGCTCCTTCACTGAAGCCAGTTGGGAAGCCTCAGCTTCACAAGGGTGTGTTAATGCTGAGTCTCTGGGGGTAAGAAGTCACTCAGGAGAGACCCGGACTGGATCCCCAGGAAGGTGGAGGGAGCAGGGGTAGCAAGATAAAGGCTCTACCCAGGACAGCATGAGAGGAGGAGAAGAAAGGCTGAAGGGACCAAGAGATAGAAGGAAGGTTGACAGCAGTCATGGGTCTCAGATGGGAAAGAAGGAGATAGACTGGGAGCTACCTGTCCAGAGCCTCATGCTGTGGTGGTGTCCAGAGCTTGGGTGGGAGTTCCAAACCCATCTGGCCAGGCCCAAACCTGAGAATGGCGCCAACAGATTTGTGCCAAGGCTGGGAGCACATGAGAGGGGAGGGGCGCAGGGTCTCCATTCCCCTTCATCCTCTCCATGCTCAGCAGACCTCCTTCCGGTCCTGGGGCAAGGTGAGGGGAGGGAGCAGTTTTATGGAAAGAAGGACGAGGTACTCCGAAATCCAGCTGGGGGTGGGGAACAAAGGGAGCGCCTGTGGCTCCTGGGCTGGTTCGTCTCTTCCTGGGTGGATAACCAGACCTACCGTTAGAACAGACCAGACCTCAGCCAGTGAAATGAACACAGATCAGGAGATTACTCAGGGAGAGGCTCTGCTACCCCTTGCTTACTGGCTGTCTTTTACTTGCATTAGCAGTTACTCTTTTCAGCCCAGCTAGACTCAGAGTTTCACACACTCTAGGGGCCTAATGAGTGTTTGTTGAATGAATTTATGAGTAAATAGTAGGATGTATGAATGCTTAGCATCACCAGTGAGCCACTTCTATTGTTCTAGAACTTAAGTATCTGGCTTGCGTTGCTTCTTCTGGGAAGTCTTGCTGGACCTCACTGGGATGGGCAGGGATGTGCTTCCACAGCACCCTGTGGGTGTGTGTGCTGTCACACTGTGTGGCAGGTGTCTGCTGAGGTGTCATGCTCCCTCAAGTCAGTTGCTTCACACCTGTCTCCCTAGGAGTTAGCACATGCCTAGTGTAGTGTGGATGTTCAGAAAGTATGTGTTGAATAATTGGGTGTTCAAAGCCACACACACACACAAAACAACACACACACACACACACACACACCATTCTAAACTGTAGAAACAGAGAGAGAAAATGGGGAGCGGCACTGTAAAGCTTCTGTTTCCCATTTCAACTAGGATCTCTATTCTTTGGACAAATTACTTCTCTCTGTTATTTGCCCTCTTGATAGGAGGGCACCCAAACCCAGATGCCTACTCTCCTGTCATAGGTGCCAATGGGGTCCCTGAGGGCCTCTCAGCCAGACCCACGGGTAAATACGTGGCCGAGCCTGGCCAGTTGTTACTCTCTCTGAGGCATCTGATTTCTAAGCAAATGATACAGAGATGAAAGAGGTGGTCAAGTTCACCGATCCCTGCAGCTCCCTGATCTGATTGTTCCTGCTGTGAGAATATACTTGCAGTTCCTAATCCCGCATTATTCACTTCTGGCCTGTTTCCAATCCTGGTGTCCAGCTCTCCTATTGATTCATCAAGCTCTGCTTATCCTTCTAATAAAGTCCCTTATAAATCAACAGGAGTTGGTTTTGTGGATTGCAACCAAAATCTTCTGGCTAATACCATCACACATTTACTTCTGAGCATGAGTGGATGCTCAACAGAGGGTCTGCACTGTTTGTGGAATAAATAAGTTATGTCCAGTGGGTCCTTATTTATGGCTGCCACTCAGAAATGGTCACTGAAGATACTTATTTTTCACAAATATCATCAAAGCTCAAGGGTTTGAAAGCAAGTCTAGATTTCTCGCTTGGCACCTCCCAGATAAGGGAAATAAAATAAAGATGAGCCTGGGACCTGCCAAAGGCATTTGGGTGGACATTTAGACTCTGGGGTGCCTGGCCGTTGCCAACCTAGCGGGCTGTTTGTGCCTTTGCCAAGGGGAAGGGTGCCAGGCTGCTGAAATATGGCACCTGTGGTCAGCGCCTCCCCTGATATGGGTTATGGTGGCAGGGAAGGTGGTGAGTGTGGTCACGGCACACCTATGCACACTTGGGAAAAGAAAAAGAAGCTGAATGTAGAAATTTTCCTTCAGCCAGAGCTGCTCAACTTTCTAGCCAAGCACTGGCCATAAAGGGGTTTGGAAAACAATCTTCCAAGAGAGCATTTCACTTGGCCTTCACCCTGGGTGTGGAGTGGTGGCTGTTATTGGACTTAATAGAATACCAGAGCAAGACATTTTTGTTTGTTTATAAAGACACTAAATAGGTTGGGCAGGAGCATCCCATCTTCTCTGCGAAAAAGATGAGGCCAAACCAGGCGGGAGTAGGTGCAGCTCTGCTACAGGGGCCAGCACGGCCTTTTTAGGGCACATCTCAACTCCACAGATGCTGAGGTTTGGAGTTCAGGAGCTGGACCACCATCAGGACCCTAGTGGAAATTGGTTCTTAATACCCCCAAAAAGCACTGCTGGAAATTAGTTCTTTGGGGAAGTACAAGTTAGCCTTCCAGGAGCAGTGGAAGGAAAATTATTGCATTCAGTATATAACATCCCTAGGGGATAATAATAGTTATGCCACTACATGCTCCCTGTGTCAGCTAATTAAATATAACAATCTGTTCTTATACCAATTCGACAGAGGTCAAAGCCAAGATCTAGAGGGGTTAAAAGTTCTAATGGTTAGTATAGGAGCTCAAACTTGAGGATTGTTCTCCAAATCGTCTGTTCCTTCTTGTCTATTATACCGATTCCCTGTAGTTTGGTGACTTGAAGAACATCCGTTTTGTTGCCTCTCCAGTACAATAGTTCAATCATTGTTGCAACCTTTCCTGCCAAAGTTCTATTTCTCTGGGACTGAGGATCCTGCACCACGGGGAAAGCTGGTCCTTGCTCACAGATGGATAAGAGCAGGTCCTCCTCTGGAAGGCAAAGGTGCATCGAGTCAGATGGGACCACAGTCTCTGAAGGATGCTGCCGCAGGGAGTTTAGGGGAGAGAGCAGGTTGATTGCGTGAAGGCTGCATGGGGCGTGGGAACAGAATGTAAGAGTTTAGTTGTCTCTTAAAATGATGAGTACAATCTGGAAAAGGAAAAGCAAACTTAGCATATTAAGCAATGATAAATAATAATTGCTAAAACTGAATAAGTACTTAATCATCTAGGTCCTTTGTGTATGTCACTGGCATTTAATGGTCACAACAGTCCCATGAGAGAGGCAATGTTATTGTTTCCATTTTATAGATGTAGAAATCAAGCCTTTGATATCTTCAGAAACTTGCTCCAGTCAGCATAGATGTTCAGTGGCAAATTTGGCAATTGGACCCATCATGGTTTTCCAGGTTCATGCTCCGGGGTGAATGATATAGGGAACAAGTGAAGGGCAGGAAGGCCAGACCCCAGGTCCTGAAGGAGGGGAGTGGAGTCAAGGAAGATGCAGCAGCAAAGGAGACCTTGGAGGCATCAGATCTCAGGGCAGCTTGGAGGGTGAAGCATAGGGTAGTCGGTGAGGACCATTCCACCACGTGCCCACACTCCCACCCTAGCAACTTTGGCTTGTGCCAGGGTAACCATATTACAACTCTTACCAGGTGCCAGGCATGCATGTATCTACCACACCTGAGGGTTTCTATGCATTAATTCTGTGAATCCTCACAACAGCCCTTTGAAGCAGCTACAGTTCTTAGTCCCACTTGAAATGAGGAAACTGAGGCACAGAGAGGTTCAGTAACTTGCCCAAGACCTTTCAGCTGAATGAGTGGCGGCCCGGCTCCAGAGTTTGTTGCAGGTAAGGTAAATGAACAGGGCGTGAGCCTGGGTGCAAGTCCTGGCTTTATCACTTCCTAGATGGGTGGCCTCTCTGAGCCTCAGTTTCCATATCTGCAAAGCAAGGAGGACACGCTTCTGCCGAGGGTTTGTGTGAAGGTTAAATACATGTCTACAGAGCACTGAGGTCTGGGTGTGTGTGAGCTCAAGGCGAGCTTCCAGCCTTCCAGGTCTGTCTCATAGTCCCCCAAAGCATTCCTCCCTCAGGAATCTTTGGATTTCCAGTCTCCTGTCCCCAAAGGAAAACACCTTTCTTTCTGGGGTTGCTCATTACAAAGCAGTGTACTTCAACCCAAATTTCACTTCTCCAGAGGAGCCTGACTGACACCTTCTTTCCCCACTCGGCTCGGAGATACTTCGAGCATTGAGGAAACATCTGGGATGCTCACATGTTGCCTGTGTCTTTTAAAGACTGCTCGAAAATGTACTGGAGACTCCAGTGCTTAAAATAGGTCCCCGACAATTCTCAAATGCCTATAATTGAATAGCATTTGGGGGGAAAATAGCTCCAATAATGTTGCATTTTAAAATTACAGTATTAATTGCGCCTAAGGCTCTCCATTTCATTCATGTCATAAGTAAAGCAGGAAGGATGCAGAAGAGAAAACAAAAAGAAGTCAGATTTTTCCAAATCAGCTGAAGAGCGAGGTGCTCTCAGTTCCCAGACAGAGAATGGGGCCTGTGGCCTTTCAGAGGGAGGAATGCCCACCTTCTGCCTGGGGACTCACAGGAAGAGATCATCCTTATGTTGCAGACAACAGAGGCCCAGAGAAAGGGAAGACCCATCTAATGCATATCCCCAGTTGTGCAGTGAAGCCCTTTGGCCAAATGGTTTTTAAGGTTGTTTTATTTTCCAACTCAAATATCTCCCATTTTACAGATGAGGAAATTGAGGCTGAGAAAAGTAGGCGTCAAGGATCCTGTCACCTGTGTAAACTTGAGCCCATGTTTGGGGGACCTCTGGAACCCTGGGCTCGAAGCCTTGCCTGTTGGTCATGGCCTAGGCACTCAGGACATGCTGGAAAAATGGCCACGGGCCATTCCAGAAGACACTTGTACTCGCCATCCATTGCTAGAGCTTGGGAACTCACATTTCTCCCACCCGCCTACAGTGTGTTCACAGGTAGCTGGCTGGCTATCAAGTCCACAGTTAGACATGTGGGTACCAGATGTGCACAGCATTGCCTCCAGCTGTGCCTTTGCCTGCTGTGGCAGGTGCCATATGGCAATTGCTACCCATCTGACATCTGAGGAATGGGACCCACAACAGAAGAAACACCTAACAGGTACTAAGACAAAGTGTCTGGGTGATAGTTGCAGCACTCTCAAAACTCGCAAGGGGCCTAATCAAAAGCTAGGAACTAAATTCTGGCCAAGATGTTTCAAAAAATATTTATTGAGTGCTGATTCTGAGAGGTACCATGCTTGGGGCTAGAGACTAGTGAACACAAGACAGAAAGGATCCTACTTTAGAGGAAGTGGGGAGCTGTGATCCCCAGAGAAGCCAGCATGACCCTTTAGGAAAGTCCATCAGGTCATGCCTTTGCCCATTCAAAGGAAACGCCACACTCTTTACCATGGTGTATATAAGCTTCCCTTCCTCTACCTTCCTTACCTTGATTCCCAACCCCCTTTCTCTGGCCCAGTCCACTGCAGCTGCACAGGCCCCTTTGAGTTTCTACACCACACTTAGCATGTTTCCGCCTCGTGGCCTTTGTACTTACTGCTTTCAGGCACACAGCAGAGACTCTGTCTCAGTTCCCTTCTTCCTTTTCTCCCCTTCCCACCCCCACCAGGAGTTAGTCATGACAGGTGATCAAAGAAGGAACAAAGTGGGTGGTGGCTTAGCTCCTTGCCTGTTCCACCTTAACCTCAGGGTTGCTCCTTGCACCCAAACTCAGCTCCAGCTTCATGACTGTGGACTGGTCTGAAATTCCCACCACTTCAGTGGTTGGCTCCTCTTCCTTGCCCCTGAAGGAGTGAGCTAGGCCACTTTCCAGACACATCCCAGGCAACAGGCCTGCTCTGTAACACTGTCAAGGAGCGAGGAGCCTCAGGAAAATCACAGACATAAACAAGATAAAGCCTGTGACCTTCCAGGGCACTTGGGCCTGTGGACCAGAGAACTGTCAATGGCCCAGCTCTTATCCTGATAACAGAGGGCTAAAACATTCCAGGAGATGTATTTGTCACAGAACCCAAATGGAGGGCAAAGGCTGAACATCTTTAGAAGCTGGAGGTGCGGGGGTGGGGGCGTGGAGCAAATGCCTCTGGGAGACTCGCTCTGGGGGATGGAGCCAGGCCTACTGCCCTTGCTCTCCCTTCCGTTCAGGCATTGGGCGAGGAGTTTTGTCAAATTCAATGAACAGTCACCTAGCGTCCCCTGCCAGTCCTCACTGCTGGGAGCAGAAGTGCTGGAGGAGATGTGAGAGTTAGATCCGGATCTCCAAGGGCTCACAAAGGCTGAGTAAGTAGTGGGTGTCAGGAACCAATATGGAAAACAGGAGGGGAACAAAGGACAGGCTTTAGGCTTCTGAGGAAGGAGGCAGTGGTTCTGTCTGGGGTCATGGGAGTCCAGGAATATTTTAAGGAAAACAAAGCCCCTAAGTGAGGCTGTGAAGGTCTAGTGTGATTTTGACAGGTGAAGAAGGCAGCAAGCAGCAAATACTCTGGGGCAGAGAGATCAGTGTACTCAAATGCCAGGAGGAAGGCGAGCGCAGATGTGTGTGAGCTCAAGCTAAGGCCCCTGAAGGGTTGCAGTGGGGGGTTAAGATGGAAAGGCAGATCCAGGCTGGAGCAGAAGGGGACTTAACCCCAGGAAAGAGTTTGGATCCTATCCGAAAGGCAGTCAGAGCCTGGGATGGCTCACCAGCAGGGCAGGAGCAGGTCCAGCTGGGCATGACATGCGGACAGGGAGCAGGCTGCGGTGGGGTTGTGATCTTCCAAGTAGGAGATGGTGGGGCCTGGGAGCTGGCAGCAGCCGCGGTGTTGCTGGGAAAAGTTGCTGATTTTTTCTTCCTTCTTTTGAGATGCTCATTCCCAGCTGTGGGACCGCTTGAGCATGTACTGAACACTCTGGGTTCTGAGGCAGAAAGTGTGCCCAGGTGTAATTCTGTATCCCACATCTGGTCACCAGAAATTACTGGGAGGCCCTGGACCCCAGCCACACAAGGGCCTGGATGATCCTTCTAAAACCTGAACATAAACCCCTTCGCTGCTCCTGCATCACTTTCAGAATAAAGCCCAAGCTCTTGGGCTTGGCATTTAAAACTTTGTGAAGCCTATTTTTACCTCTTATCCCATCCTGTGCTCCCCTAACCCCTTGTGGTGTATGTCTGCATGTTCAAATCACCCTTGAAATTCCAAAGGCCAGACCACACCCAGACCAACTGAATCTCTGCCTCTAGGATGGGGGGCGGGGGCGGGCGGCAGCTCCTCTGGTGACCTGACAAGCCTGGGAACCTAGGTGTAGGGCCTCCAGCTAAGCCCCAGTCACAGCAGGTATATTAGCTGGCTGTTTCTTTCACAGACCACCTGAAAATTTTAATCTCACAACAAGCATTTACACTCACACTCACTCGAAGGCAGATCGACTGCAATTTGCTGATAAAGGCTGGAGGCTGCTCAGCTTCAGGCTTTAGGTCAGCTGGGTTGGCCTGTAGGCTGCTCCCTGCCTTCAGGCGGTTCTGCAGGTGTCTCATCTTCCTGGAAGCAGCAGCTTTCCTGGGGCAAGTTTCAGGATGATGGCAGAAGTGTAAGTGCCCCCGGAAATGGGGCAGGGAAGTGGGTTCTGCCCATTCACCTGCTCTCTAATTCACATGGAAGGAAGGAGTGCGGAGTGGAAAATGATCCAATCTACTTCACAGGTGATCTGGTGACTGTGGAGGAGTCACTTCTGTGAACCTGTTTCCTCCTCTGTAGAATGGGAGCCTTACACTGAATGTTCCACAAATGCCCACTTGTGTCACTGCCCATCCCAGCTCTTCTCACTCCCACATTTACATACCCCTGTACAGCCACATGCTTGTGTGCATGCTACACATTCTAATCAGGACTATTCAAATGCTTTGCAATCTCCACAGCATTTCTGTGCACTCACACAGGCTGTGTATACTCACCTGTGGATGCACATGCTCGCACACATAGTGTGTACACACACATATATTAATCACTATTCAAACACAGGCTTCCACGTGGACATACTGTACACATACACAAAGGCGGACCAGTGCACCTGATGCTTGTGTGCACTCACACAGGCACGTGTATTCTCAGACAGGTGTATTTACAAATACACCTCCCCCCACCCTCATTTACACACACACATTCAATACCTCTGTGCCCACAGCTGTTTAGTCAGAATCAGGGCCTGCTCTTGGCTGCTGCCTGGCCCACTGGAAGCTGCATTAGTTTGCCTGCTCTCACCAAGGCTGGCTGTTCCAAGGTCCTCCGTCCACACACCCCAGGGAACGAAGGGCCACAGAGGAAATGGGTGGACCTGCTTTCTCTGGGACTCACCTAGAGAGTCAGGGCCTTGGAGGAAAGGCAGGAGGCAGAGGCACCAGCACTTTGGACCCTCTGACTTTACTCCACACTTTTTGCTCCGGCCCCAACCTCACTCCTCGTGTTCATTGTTTCTCATAAGTAGAGTAACTGAAAACTTACCATGCAAGCCAGGCCAGCTCTGAGAGTGAAGGAGCATTATTAACAATTAGCCCAAACAACAGATTACCTGAAAAGGGCACAGACAAACAAGGATATGTGATCTCTCCACTCCAGAGAGCCTGGATCTTAGTTACTCTGAGCCTGTGTTTCCATACAATCCCTAGTTAAAAGGAACTATAAAATTGAATCTGCTCATTTCTGGGGCTTGCCTAAGTCACACAGTGTGATGGTAACAAAAAAGGATGCAGAACTAGGTTGTTGGGGCTCCCGGGTCCCTGGTCTGTAAGCCCACTCGTGGTGGTCAGATCCCTGTTCAAGTGCTCACTGAGGAAGAGAGACGAGTGGTTGGGGGACAGCCCCACCCCCGCCAACATCTGAGGCCATGTGGAGCTCCAGAGCTGGGTAGGGGACCCTTCAAAACTGCCCCAAAATGGACAAGGGGCTGAGGCTTACTGCCTCCAGGAGGGAGATATGACTGTGAGTGAGGCGAGAGCCTGCAGCCGAGAACAACCTCAGAGAGTGACCCAGCTGTGAGCCCCGCAGGGACATCCACCTCAACTGGGTGGCTTGGTCCCGAAGGGGGAAGCGAGCAGCACGCCCGGCACCATCACCCCCGCAGTCTGAGTGTCCCTGAGCACCAGGTGGGACCTGGCACCCATTTCACTGGCTCCACAGAGGCAGTGGGAATGGAGTCTCTGGGAAGGGTGGTTCCCTGTCAGCCCCGAGCTGCCATCTCTGAGGCTGCATTTTTCACTCAACACAGCAGTCGCCATGGCTCACTTTACCTCCTTGATCCCCACCATAGCAGGACTAAGAAAAAGCAGAGATTGAGAGGCCATTGCTCTGTGATGAGCAAGTAAGGTTCTTGTGACAAAACAGTACCTGGGCTTGTCTGTGGTAGAAGGGATCACCCTGTGGCACCAGCCCAGAGGGGACGCGGGGAGCACTGGCTGTGGGGGACTCTGCAAACCCATCATAAAACTAAAGATACAAATGAACGTGAGAAATTTCAGACTTCCCAAGTGAAGGAGAGACACATCCCACAAGGGCTTTGGGGTCCCACAACCCCAACTCAGTCCCAGCTATGTGGCCTGTGTACTGGGGGACCTTCCACACACATCCAGGTCACTGCTGTGAGGCAACCTGAGAACCAGCCTGGGAACAGGCAGGAGCTAGACTTGCAGCATGCCGCCTCCCTGGTCCCTGCCTCCCTGCCATGGGCCTGTCCCTTGCTCCCCACCCTCCCACTGAGCAGATGAGCACACTTGCCCCGGGCCCGGAACTGAGCTCAAATGGAGACTGTGTGCTAGCACAGTCCCTGCCCTTTCCAGTGTCCTCGACTGATTATTCCTGACGTGGGGCAGCTCTTGTCTCCAGCAGGGCTGGAATAACAAAAACTCTGGCTGTAGCAAAACTTGGCATTTTATTATGCTTTTATCAGATTGGGCACTATCATCGAGAGGAGCAAAATCCTCCTTCTTATAATCCCAGGGACTTCAGTGCCAAAAACAATGGCACCACAGTTTTTTCCCATTCATTCACGTGTGTGTGTGTACACAGGCACACATGGACACACAGGTACACATGGGTGGACACCCACAGGCACACACATGCACACACAACCTCTAAGTTTTTCCTGCAAAATTATTTTTTCAGAAAAGAAAACTAATGGCACAGGGCTTTTCTGGAGAGCAGAGTAAATGGATTGTCAGGTTTTGGGTGGAGGGCCCTCAGCTTTCTCAGTGCTCTGTGGGATGCCAGCTGGGCTGATGGTAGAGGGTAGGCAGGGGCTACTATCTATAAATGCAGTTCCTCAAATGTGGATGGCTGACTCGTGTGTGCCAGGCTCCCACTAAGGAGTTTACAGTCTACTGTGGAAGATGAACATAAAAACTGGAGATTACAGCGTGTTAGTAAAGTTACAGTATGGAGCATGTACAAAGTCTCCGGGTAACTTGAAGGTGGTTCCAGCTCTGTTCTAGAGGCTCAGGGAAGATTTACTGGAAAAGGTATGTACTGTTCTGGGTTTTGAAGGATAAATAGGAGTTTTATTTTCAGGACACCATTTAATTTTACTAGTTTATTTTTTTCTGTCTAGAGAATATAGAGGAGGAAGGGAGCTTATACATATATACATACTATTTGTATACATGCATTTGACACTTTGTATACATTTGCACATTTTAATTCTAACAGCAGCCTCATAAGATGAGGTTTTTACAGTGAGGAAACTTAGGATCAACGAGGGTAGGTTGAGTCATTTACCCAAAGTCACACCACTAGCAATCACTGAGGCCAGAAACCCTTCCCAGTGCTTTTGGTGCTGACTCCCTGGCTCATTCCCTGCTGCTGGCTTCTGTACCTGACAGTATTATGTGTTAATGGGGTTTATCTGTGGCAAACTATGCACATTTTGAGGTAGAATGATGCTAAATCATTAAGGACTGATTTATCAAATGGTCTTATCCAGAATCAACCCTACAGAATCTCCTCATCTACTCAGAAGCTTCAGGTCTGTAAAGCAGTGTCCTACTGACCCAGTTCTGAGTCCAGCAACTTGAGCAGGGGCAGGAGGTCCCTTGTCTGGCACACCAGGGATGGAGTCAGGACTAGACTCACGTTCTCCTGACTCCCATTCCAGTGCTCTCTGTGTGACAGCAGAGTTGTCCATATCTCTTCCCTTTTGTGTCTCTGGCATTGTGAGGCAGGTCCCTAGCAGGTCCTGGGTGCCTGTTATATTCTCACGTGAGATAAAAATAGCACTTAGCGCATGACTGGCACTGAGCATGTCCCTTGTAAGGGGTATGGTTTTGAGTTTCCATGCTGACCACTGCTTGCTTACAGGATGCTGGGCCATGTTACCTAACCCTTTGAAGTTTAAGTCATTTGAGAAATGGGGTTGAGGATAAAGTCTTACCTCATAGGACCTTCATACAAAATAATTGGGACAAATGTTTCCACGTACACAAAACAGTTGGTACTCACTAGGTGCTCAGTTAATGTGAGTCCAACTTTCTTTCCTTTGTCCTTCAAAGAGTCACAACCAGTGTCCAGTGTACACAGTGTTACCCTTGCACCCCCAGGGACGTAGGTATCCCAACAGTATTAAGGCTTGTATGTCCTGCTTGTGCACTAATTACCTATATATTGGACAGTCTGGATGCAGGGTCATGGAACAGATTCACAGTTTCAAACCAGGTGGGATCTCATCAAAATAAAAAGCTTCTGCATGGCTAAAGAAAACAGTATTAAAAAGAGAACCCACTGTATGGGAAAAAATATTTGCCAATGATACCTCAGACAAGGGTTTAATCTCCAAAATATGTAAAGAACTTACATGACTCCACTCGAAGAAGACAAGAAACCCAATTAAAAAATGGGCAAAGGACTTGAATGGGCATTTCTCCAAAGAGGACACGCAGAGGATCCAGAAACACATGAGAAGATGCTCAATATCACTAGTTATCAGAGAGATGTAAATTAAAACCACAATGAGGAACCACTTCACACCAGTCATAATGGCCATCATAAATAAAACAGACAACAAGTGTTGGAGAGGTTATGGAGAAAAAGGGACCCTAGTGCACTGTTGGTGGGATTGCAGACTGGTACGACCACTGTGGAAAACAGTATGGAACTTCCTCAGAAAACTAAAAATAGACCTGCCCTTTGATCCAGCAATTCCACTGCTGGAACTATATCCTAAGAACTCTGAAACACCAATCCAAAAGAAGCTATGCACCCCAATGTTCATAGCAGCACAATTTACAATAGCTAAGTGCTGGAAGCAACCTAGATGCCCATGATGTAAATGAATGGATCAAAAAACTATGGTACACTTACACAATGGAATACTACACAGCCAAAAGAAAGAAGGAGCTCATACCCTTTACAACAGCATGGATGGAGCTGGAAAGCATTATGCTAAACGAAATAAGCCAGGCATTGAAAGACAAATACCATATGATCTCGCCTTTAACAGGAACCTAAACAACAAAACAAAGAAACAAGTAAAATATAACAAAAGACACTGAAATAGAGGACAGGTTGTCAGGGCCCAGAGGGGAGAGGAGAGGAAATTTCAGGGGAGAAGGGAAGGGTTTACAGGAACAAATATAGAGGATGCATGGACAAAACTAGGGGTGTTGGAAATGGGAGGGATGAGAACCCATGTGCACATTAGGGCGTTGGGTTGTAGAAATGATTAAATGAAATGGTGTCAATGAACTCGTTGTGCAATTTCTGGTGCACAGTAGGTGTTTAGTAAGTGTTATCTTCCCTGCATGCTCCTCCTGTACTGCACAACCTGACCCTAAGCAGTGCCATGCTGATTGCTTCCTGGCTGGGTTACTGACTCCACCTCCGAGAGGGGTCCCCTGTCTCTGCCCCCTGTTTCCCTCTCTCCAGAGCACCCCATCACTCTAACCTTCCCCAAAGAAATGAGCAAAACAAGACAGCACAGCAGAGTTCCACTAACAAGTTCCTGAGTTTCTGCTTACCAAAGCATTATCTGATTTCATTCTCCATTTATGTTTCATACCAAACCATGCGGTAGGTGATAGATAATAGCCTTCTCCCATATAATAATGAACTTGAGACTCAGAGAAATAAGCCATTTCCTAAGATTCTTCAGTCCAGTGAGGAGGTAGCTAAGGGTTGATCTCTCATCAGCTCTCCCTGCAACCAAAGAATCTTCTGCAACATCACCCTGCTCCCTGATGTGGGCAGGCTGGGCATTGAGAGAGGAGACACCTGGATCCCATCACTGGCTCACCAGCAGCTTGTTGCATTTGCCTGTTTCTTCCTCTGAAAATGAGGAGAATAGTTCCTTCCATCTTTATCTCGCCTGTTTGCATTAGGTTTCAGGTCAGCCCTGAAAATGGGCTCTGTGCTTTCTGTCTTCTGTACCTTTGCCCAAGCTTTTCCCTCTACCTCAACTCCCTCCCTCTTTGCCCTGTGTCTATCTGTCACCTCCTCCACAAAGCTGTCCTGGGTGGCTCCATGCACAGTTAAGTTGAAACCCTGGGCTTCCATAACCCTGGGTCTAAACCACAGCCATGATTCTTTCTTTTCCTGGTGTACAGGGTTGGTTGTAGAACTGTCTCCTGGTGGACCTGGAGCTCTCGTGTGTCCCATTTACCTTTATACCAGTGTCCATCACAGAATGCTTGCTCAGAGAAGGCTTCTGGAATGAACACATCAGTGGATGGATGAAAGAGAGAAAAAGGGAGAAACAGAAAGAGGGGGTCAGTGAATGAACTCAGGGCTTTGTTGGGTTCCAGCTTCAACTTTCATACCTTAGGAACAATTCATTCTTACAGTTCTTCCATTGCTGACTTCGTGTCCCCATGGGGGTCACATGCTCAGAGCATAGCATCCTACACCATGTAATCTGGGTGTAACCCTGGGAATCAGACTTGGAACTTGGCCACAAGTCTCTGACAATTATCTGCCCTGCCACCAGTCTCCATCCAGAATATGGGTCCTATCTTGCCCTGACCAGGTCTATTCCAGGCTGAGTTCCATGCCTTTCCTTAACTCCTGACCTCTCCCCTTGACCTGCTGCTCATGTGGTTGGCTGGTGGCAGGGCCTGCTTGCTGTCCACGGACAGGCCTCCTAGATTGTGACTACCATCCAGGTTTCACTGTCTCCATGTCCCACCCACCTGCTAGCTAGGTCACCGTCCCATTATAGCTAGAAGAGGGCTACATCCCCACGTGCCAGGCTTTATCCAACATCAGGGGCCCCTGATGTCAGCTCTTTCCCTAGGGTCAGATGCACCCCACAAGCCCAACTCTCAGGTCAGCCCCAAACTAGTGCTCCACCCCTTCCTGCCTGCCAGTAACAGTCCAGCCATGCCTAAGTAAGTCTGGAGATGGATGGGAGAAGGCAGTTGGAGCCCAAGAACACTTTCAGCAAAGATCAGGATGAGGGCACACATGGATGGCATTCAAGCTTGACCAGACTGTGGAAGTAAAACTTCCTACATAGTATAAACCTCAGGCTGTGTGCCTTGGGACAACATACTTTACCACTCTGTGCTAAGGGCTTTGCATCTGCAAACTGGAGGTAAGAACACATGATAACTACTTCAGACAGCTGTTGTGAGGAATAAATTAGATAATGCATGTAAACCTCAGGCCTGTTGCATGGCCAGACCTCAGTAACATGAAGCTTTTTGACGTCACTGTGACCATTGTCCTTGCTGTTGTGGCTACTGTTGTCACTGAGAAGGACACACAGTATTGCCAGGTATGTCTCCTGTGCTTTTTCTTTTCCTTGAACTGTTCATTAATATTCTGAAGACTAAATCTGGGAGGTAGTAGCAACACACCAGGCATTGAACTAATCAAGTTCCTGTCACTCCAAATGAACTTTTCTCACCGATTCTCAGATGTTCTGCATCTTGCCACTGGGTACATTTTTTCCACATAATGAAGTTTGAGTGGCCCTGGCTGGCCACTGCCAGCTCCTGCCTGGTCTCCAAGTGTGACCTCCACACAGTCACAGCTGTTCCCAGGCACTGTGCTGCGAGCCCTGCCCCCATCGTGCCTGCTCACTGTGGGGTGATGCAACCCCAACAGATTAATATGATGTCCTTGTAATTCTGTATCCACGACACATGTCATTCTCTTTCAACACATTTGGAAGGAGGGCAAGTTCCACTTTGTAAAGACCGTCACTTATTTTGTACTGGAAGAAAATAATTTATTTGGTCCAAAGTTGTGTTTTTCCATCAAGGACACATATTTTCCTTTTATGAAGGGAAATGGGACCTGCTGAATCTCCACATAGTCTACTCTCCGAAGTCATTCCAGCGTGAGGGTTTTTTCCTCAACCAAGAAAATGAGTTCAAAAATAACCACTTAAATGAAGGTGAAAGGCAAAGAGGCAGGTGTGTTTGCAGGACCTCCCAACTGGTATTTCTGAAATAACCATAAGAACATCCCCTCCTCTGATGGGGAAATGAATTCAAATTCTTTTTGCCATGGAAAGAAATGTTTTAGGGGACTCCTTTCAAGATCCGGGCCCTGGTTCTCAGAAACTCTGCTGGAACTCCCTGGGCCACCATTGCCTCACTAAGCAGGCTTCCCAGCATTTCTTTTAGCTCCCAGTGCTGGGCCGTCTGAGGCACCAAACACAGGGCAGGCACCTCTTAGAGGCTGACATTTTGTCAGTGGCAAACTGGAAGATTCACGACCTTGGATGAAGCTGCAAACTTTCAGGCCCTGAGATTGTTCCTGCAGAGACCACCATGGAGTGCCCCTCCTCATTTCCACTTTTCATGAACCATTTTCAACAGATGTTAATTTCTTGGACCTGGAAGGCATGACTTTTAGGCCACATCTCTGGGTATGTAAATAATGAGCCTGTAGAACAAAGGAAGCTGCCTCAGACACTCAGACATTGTCAATATGACTAAGAGAGGGTAAGTCACTTGCTCAGTGTCATACAGCTAGAAAGTGGCAAAACTGGACTTTGAATCCAAGTTCGTATGACTTCAAATTAGGCCTTTCTGCTCTGTTACTACCAGGAAGGCAGGCCGAGTGCTGCTGAGATCCCCCTGGTGGATATCGACTTCCCCCAAAGCAGTGAACTTTGCAGGCTACAGCCAGATCCCCTGCTATTGGCTCATTTCCAGAGCCCTTCTCCAAATGCCAAGCGTCCCACCATCCCACCGAGGGGGCTTAATGTCCCCATGGATTCCTGACACTTGAGCACACACTCACAAAGAAAAGCTGGATTCCAATTCCCATGTTGGACGGACCCTATAGGAACTTTATTTAAAAGTCTAAGAAGTAAAGAAAATGAAAAATCGTTAAGGCGGTGGTAGGCTTCCATCCCAGGGAGAGAGCGTCACTCACTGCTCACACCTCCTGCACGGGGATGGGGATTGCATTTGTGTTTAATAACAACCTTGATCCCTCTGCCAGCGGCAGCGGTCATTGAGAAATCCTGACATAAAGAAGGTATCAGGGAGATAAAGTTCTGCAAGCGATGATTACTAGCACTTAAGTTCTCTTTTTGTTGAAAGGAAGAATCCCAGATTGAACAGTGCATTGAATGATATGACAAGCAAGTACTTGATCCCTGTCCAGCTGGAGGGGGATTGTACCCATCAGCAGCTTTTTAGCTAAGGACGTCTTTATATTTCCCTTCTTTGTCTGGGCCTCTCTAGTTCTTCCTTTTACTTCATGTCAGCACTATATAGTAGGTATGCCAAGTGGTTTTGAAATTTAAATTACAGTCTCTTTTTCAGATGTTATTGGAAAGAACATGTAATTTATAACCACGTGTTAGGAGTACAGGATGTTCATGGTCCACTGCCAATTTTTCTTTTGTAAAGTTAATAAAACTTTCATAAAACACTTATACACTTGTATATTTCATGGTAAAGATTTTTTTATCTCATAGGCTAATGTAAAGATTTATTAAAACCATTTTTTTGTTAAGAGGAGTGTCAATAGTTTGCAGCTGAGTGTAATTTTGAATCCGTGGAAGATGACGGTCTGATGGAAAATGACAGTAACAGCTTTGTTGATTTAGCACTAAAAATAAAGGAGCCTTTCAAACGCGAGAATGCTCTAATATCCAGAGTGGGCTAGGACGCACTCAGGCCGATGGAGGCGAGCTAGAGGAGCTGGCCACCAGCACTCCAGGCTTTGGATGGAGCCCAGGTGGGAGGGGGAGCAGCAGCCCCCCAGGGAGTAGCTGGCAGGAAGGCTCTTTTGGGGGGAAGGAGGGAGGAGCCAGGGGGAGTGTCTGAGGCTCACATTGACTTCTTGTGGCAGGAAACTCCAGGCTCTGCCTGTCCCTGCAGGCACTCCTAGACCTTCCAGCCCTCCCTGAGATTGGGTTCTTTATGAAGGTCCGGGCTGTATAACATGAACTAGTTTGCTCTGCAACATCCCTTCCCACTTCCCCTCCCCACCCTGCCACCACCCCAGTATCCTGAAAGACTCTTTTCTGATTTTTTTAAACTGTTAAATGGGTGTTTCTCTTGTGTGGGGTTGAACGTTGGGTCTGCTGCAGAATTTAATGATTTGGTGGAGTAAACAGACCTCTCAGAGCTTTTTCTCCATGAAAGGCAGAGGGTAGCTCCTACCTCCAGGCTCCTTTATGAGACCATTCTGACATTTGCAGTTTGCAAAGCCCATACAGATGCTTTGCAAACTGCAGGCAGTGGGCATGGGACTCTTCATCTTCCAGGCTGGATCTATGGCCCTTTAGAAGGAATGGTGAAAAGATGGCAAACTGCTTGCAAAAGATCCCCCATTCCCTCAAATGTTGAAATGGCTGAATTTGCAATTAAAACATTCTAAGGAAATGAACAGAAAGGGACAATCATTTCACTGCATGCCATAGGTCTTTCCATTAAGCAATCCTATTAGTCCCGTTTTATAGATGATGGAATTTGGACTACAAAAGGTTAAGCAATCAGTCTGAGATCACAAAGCTAATGAGACAACCAGGTTTCACACTTGGGTCTTTCTAATGCCAACACCTGTTTTTTTGTTTTGTTTTGTTTTGTTTCGATTTGTTTTGTTTTCTCCCGCTTCACAATATCAGAAGCAGCAGATGCTCTGGGTGATTCTCACCTGCTACGCACCCTGCTAGGCCTTTTGGAAGAAGTTCCAAAGAAATGAATAGAAGACTCCTGCATAATCTCTGTCACTGTCCCTCTGGGCAAAGACAGAGTAATTGGGACCAATGAGCCCACCAGGAACATAGCTCAGAATGTGGGTGTGAAAGTTTTTCTTACACTAGACTCAGTATCAGGTTGGGGAGAGCTGTGATTCATCTGTGAGCAAGCTATTTCCAGGTGTGCAGTCTTGTTCATTTTGCAGCTATCATTGCTTCCAGATGAGGCAATGTAGTCTAGTAGAAGGTGCTGCCTCTAGAGACTAAGGGGAAGGCCTGGGGTGTGAGCACCACTGGTTGGATCCCTGGCTTTACACTGAATCTCCCGAGCATGCTCACAGCATGACCAGACGGAGGCCCCTGAGTGGGATCCCCTTGGAACTGCCTGTAGCAAGGAAGTGTTGGTGAGCCTGGAAGGTCTACCATTTACCATCTGTCTAGCTTGAGACAATTTAGTAGAGTGGTCAGGAGTTCAGGTTTCAAAGTCAAATAGACCTTTAACCTATTAGCTTCATCATATTGGGGAAATTACTTAGCATCCCTATGTCTCAGTTTTAATTATAAACAGAGCCGGTTTCATGAGTATGTGACCTATTCCATTGTCCCAGGCCCCATGTTCAGAAGGGTCTTGCTCTTGGTTTAATGCTCTGCCCTCCCCATCTTGAAATGCTTAATGATATTTTAAATAAAGAGCCTATATTTTCATTTCCACTGGGCTGGGCCTTGTAAATTATGTACCTTCTCCTTGTTATAAAATAAACATTTATTATAAGAGTGAGGGTGGGAAACAATGACATAAGACAGGTCTATTTCTGTCATGTATTAAGGGCTACACATTAAAGGCCTTAATTATTATTGCCTCCTGAGTTAGCTACCAAGTACTTCATACCTCTCCCACTTTCTGGCAGGTGGCTGGTGACAAAGAACATCTCTAGATTCCAAAGACAGTCAAGGACAGCGCCTCTCTAACCCTCCAACAGAGATCAGATTGAAAAAAGAAGACCTTGGCTGGCCTCATGGCACATTTCCTCAGAAACCCCATGGTGTGAAGTAGGGCTTAGAGGTGGCAGGCTTTGGGGAGGAGACCAGGGATCACTTGGGTAACTGATTACCAAACAACCAAGTTCACACTCCTATCTCCTCGGTGCCTGGGTCTCAGTAGCAACATTCCCCACTGAGATTAACATTTCTGTTGCTGTTTGCCAGACCACTCATTCATCCGCGCCTCCCCTGTCTGGGAGTCAGGGACTGGTTGTGCTTCCCAGCTGGGTGCATCCAAGATAACAGAAACAGGTGGCAGAAAAATTGGCTTTACCCCTCCCTCACCTGGTTGATAAATGCAATTGTCCCCATCTCTCTCCAGGCCTCTCAGACCACCTCTGACTCTTCTAACATGGACAGCCATGGCCAGGGGTAACCCTTCCCTGTGCCCTTCCGCATTCCCTAACCTCTGTCTTAATCCAAGTGCCATAATGCCTTTGCCCATTGGGTTCTGAGACTATTGTCCCTGCCCTTTGGCTCTTTAAAGTGTCCTCCAGAGAACTAAACCCCCTTCCTGAAAAGAGGAATATCCTATTATATTTGAACAAAATCTATTTTTGAACTTTTTTTATTCGAAGCAGTATGTCACGGTCCCTGAAGTTTCTCATGCAACCCCAGGCACTCTCTAATGGAGGGAGCGGCTGGGAGAGTCAGAGTGTCTGAGGAGCCAGGGCGGCAGAGCAGGCGTCCACGGAGCTAGGCTTTGGAAACGGGTCTCTGAAATCTAGCCCAGGGCTCTTTCTTCCTGCCGCATCATGTTGTGTCTATTGAAAGATTCCCCTTCCCCAAACACAGAGCACAACAATCCCATTGAATTCATTGCCGATGATAAACTATGTATGGACAAATAACAACAGTGACAAAACCACGCACAGAGACAAGGCAGTCTGTGTCGGGGAAGAAAGGGAAAAATAAATGAAATTAACAGTGGGAGACAAAAACAGAGGAAAACCCAGCAATTACATTAATCATAGACTTCCAGGAAATTGGCCCAAATTTCTTTAAAATCTTGTTGATTGTTATTCAGATTGAAGGGTTCCCTCAGCAAGATTAGCCAGAGCCCACCAAGCTTGCATACCAATCTGCTTCCTCCACAGCAAACTGCTCAGAAGCCCGGGCTGTGTCCCTGCTGCAGTGGTCACCTGTGCAGGTGTGAGGTCCAGCAGTCAGAGCCCAGCCCTGGGGGTCCGCAGGCAGCATTTGTAGTCTAGGCTCTCTGGCCAAGAACAAATCGTGTAACTTTGAGCAAATCATATAACTTTCTGGACCTCAGTTTCCCTGTCTGTTAAATAAGCGAGTTCTATTGGCCCTCTGAAGTCAGTGGGATTTGAGAGGCCGAAGAAAGAAAATGGATGTGGCAGTCCTTGGGGAAGCCAGAAGTGCTCTGCAAGTATCAACGTATGTTTCTGAGTATTTTCAGCATTAGAAAGAAAGCAGGATATTGCCCACGGGTTAAATACCCCCTTCTAAGCGCTGGGGTAGAGGACATGCAGTATGGCACTAGACCTAGTGAGTTAACTACCAAAAATGTTCCACAGCCTTCAGATTCAGTAAAAACCATCAGTACAGCTTGACCCAAATATTCCTCCCTCTCTTATGATCTGCATTTAAAAGAAAATTGAATGACCTATCTCTGGATTTATTAATGCTTAAATCATTACGATCTTGGCTCCAGAATGCTCCTGGGTTGCCAGAGGGACATCAGAGCTTTCAAATGCCTGGAAGTCGCCCTTCACCCAGGGTGAAATAATCTCAGCATAAAATGGTTTGGGTTTGGTTTGAAGGATTGAATGCCTGAGTTCCTCTTAGAACTAAATTCTTCTAATATGATCATTTTGGACTCATGGTAAAAAAATAAAATAAAATAAAATTATTGGCTGTGTACCAGGCTAGGCTCTGTGCTAAGTACTTTGCATGCATGATTTAACATAATCCTTATAACAACCAATGTGGTAAATTCTATTAATATTCTTATTTTAAGGATGTAAAAAGCAGGATACCCTTTAAGTATTATGGAAAAGATTTTAACTGATTTTTTTCTCCTGGCTTCTGTCTTTGAATTTTTGAACCCTATGAAAATAATAAATAATCTGATGGCTGAAAAGGACCAAAACAGCCATCTAGTATTACACGTCTCAAAATATGTCTCTTCTAGATTTAATAGGTGTTAGCATTTGGGCATCAAATCAGCTTGAGAAAAAATATTAAGTAGAATTCTTTGCTGTAGTACTTTTCTGGGCCTTTGAAATGAATGTTCACTGCCAGGAAGGGGATAGTGCACACAGCATTTTCCAAACTTATTTGGTGACTGGATTTTTTCCCCAAAGGATCCTAATATTCTTTAGAACACCCTTTAGAAAGTGGCATATCATTTTATAGAGGAAGAAACCAAGGCTCAATTGGTAGAAGTAACTTGCCTCAGGTCACAGTTTGTTAATTAGAGTCAAAGCAGCAACTCAGACGTCCTGAGTCCAGGCCTGCGCTTTGTTCCAGATTCCATAGCACAGGGAGGTGCAGCAAGTGGGCCAGCAGTGGGGCCTCCATAGGTTCAAGCCACAGGGCCACACAGTGCACCACAGAGCACAGACCACGCATTTGAGACTCAGATGCTCAGAGCATCTGAGGCATTGTAAGGTATTATAAGGTAGAAGAGAGGATTTTATTTCAATAAATTCCTTTGTGCTTAAAGGGGTTATATGAGCTAAGATTCTCCAGGGGAAGAGGTGGAGGGGAGCAGAATTTATTTAACTAATTGGCTCACACAGTTATAGACATTTGCAAGTCCAAAATTTTCAGGGCAGGCCAGCAGGCCACAGACCCAGGGATGATGTTGCAGCTTGAGTCTCAAGGCAATCTGGAGGCAGAATTTCCTCCTCCTCAGAGACCTCAGTCTTTTTTTCTTAAGACCTTCAACTGATTGGATGAGGCCCACTCAAAGGGGACAGTAATCTGTTTTACTCAGTCTGCTGATGTAAATGCTAACCTCATCTTAAAAAACACCTTCACAGCAACATTTACACTGGTGTTTGAGCAAATATCTGGGTGCTATGGCCCAGCCAAGTTAACCATCACAGGGGCCATGCTCCTTTCTGTTCTTAAAATGCAGGTGACATCTCTCTGCATCATCCTCATCCACAGAATGTGAGAAGCACATGCAGAGGTCACCCACTGCTCTGAGCATCAAGCTGTGCCTGGCATGGACTCAGGGGTATGACAGAGGGGCTTGTGGGTTTTCATGTCAATGGATAAGGATAGAGGCAGAGGCTAAGGAAGCCTGACCTGGATATGTTCAAGGATTCCACCATGCTGCCCTCCCTCAACTAGAATAACTCCAATTCTATGTTACATATTGGACTTCCGTTGAAACTGATATTAAAATCTGTTAGAAATTCTCTCTGTCTGTACTAACATACAGGCTCCTCCACACCCTTCCTACTCTAAGTGGATTCTAAGGGCCAGCATTGTCAGCACCACACAGGACCTTATTAGAAATGTAGAATCTCGGGCCCCACACTAGACCTACTGAACCAGAATCTGCATTTTAACACAATCCCTAGGTGACGTGTAAGCATATTAAAGACTGAGGAGCAAAGTTTAGACCTCAAGCTTTTGAGGAACGGAGACCAGCACAGCCCCAGCCATATAACAGGTGGTTGAGAATTTTTTTTCTTGAATGATGGCCCGACTTAGGAAACTGAGCCCCTGAGGGGAGAAAGGTGACACAATTAGTAGAGCACTGGTATCAGAACATAAGATTCTTTGAGTTTGTGCTGTTTGTGCAGGACTATGACTCCTCCCTGGAGAGTCCAAGTCAGTGCTAACATCTGTTAAGTCTCCAGTCTAAGCATTTCCAAAACCAGGATGTTCCAATGGGAGCATCCAGGTTCTTTGCATTTATGGGAAAACTCCCATAAGGAATTCTGTTCAGAAAAAAAACTGTTGGCAAGAGTAAGTAGGCTCCCCTGAGAGGCCCCTTGGTTTGGGAAAAAATAAATAAACTATATCTTTACTTGCGGGTACACTCAAATAAAAACTCCCTTCTCTGAAACCTTGGATCCATCTGAACTGCCTTTCCCACAAGGATGGGAGAAATTCTGAGCCGACGATCCGCTGAGGAGTTAATTTGCTGCTGTGCTAAACTGCTAGTGCGGCTGTCAAAGGGGAGAGAAAGAGGCAAGTGGAGAAATCTTTGATCCTCACTTCAGCCAACTTCTTCCAGAAACTTGAATGGGAGATCAAACATGAACAGCAGTGCAGGCTCTGGGCTCTGTCCAGGGCTATAGGAATCCAATACTCCAATCATCATCCAACTTTTTGACAGAAGTCAACCCAGGAAGCTTGCCAAGGAACAGGCTTGACTAAGAAGAGGACTGAAGCTATGACAAATGAGGGCAAGGGAGAGAGGGTTGCAAATGCCCTTGGGCTGTCTTCATTGGAATAACCCTCCTGTGTGTTTCTTACCTTACTCAGCCAGCCTTTCTCATAAAACTCAGAAGAAACAGATAAAGTTGAGTAATCATCTGCATTTCTAGACTCAGTGAGAAGTTCAATGGCCTGGTCTTGGTTTTTCTATGCTTAGGATTCACCTAATCTCAGCCCAGGGAATGGACTTCCTGTCCAAATAGGACTGTGTGCCATGGGCCGGGGCAACACTCTGTCTAGATCATGTGTGATGGTCACCGTAAAGGCACACACGTCGGCATAGCACCTTGTAGTTTATTTTACAAAACTCTTTCACGCTCATCATCTCACTTGTCCCACAGTGTGGGGTTGGGTTGGATGGTGTCTGAGTGCTCCAGGGGCTCAGGATTGATTGCCAGCTGCTGCTTCATCCTCTTTCCACTCCAATCCTGGTCATAAGTGATACACAGGACAACTTGATCAAAGTCCAGCAACTGCCACAAGTGTGGTCACTTACAGTTACTACTGATACAGAAGCTCAGTACACTCACTGGAATACAGCCAACTGCATTCATATTTAGCAGGGGGTATGGCAGATAGGCAGAATAGCATCTTTTATAACTGTCTGACATATCCCAACTGATATCACCTTACCTTGACACACCCAGACTCATTACACAGACCAGATACTAAGTAAAGGTTGTGTACATAATCTCTCCTCAGGCTTGGTTCTGAACCAGCTTTTCAGCTGTTTATGGGAAATGTCCTGGCCACCTGCTACAATACTGTTCTCCCCTTCTTTCTTTGCCCTCAAATCCTGTCCTGCTCACCCCAGATATGCTTTACAACCTTGATCTTTTGTCAATGTCAACTACAACTAACTACCCTGCCAACTTCAGTGCCATTTTCTTCTGATTCAACCTAGCCTTACCCTTAAGGACACTGTGAACCAAAGGATGAATATGTCAATCCTTGAGGGCAAAAACCCCAGAGAATTCTGAGAAAAAGCTTCATAAATCTGCAGCCTGGCATGATCCACTGTAGAACCATGCATAGGGAGCACTACACTCTAAAGAGAGAAACTAGCAAAACCCAGTGCACTTTGGAGCTAAGTGTGGTGGGCTAGCCAGTTCACTCATGATTAGTGAGTTGATACAGCTAATACTTATGGGTAAGAAAACATAGCCCCTCCCTTCAAGAGGCTTAGAGCCCATCAGAGAAAGACATTAAACATGCAATTACAGTCCTAGAGCATGGTTGTTGTGAGAGAGATTCCGAAGTCTTTCGGAGGTCATTGCAGGTAGCATGACCACATTGAACAACTTCAGCAGGCACTATTCTTAAAGATGGCTAATGTACTCAACTAATTCTGCAGCACCTGACCATGTGATGCCAGTGTTCACAACACACGATTGTCTCTGGAAAAGGTCCAGATTTTATACTTATATAATAAAGCCACTCAGCCCAATGAAAAGCCTCAAGTCTCCCACACACAGTATAGCTGCAGGTGGCTCATAGAAAAGCAGGGCAGACGCCATCTCCACTCACACGGTCCTTGCAGGACAGGTGCAATTGGAGAGCCTGTCTGGCTTTAAAGTAGAGAAAGTTTGCAGGCCCTGTGGTCAGACAGAGAAGACTGAGCTCCAGGTCTGCTGACTGCAAGCTTCATGGTCGTGGTCACTCAACTTGTTCATTCCTTCTTCTGCTCGGAGCCTGCACTGCTACCCTTCTCACAAAGTTTCCTGTGAAGATTACGTGTAAAATGCCTGCATGCCATGTGGCACACAGTCGAAGCTTTAACAGTGTTTCTTCTTTTCTTTCTTCTCTTTCTTTTCCTGAAGTTGGTAAGGATTCTAAACTGCAGCAATTGGAAAAGAGCAAAAGATCATCTAATACAAGTTTTCTCATTTTATAGATATAGAAGCTGAAGCATCGTTTGGAAGTAATCTGATTATCAATCATTAAAACATTCAAAAAATAATATTGCACAACCAGTATTATCTGCCTTAATTAAGTCACTCTATGTGGATGAAGTTCAATTATTTCAATAGTTTTCCCATCTATAAGACAAGAATAATAACCTTAACTTGATAGAACTAGTATGAACTTTAAATGAGAAAATATTGATATCAATAGTTCTGTTATGTGTTAAGCCTTGTTTAAGGTTACAGCTGCCTTGAGCATGAGAGAGGTAGGATAACAAAGAACTTGTATTTCTTTTATCTAGTATTTTTAAATTCAGGCTTTTTAGAAGTGGATAAGCTAAAGAATTTGGAAATCTCACCATAATCCTTTTGGAATAGCAAAAGAGGTCAGGGATAGGAAATCTCTCTTTGTACACCTACATGGATGTCTCAGAACTGAGGAGGAGACTACAAGCTCTCTATTCTGTCTCTCACTGCCCACCCCAATCAAAAGAGGGTGACTCGGGGGTGCATTTGAAAGGAGAGAGAACTGATGGCAGGGACCTGCATGTTCCTTTATGAAACCTTGGGGAAAGTTTGCTTTTCTGACTCAGGTCTGAACTGGGGCTTTACCTGAGTCCTGTGGCAAGAACCTGAGGTTCCATCTGTCAACAGTTTACATTTGACTTTAACTTTCTCCAGGGACATAAAGACATAACTATAGGCAAGATGATCTTTGTACAATAACCTGAAATTATTGTAATTATTATTTGCAGGGATGTCCATTTTCATGGCAGTCTGACATCTGATATTTACTGAGCACCTACTGTATACCAGCCATTGTGGTAGACATGCTATAGACACATTTTCATTCACTTATACACATACCAACCCGTGAGGAAAGCATTGTTCTCCCATTTTCCAAATGAAGCCCAAAGAGTTCTCTTAGCTCATGGCCCTGCAGCCAGTAAAAAGTAGACCTGCGATTCAGAATCAACTCTGCCAGACTCCCAGGCCTGTCTGCTTTCTCCTGGAACCCCAGCCTCAGGTCTGGCCCTGTACCTGGTTTTCTCTGGCTTCACAGCCTCTTTTGCTGGTTGTTTGACACCAGTAGATAGAAAGAGTAGAAGTTTTTAACTTCAAGATGTAAATATTATGATAATTAAATTCTGTCTGCACATCAGCTGTTACCTACCTTTTAACAAATATCCATAATGGGAACTAGGGGGCCAGAAAGATAGAACTGGATTAAAATTCTGTATTAGTCACTCACAAGGCATGTGACTTGGCCAGTCTCTCTGGGCCCCAACTTTCTTTTTTTTTAATTTTTATTTATTGATTTTAGAGAGAGAGAAAGGGGGAGAGAGAGAGATTTGTTGTTCCACTTATATATGCATTCACTGGTTGATTCTTGCATGTGTCATCACTGGGGATTGAACCCACAACCTTGTTGCATTGGGATGATGCTCTAACCAACTGAGCTACCTAACCAGGGCCTGGGCCCCAACTTTCCCATCTACTGAATGAAAGGCAAAATTCCAGAAGTTTTTTAACCGTGTTAAATGAGAAAATATCTCCGGTACATCGTGGAGCTATGAATATGATTTTCCCTTGTTTTTTCAAAATCAGTCACTCTGGAGGGAGTCTGGTTTATGTCATGGCTTTTTCACTGTGTAAATGTAGGACCTCAACTGCTTCTCCGCCTTGTAAAATGGGATAACAATAATATTTACCTTATGGGACTGATTAATCTTTGGTTAATAAGTATAAATTATTAATATATGTAAAATGCTTAGCATAGCACGTGGAACATAAGTTCTGGAACAGTTAGCTATTTTAATGGTTTCTTTCCATCCTAATTCCCTCCCTCCTTATTTTCCTGTCTTTCACTCTACTGATAGGGCAGAAGATCTCTTCCTGACAACACAATCCATTTGGAGTTTTCCATGTTCGGACCACTAATCTCCCCTCAGCATCAAAAGAGTTAAGATCCTTTCCAAACCAAGTGCCTGAGCCACGTGCCGCCCTCTCTCCTCTGCAGAGGCTAAGGCCTTGATCATTTCTTAATGTAACTACTTCAGGAAATTTGTCACGCTAATAATGTTAATATGCCTTATTTTTACAGCGCTCACGCCCTGAGCTCTCAATCACTTCAAAACACAGTGATTGAAATTTTTCAAAAGTCTTTGATTTGGAAGTTGTTATGGAGAACACTAGTCAAGTATAAATATGGCAGAGTGATTTAAGGCAGTTGGAGCAATCCAAACGGGTAAGCCTGTTTTGAATAATTATCAATCTTTTTTGCTCTGCATTTTCCACACCCCCCCTTCATTTGAAGGAGTGGCCCTCGCTGAGGCCTGGAGCACGCTGTTGAGTTGCTGAGTGCCTCTCTGTTCCCCACACTGTGTCTCATTGTCGCAATCAAGTATTAAACCCTTAATGGCTGTGTCGCTCTTGGTATCAGACTCAGGTCATATAGAGAACGGGTCGTCCTGGAATCAAAAGCTCATTCTACGCCTACAACAATCCAGGCGAGCTCTTCCCGAGCCATGGCTCTGAGGGTGTGCTGCCATGCGGACAGTGCCCTCTAAGTGCCCAGGGGGACAGTGCCATCACTGGTGTGATGGCCTCACACCAGTCAGTTCAGATGCCCACAGAGAGGCTGAGGCTGAGCATCTGCCTTGCAGTGCTGGTCTCCGGAAGGACCACATACGGTATCCTGGGACACCTTCTGTGCCCCGCTTCTCATCCTCTCCACTTCTTATCTTACCCCAGTCGCACCCACCTCCACTGGTTCTGCTTGGATCACAACAGATCCTCACGGGGGTTACCCGCTTTCTCTGCCTAGGTGCACACCACATACCTCCTTCTTCCTGCTCTGGGGCTTCTGTGACATGGAGGTGAGAGGCAACCACGCAACCTGCCAGCCGTGTGCATGTGCAACTGGAAGTGCAGGCAAGGAAATGACCCAAGGACCACCTTCAAGTGATGGAAGGGAGAAGCTGTTGGATAAATGCATTTTTCCTTCACACTCTGAGTTCTCAATTCCAAGACACATTTTCTGAGGCTCCTCCCAAGCCCCGGAGGGATGTGCATCAGTCACTGGCAGCAGCGGCCAGTTCCTGAGCACATCCTCCTGTGTCTTTTTCCTCTGATGCTGTTTCACTCCCTGAGGCCCGTCTCAGGCTCAGATAAACTACCTGTGTACAACTGCCTCTTCTGCAGTCTCTGTTTCCAGGGGAACTCCACAATGACCCTATCTAGAAGGATTAAGCGCAGAACAATCCCAGGCCCAGACTTGGAAGGACCAGAGCACGTGGATTCCTGAGAACAAAAGGGATATAGCCAGAGACATCTGAGTGACGAAGGACAAGGTGACCCAGTTGCCTGAGCACAGGATGACCAGGGGGTAGAGCTACCTCAGCACAAAGGGTCTGCTTGACATAATTTTTCTGAGCACCAAGGAACCGGTGAACAGGATTACTGCCGTGAAATTAGCTCAGATGACACAGTTACCATTGCATGGGGGACCGGGGCCTGAATAAGCCCAATAAACACAATCACTTTGGATAGAACTTCGAGTACAACAGCTATCTCCATACAAATGAACCAAGGCCTAGAGTTTCCTCAGCATGGGGGAACAAGAGCCCTAGGTATTCAGACTAGAGACTGGCCAGTCTCATCCCTACCTCCCCCTGCACCTCCACACACAAATGGTCCCCATTGCTCTGAATCTTACTTGTGCAGCCCACATGGGGAGACAAAGCTACTCTATCCCTGCACTGCCTCTGTGACTTGAGCAATTTATACACTTGTGTGAGAAACACTAGCCTCTTATAAATGGGGAATAATATAACATGTGAGAGAGGATATCAAAGTCCTCTGTAAAAGTATAAAGTAGTATATACTTGATGTTGACATTATCATTCCATATAAAATAGGTGTTTCACTGATGCCAACAAGAATGTAAACTTATCATTATTATCATTATAATTATTAAATAAAATTTGAAAAGCCCTAGTTTACTAAGTATTTGCACATTTTTAAACTTATTGTGTCCCTTGATCCTGTCCAAAACTCACCTGGTAAGTTGGATCATTACCCCTTCTCCCAGAGAGGAGGAAATTACCACTCAGAAACAGTAGCTTCCTCAGGACACTCAGGCAGCGAGCGGCAGACCTGGGGCGCAGCGCAGGACTTTGGGGTTCATATCCTTTTCTGTGGTCCTACCCCAGCGTGCCAGAATGGAGTATGGGGCACCGTGGTTCCATGTTTCCCAGCTTTAATTGGAATGATGCCAGAGATAATAATCCTGCTTAAGAACAGTGAGATGGTAGCGATCTGTCTCCCTCTTGCTTGGGGCTATTCCTGGGTAACACTCACATTATGCTGTTGCATAGAGAAGCTTCTCAGGCCTGTATTTAAGTAATAAGACATGACAGGCCGTGTATTTCTGGGACATTATTACATGCCTGGGGTGGTGGTAGGAGGTGGAAGCTAAGACATTTCTTTGAGTATCGCTTTTGCTATTATAAAATATTATGTATAAATCAAGATGGGGTGGAGGCTAGTCAAAGAGGCAGACAGCCACCAGCCAGTCCCATAGGGGACTGCCAAAACCCCAATGATTTGGTCATTTGAGACCTAAGAAGCATGCAGGTTCAAAGTCATCTTCAGGATTCTGAAATTGTCAGGGTGGGTGAAGCTGGAAGGTCAGTTGTTTCATTGTGTCCATCCCAGCCAACGTGATGGGATCCAGGTGAAGACACTGCTTCCCAGCACACCCATACTTACCGTTGTGTAATCGCTGGATTTGCATGTGTCAAGGTCTTGTGGGTTGTGGTTGTGGTTTTACACTGATTTGGGGGAGAGGCCTGTACTCTCTGCCAGGTTAAATGACTAGCAGGCACTAAAGATGACTGCCGAGCTGATCAGAAACAGACCTCTGGGCCGATCTGCAACTGGATCCCTGAGCTCTGATGTTTCAGCCAGTGCTTGGCCAATCCAGGCCGCACGCCTGGTCTCTTCGGGGTGTTCTCATGTGCAGCATCCAGGCTGTGATTAGGAACAATAATATTTTCCAGAGACTTTGCCCTCAGGGAACTGATAATCAGGAAGAAGGTATAAAACAAATACATTCAGATAAATCCAATATGGGGAAATAAAAAGAAATACTAAAACCAAGTCATATTTAGCTATGTCCTCAGTGTGTGGCGCTCAGTCGAGGAGAATCATTTCTCACTCACTGCTTGTCGAAGGGATGAAAGTGCCCTAAGAACACAAAGTGCCAAAGGAGTCCAGGTGCACTAAGCCTCAGTTTTTTAGGTGGTAAAGAAAGGAAAGTGGGTCTGACTTCCCCTGCCTCTCTCACATGGTTACAGAGTAAATTAAAATAGGAAAATATTATTGCAAGCTGTAAAGCACTAGCCAGTTGTAAGTGATTTGCAATGAAGGATATGATCACACATCTGGCCAGCAGTCTCTGGGATGACTCAAAGAGAAGAGTTCTTGAAGGTTTGGGAGGTTCATAAACATTTACAACCTCTTTCCCTCCCTTCCTACCTCCACTATTAGTGACTTTGGACTAGACCCAATTTGCAAAGAGGCTTCATTTATTGGTCCATTGGTAATGTCTGCCCTGTACACTCAATTGAGTGGGATTATGAGATTTTATCTGGACTCATTGGGAGAGTGCCATGATCAATTAATGATGTCTGCCATGAACCTGGGTTGGAGAATAGCAGCATGTATGGCATTTATTTTCCAATTCTTTGCCCAGACTCTCATTCTCTCATTCAGTGCAATAGCTTTCTAGTTGGTCTCCATCTTCTGTTGTCATCCAAAGTTCTTCCTTGCTTCTGCCACCAAAGATGTCTTTCCAAAACATGAATCTGATCATAACATTCCCACTAAAGTCATTAAAGGATTTTCTCCTTGTTCTGCAGAGCATAGCCAAACTCCTCGGTATGGCCTACGAAACCCTCAGTGACTTGATCCTACCCTGCTAAATTATTCTGGCCCAGTATCCACAACCTTACCTCCAGCCACACCAAGAGAGCATAGCCAGCTTCCTCCTAAAACACACCATGCCCAACTCACTGCCTATAATTTTCTACTCATTCTTCTACTCATCATGTATTTATTGTCACCTCTGGAAGTTCTCCCTCATCATCTTCAAGTCAAATTGATATCTCCTTTATCTCCACAGCACCCTATACAGATATTTATGATAGCATTTTTCCTGTATAAAAAAAGTATTTCCCTGCTTATGAACTGTGAAGTTTGTAATACAGGAGACTGTGTCTTATACTTACATCTTTGTATTTATCCTGGGTACTGTGTTTGGGATAAAATACATACTCAGCAAATAGTTGAAGAAGAAATAAATCAGATGTAGAGTATACTATTGGCCTGACATATGTACAGTTCTTTCTATTGGCTCCTTCCTCATAAGTCACCATCCTTGGATCTGATTGGATGGAGGGAGAGCACAGATCTTAGGCAGCTGTTCTGTAAGCCGGGTGGTGTCTCACCAGCTCCCTCCAGGGTTTGCTGGTGCTGCTGGCCTGAGGACCACGCTTTGAGTCGCAAGGTTCTGTGTGATACCGGAGGGAAGAAGAGGAGCACACTGGAGGAAGTTATAGCCAACGGACTTTCTACCAGCTCAGATCTCTGCGGAATGGCGTGTGATGCTTGAATATCACGAGAGACGGCAATTGAGCAAATGCACATTCACCGAGAAAATGTCTGCTCTGTCTGGAAGGTAGATGACCACAGTCGATTTCAAACTGTTTTGTTAACATACCTCCAAAAGATTTTAACAACTGTGTCCTTACCTTACAATTTTTAGGTTGACATATAAAAGTTTACGGTATATATTTAAACATATTTCTTAATAGGAGGTGAAAACTTTAAGTGAGTTATTAAGTGAAACAAAATGAAGATTAATTTAAATAAATACTTTATTAGATCTAGCATACAGGTGTCAGACAGCAGGGACATTTTTTGTCCGTTTTTTTCACCGATGCATACCCAGCATGTAGTAGGTACTTATTCAGTGTTTGTTGAATAAATGAAGGCACCCCAAGTCTTAAAGCAGACATGTAAAAATTTAATACATGGGCCTTACCTATTCGATCTCTAAAATTTGGTAACCCCATAATATGTTTCTTAAAATTATTAGACAAAGAGTTTTCTAAACTCAGTGGTCAAAATACCAAGGTTTTAATGCTAGTTTTACACTAAACAGAATTATGGTCAAGACAAGAAAAAGATAAAAAGCTCTGTAAAAGACAAGACCCTTGCTTATTTTTTTAAATGAAAGCTTTGGTTAGGACACCCTTCCTCGTCCCAGGGCTGCCTCTGCGCTGCAGGTCTGCTTCTGTTTGCCCCTCATCTCGTCATGTACCTGTCTAAACATCACAGAGAGCTGGGGGAGGACTCCACATGCAACGCTCTGGATGCCACATTCTGCCCCCCAAATGAGATCGTCTCTCCTGCCCACTCTACCCGCAGTGGGCAGCCAGCGCCGGCCCCAGACCAGCCAGGGCTTTCCTGCTAGCATGGGCTGGCGTCTGCGTGCTGGCTGAGGTCCCCGTGGGGCCACACTGTTCTACCCTTTGACCACAAGGGTCTCTTCTCGCTGCCCTCTGACATCTCTTATGCTATGAGGCACTTTCCCTTACCTTGTCATTCTCTCTCCCCTCCACATTGGTTTTCAGAACTCTGACCCTTTGGTCAATAACTGGAATCTTTCTGATCTGAGTGATCCTGTTTCTGTTCCCAACCTGGACTTCAGAACGTCTTTCAAACTCGCCCCACTCCCAGCCCCCTCCTGAGTCCTAACTCAGATTCCAGCCTATGTCCTCTCCTCAGCCTTCCTCAGAGCCAGGCCTCCAGAAGACACCAGGAGTCACCTGCACCAGGCCTCCTTCCAGCCCCCAATAGTGTTAAAAGGGAGGTGCAGCCAGCCCCTTTCCGCCTTTCTTTTCCTTGTTTACTTGTGGCCCATCTCACTAAGGCATGGGAGAGACTAAGACCCGAGACTTTGCTATAGCGTCGCTCTGACTCAGAGAGGGAAATGGGACTGAGTGGGACTGAGAAGGAATGCTGGCCAAACAAAAATTATTTTTGACTGTGCCTTGGTTGTTTTTTTTTTGAGACACACTATAACTCATCTGCCTAAAGGAAAGTGCTGATATTCCGTGTCTGTTTGATAAGCGCATTCGACAAGCACACAGGCCATGGGAACCAAGAGAAAATGGCACTGCGGGTCACATGGGCCTCGGACGCATTCCCGAGCAGAACAAGTGCTGTGGGATGACACAGACCAGAGCTCAAAGCAGATGCTGGTTTGTCCTGTTCTTAGAGGAAACGCTGGCTGGAACTGGAGCTCGGAGACAGGGTCAAAAGCAGCAACGTTCTTTCTGGCTGGTAGCCCTCATCCAAGCTTTGTCTCCACAGAATTTCACTGGGAAAAGACAGAACCCAGAAAATTCTATGTGACTGTCTTTAAAATTAATGGTGATTGATACTCGTCCAAGGGAGTGAATGGATCCAGGACAGGGAGAAAAATGTCTGATCAGAAGGCTAAGTAGGATGTTTCCCAAATTTGCTTTCTGTCCCATTAAAATCTCATCAGGACAGATCCTTCGTGAGACCTAACACAGGCACCCTGGAAGCATTAGAAAAAGCTGGAGAAGAAAGAGGGTGTCAGTCTAGACGTTCTCCACTGGATGGGGATAGTGGCAAGAACAGGGCAAACAGAATCATCAAAGCTGATAAGAACCTTGGAAATGATCAAATATGGATTTTAGAGAGAAAGGAAGTGGAACTCAAAAGCGAATGAGGACATGTCCAAAGTCACACAGTCACAAGGCAGAGGGGGAAGGTGAGCCAGGATACGCAGTTCTACGGACTCCCAGCCCAGGCCTTTTTCTTTTGCACTGAGCCTTGAAGGACAGCCTAGGAATTGGCCAGGATGCTGCTTCCCTTTTCTGCTGCTCTGGGGCTGGGAAGAAATGGGCCAGGTCCAAATGCAGCTCTCTGGGAAGTCTCTAGCAGGTTGTCAAGTGCTCCTGCCAGTGCTGAGCTGGCAAAGAAGGGTGGGGAGAAGTGCTTAGAAATCCTGAGCACTGAAAGGTGGCCTGTAATTGTAAAATTCCATTTCCTTTCAATTAGCAGCTGATTGCATTTGATGAGCTGCAACATTGTTTCCTCTGTGTAGATTAGGAGTCAGAGCAGTCAATGAGCTGTGAAATTCTCTCCCTGCTGAAACAATAGACAGTGATTAAAGCGCAGCTAATCCGATCATTATAGCCGGAGCCCACTGATCATTAGCTGCTAACCAGATCCCAGAGAGCAGCTTCAGCCTGGCCAAGGCGGGCTGGATGCAGCAGGTAAATGCTGCCAATATGCCGGCCTCCCTCCTCTCCTTGCCCAGAAGTCCCTGGTGGACCCCCTGCCTGGGGTGAAAACCAGGATGCCACAATGGAGGTGGGGAATGAGCCTGCCAAGGACAGTCTGATGTCAGTGAGACAACTGGGACTTTGGAGGCAGATGGAACAGATCTGGGATCAAATCTCATCTCCCACTTCTCCCTAGTTTGTTGTTTAACCTTTGAGCCTTAGATAAATTATTTGTCCCGAATCCTTAATAATACCTGCCTTGCTTGGTTGTTCTGAGGATTAATATCACAGCCTAGGTAAGATCCTTGGCATAATGCTGAAAGTCAGTAATAACACTAACTAACATTTGGAGTGTTTGCTACGTGCGCAGCAGTGTTCTAAGGGCTTTACGTGGATTAATTTGTCTAATCCTCATAACAGCCCTGATAAAATAGATTCTATTATTATCCCTGTTTTTCCAGTGAGGAACGCAGAAGTTCAGTAATGTGCTGGAAAACTCTTAGTCGTAAGTGACAGAACTGAGATTTGAACCAGGCAGGGCAGCTCACAGGCCCTGGGCTTTGCTGCTTCCCTGGAATGTTAACATTCGTTGTCTCCCCTTCTGAGGCTTGTAGTTTTCAAACTCTACTGTAGAGATCAGCCTGAAAAAGCGCTAAAAATGCAGATTATCAGGCCCCAAACTCCAGAGATTCAGATTCAGCCAGTTAGGGATGAGACTCAGGAACGTGGGTGTTTATTAAACATCTGTGATGCTGGTGCAGTGGTCCAGGACCTACCTGGAGAAGTGCTCCGGGTTCCAGGGAGCAGAGGTGTGGCTGGCCACGGCCGCATCTCGCCCAGGGCTATCACCTCCTGCTGGAGGAGGAAGCCACAACTGAACTTACTGAGGGTGAGAAGGAGGTGGAAAAAGAATAGGCTCCGGGGTCACATATGTCAAGATCTGCAACTGTTCCTTTGCTTACAGGAGAGGTCATGCAAATCATCTAAAAGAGATGACCTTTGAGAGGGGAATGGGGAACTTTATTCTCAAACGACCAGCACAAACTGGGACTGTCCCAGGCAAATGGCATGGGGCAGCTGACGCTGTTGGTGCCCTGTCCACTTCCCTCGGTTCTCATCTCTGGTGCTGAGGTCTGCTCAGGCTGGCTAGGGTCAAGCAAGAAGGGTGGAGTTAATTTCCCCCAGGCAGCACCAAATGACAGAGAGGGTGTCTGTCAGTAAATGCTGTAGCGTTCTTGCCCCTTCACTGGAACAGTCACTCTGAAAATGCTCTACTCCATCTCCCAGAGTTCCGCAGTGGGGCTGAGCTCCCGTTGCCCACCATAACACATTATACGTCAGCTTTTGTCTTTTTTCCTTCCCCTATTTTATGTTTCACATATTTGCTGGTTATTTCCTGGGATCACCTCCCAGATTAATTACTTACCCCCAAATCCTTTCCCTAGAACCTTCTTCTGAGCTCCAAGGAGTCACATTACCCCTGACTACCTGTGCAACCTGGGGCAGGTAATTCAATTTCCATTTCCTTAGGAATAAAGTGGAAATCATGATAACCCATGGAAAGCGTAGGACATAGTAAGCACTCAATACACACGTAATTCTCTCATTATTATTGTAAAGTGTAAGAGGACAGGTCATTGTTCTGATTCACATCTGGATGCATCTTTTCTCTGTTTTTTCACTGTTACTGCCCTTGTCTCTCCTCTGGACTGTTGCAACACTCTTCCACAGGGACACTGGCTCCTCTCCCCTTCAAGGTGGTCTCCAGACTGTGGCCGAGGTGCTGTTCCATCATTTTACCTCTACCTGGTGTGTATTAGGCAGAGTACTAGGTTCTGAGACATTGTAATATCTTGTGTTTAAATCTGTTTTAAGAAATGACTCCGAAGGGCCACTCTGAAGAAGAGCACCTATTTATTTACAATGTAGAAACCAAACACTTACATTGAAGATCAACACACATTTCTAAAGCCCCAAGCTGATCCTTGCACCCTCTTTAAATACTTTCCATTGCTGCTGGTGAACGAAGGCCAAAAGCAGCGTTCAAGGTCATGCGGTAACCTCTCAGCCACCCAACAGGTGTGCTGGCACTGCCTATGATCCGAAGCCTCTTCCTGTGGAGAAAACCCCTCTGCCAGCCTCGTCCCTCTTTCTACTCTTTCTTCAAATGAAACGAAAGTGAGGTGTGATCGCCTACTCCTTTTAATTTTTTGCCGAGCACAGTTGAACAGCTGATTTCAGTCATTTCTACCTATGGTTTCCTCCTTAAAGCTAATTAGTTTCTTTTCAAGTAATTGCAAATAGCACATTTTCCAGGCCCTTGGAGTCAAGGCTGACAACTAGCTGGTTGGAGTGGGCTCTTATCAATAGCTCACAGAAATTAGACACGCGAACACCCCACTGGGGCCCCGAGGGTTGCTCTAAGTTGTTTAGAATAAATAGCTCATGGAAGTCCCAGGGCTCTTTTATGAATGGCCCCGCTAATGGGAAAGCCCTGGGGTGGGGTGGGCAGTCGGGAGCTTCCTTAAGCAGCAACAGAGATCAGCTGCATAGGCACAGGATTTGCCGTGCCCCAGGCGCCGGGCTTGATGCTGAGTGTGGTCCAGGGGACAGGGGCTGGAGGGGCAGACAGGCTTCAGGGAAGAATAATAAGCTCCCTCGGCAGGGAGTCTGACTGGCCAGTCATGGCGCCCTGTCTTGCAGGTTCGAAAGAGTGGTCCATGCCTGTAAAGTTGTGGTCCAGTCTCTGGGGCACGATGAGTGCTCAGTCTCAGATCCGCTGGATTTCGTGGCCTCTGGTGTTATATTTTGAGCGGGTTTCCTTTATTCTTCTTTCTTTTCCATTTTAACATTGTTGTTTTGGACCTTGGATGAGGAGGGTGGGGTGACGCTGACGACTCAGTTCCTAGCATGTTGGTTTTGATCATCAGTTCCCAAAAGTCCCTGTGTCCCTGGATTGGGTCCCCATTGCTGTTGTAACAAATTGCCTCAAGCTCAGATGCTAAAACAACAGTTCCATGGATCAAAAGCCTGACTTGGATGTCACTGGGATAAGATGAAGGTGATGGCAGGGTGCATTCCTTTCTGGAGAAAATCTGTGTAGAACAGAAATCTGTTTGCTTGCCTTTTCCAGCTTCTGGAGGGAGCCCACTTTCCTGCGCACGTGGCCCCCCTCTCTCAAACTTCAAAGCCAGCAGCTTCAGGCCTAGTCCTTCTTTCACGGTCATCTCTTTAAATAGTCACCTTTCCCGCTGATTGACTCGCCTGCCCCGCCCCTTCCACTTTTAGGGATCTTTGTGATTACACTGAGCCACCTGGGTAATCCAGGATAATCTCCCTGTCCCCCCCCATTAGAATGTTAATTCTATCTGCATCTTTAATTCCCTCTTGTTATGTAACAAAACACATTAACAGGTTCAGGGGATTAGCATGTGGACATCTTTGGAGGGGGGCATTATTCTGCCTACACAGTCCCTGGTCCTACTCCCATTTCTGGTCCTGGCCGGCAGCTACTCTAATGTATTTGATACTTGCCCTAAATCGTGTATTTTAAAAAAAAATTTGCCATTGGTGTGTATGTATTCAATTGGCATGTATGGAATTGTTCTGTTTTCTGTCTATGGTATTGTTCCTACGTTTTTCATTCGACACTATTTTCTTTCTGGGACAGGTCAAGCCTGTTCTTGCCTCTCCGTCTTTGCAGTAGCTATTTCCTCTGCCTCAGATGCTCTTCCCTCTGAGCTGCTTATGGCTGGCTCCTTCCCATTACCTAGGCTTTGGTCAGGTTTTCATTGTCTGAATAGTACTTATTTATTCATTAGCACAATTTATTTATTTATTATTTTATTAATGGGTTTCTTGCCTGCCCCGCCCCATAGAGTGTGAGCTTCATGAGATGCTTTCATCCGTCTTGTTCACTGCTCTGTCAGCTTCCGTATACTGCCTGGTGTACAGAGTGGGTACTCAAAGTGTTTTTCCGCAGAGTAAATAAATGAGTATAAAGCAGTGGTTCTGAAGCTTGGCTCCTCAATAGAATTACTTGCAGGAAGCTGTTAAAAATACTGATGTCCGGGCATCACAATTGAATCAGAATCTCTGGGCATAGGGCTCAGGTATTCACTTGTAAAAGCATCCCGGACAAAAGTGCATCTACAGCTGTGAGCCTGTCTATTTGAAGGACAAGAGCTCATCTCAAGCAAGGCACTTTAGGAACTTTCCCTGGGAGATTATATTCAAACTGAGAGAGAGAGAGAGAAACTTTCTTTTTATTTCTGGTGTTAAACAGAGGTGCTGTAAGCCTGGAACCGTCTGCAGCCACGTCAGCCACAACTATGCCACCACTGCCGGGCACAAAGAAGAAAGAATAGGACCTACTCACAGAGAAGCTGAGCAAGTACACAGGGGAAGGAGGGTAGGGCAAGGATGGGTCAGAAAAATACTGATGATGTTGTGGAAGCCCCTGAGCCTGAGTCTAGTCCAATTCAAATGATCTTTCTTCTGCTCACGCTGGTGGGAGCTAGGTTTCTGTCACTTGCAACAAAAATAATCCTGACCACTATTCCATCAAAGCAAATAATTGTGGGCAGGGCAAAGATGTTTTAAATAGAATCCAGAAGACATAATACTAAGGCAGTGTCTTTACTGATAAACCCACAATTCCAAAGACAGCCTCTTGCTAAACTAGAAATAATCCTTTGCTTCTCTTGTTTCAGGCAATGTTAGTATGTTTATGAAGTGTCACAGTTAAGCACATCTTCAGCTGAACAAAAAAGTTTTAGATCACTTACTGTCTTAATAAAGGAAACAGATTGGTGCTGAAATTGCACTGTACATTTCATTACGGGGCACTGCATACACCAATTGTTCTGTTCTCAGGGGCTGCTCTCATAGTCTGGGGTATGGAGAGAACTCCGCACACGTGGTTGAATGCTGAGCCCTCTCTTATTTCCCTCTCCTGCACAATCTTAATTGCATGTCTCCTTTTCAGCTTTTAGAAGGGTACTGAAAGGGTGGAGACTATGGCTTTAGAGGCTCTAATGAGACCACGAGCTCTCACCTGAAGCAAAAGTGGAGAGATCAGTAGGAAGTTGCCTAAGATGCCAATCTCCAACAGGCACAAAAAGATTTCAGGAAATCAAAGAAGATGAAGGATATTGTATTTAACAGTGTGACTGATTGGGAGGTGCTGGGCTCCACAGAGCCAATACGAGGCCTAGTACACAATTTTGGAAATAAATTCCTAAACTCCTTTAGGCCTAGGACGCTGATAAACTCTACTTCACAAAATCCCTGATGCCAATATGCCCCAATCCTGCTTTATTACTGCCTCCTCCCAAGAGTAAGCCATATGGAAAAGAGAAATGGATGGTAACATCCCAGGCAGATGTCCTGCTGGGTCTGACTTGTGTGTGGAGGCATGAAACAGGGACAGGGCACATAGAATGGCACAGGGAAATTTTGTGAGGCCAGGTCTCCAAGCTGGAGGCAAGGGCCAGGATATCCTGCTACCATTTAGTTGGCTCCTGCTACAGACAGCCACTGTGTTGTATAAACAGAGTCAGCCCTAGCCTTAGCCCAAGTCAAATGCTGCTGTTGTTGATTTCTTAGACTTCTGATGATGCCATCTCTCTTTGAGTGATGTGCCAGTGGTTGTAGTGAACTATAGTGTGTTACGGCATTGGATAGAAAAAAAACAGAGCCATCTACTTTAGGGTGTGCCCAAAACAAAGGAGTATTTGATCAGCCTTTCAATACAAGGTAACCCCAAAGACCTGTGCCAAACTGTCCAGGGGATGGCGAGTCTGGGCAACTGAGGGGCTATTGTGTTGCTAAAGGGGAGTATATGAGTTTGAGGACAAGCAGAATAGTTCTGTATGGTAGAGGAGAAGCTAGCCTTGCCCTCATGGTCCTCACTCTCCCCCTTCACCCCTGCTCAGCTTCTCCAGTACATAGGTGTTCAACAAATATTCCAAGCCTATAGGTTTGCTGGAGAGCCAAATTCCTACCTGTCTGAGGAGCTGCACGTTGCCTTTCTGTCCAGCTCACAGACATCCGGCAGGCCCTCCCTTCCTGAGGTCGCTTTCCCAGGGGAGGGAAGGTGGGGTGGAGTCACCCTTCCCAGGAAAAAACACAACAAAGAAGGCTGCACCACAGTCTATGTGATGCTTCATTATTACTGTTACACTTCTAGTTTTCGAACCCCTAGTCTATTACCCCTAGTCTATTACTGTGGCCTCCTGTGGGCTTTCTGTGAAACTACTTGTATTTTGATGGGGCTAAAGGCTCAGTAGAATTCTCTACCATCAACCAAAGCCCTAAAACCAATCTTAAATGTATCCTTCCACTTGACAAGCTCTCTGAGACCTAGACCCACATCGTAGGTGTGTATTCTGTGATTGACTCTCTAATTGGAATGAAGAAGATTTGAAAAGTGAAGGTCTGGTTCTTCCATCATCCCTATGATGAGCACTCTCCTCCCATAGCATCCCCCCGACCCCTGACCCCACTCCTTAGGATCACTCCCTCGTTTCACGTTAGATCTCTAATGTGCGCATGTGCACACATGCACACGATGAAATACAAATAAAGACTGATCTGAACAAGACAACAAAACTATAAAGCAACTTAAAAAACTGAAAAGATTTAAGGAAAATTTGAGGGTGTGACATTCATTCTCTCCCCACCCCCAGTGTGACCTGAGTATATCTCCCCACCCCTGTTAACATTGAGGTTGGCCATGCTAGTCCATCTCCAGTAGGATGTTGATGGACATGACATGAGCAAAGGCATGAGATATTTTGTATGTCTGCCATGCCCAGCCCACTGAGCCAAGCAGGACCAGAGTCACCTGGAGTAGAACAGAAACCAAGCTACAGCTTAGAGCCAAACCCAGTTCAGGTCAGCAAATACTCAATGCACAGACACATGAGTATATTTTTCAGCCACTGCATCTTAGGGTGTTTTCTTTTAATACAACTTTATTGTGACTAGAGCTGAATAAGACAGGAGGATAAAGATTTTCTGAAGCAAGATATGAAACCCAGAAATCAAAAGGCAAAACAACAACAGATTTAATCATGTATATTCTTAAAGCTCTATAGGGATTTTTAAGAAAACAATACCATAAATAAGCTCACAAAATTAATCTGAGTCAATTATGAAAAAATTATGTTTTGCAGAGTGGTAATGAGATGGGGGAACATGCAAAGAAGGACAGAAAGTGTAAAATACATGTGCAGTGATGATCCTTGTCCCTGTCATTATGAAACATCACACCCCTGATGACAGCGGTGGAGGCAATCATTTGTGAGCCACCATGTAAGGGTGTTCACGATGGGGAGAGAATTCAGAATACATGATTAATAAGACAATGTCTTGAAAAGGGATTTTGAAGAAATACCATAATACTTCTTCCTAGTGATTGAAATTGGAAGGGGGTACGTGAAGATGGGAACCTCCTGTTTGATTGTCTGCATCTTTAATTCGTTTCCAATGACCATGTATTAGATGTGGGTTTGGTCTCAGGCACCCTTTTGCCTAATTGCTCAATATTTAATAGCAGCATTGTCCTATGATGGCCCAGCTGTAGGCTGAAGACTTCCAGTGGCAGGAAGCCTACTACCCCCGACATTGCCCTTTTGGATAAATGCCATTGTGAGAAAGTACCTCAGGTACCTCCATATTGCAAAACCCAGTCCGCCGCCCTTTCTCTCAAGTTCAGTGTAACTTTCCTCAGATGGTCAGTACATCTTATTTCTCCTTTATTTTCCCCACAGTGAGGTTTAGTTCATAGTAGGTGCGTATCATATCAGAACGTACAGAAATGAAGATGTACAAACTCACCCTCTAATTGTAGCCTCTCAGAACTGCAAAGGAGATGTCGTCCTCTTACATTCTCCAGACCACTTACTTCACGGGAAGGAAGGGACAAGGTCTTGCAGAGGTCCCAGAGGTGAGAGGTGAGCAACGAGGACTCAACACAGTGAGCTGATCTCCAGCCCAGTCTTCTTGCTTCTGCTGGACCCTCCCACAGTCCAGTTCTAAAAACTGGTTGGTTCTTGGGGCTGTGAAAGCAGCGAAAAAGCAGGATACAGTGGCAAGAGCATGAGCTTCAGAGTCAGACAAATGTGGGTTCAAAGTTCTGGGGTTTGTACCAACTATAATTTTGGGCACGTTCCTGAACATCTCTGTGTCTCCATGTCCTCAGTTATAAAATGGGGTAGTAACAGCTACAAAACAGAGTTCTTGTGAGAGAAAAAATGAGTTGAGTTTTATAAAGCAGTCAGCACAGTGCCTGGCAGAGAGTGGGAACTAATTAAATGTAAACTCCATTCCCTTCTCTGTGGAATACCTTGGTAGCTGAAACACTTCTTTTTGCATCCAGGAATTAACACCGCTGTTAGGAGATTAATTCACAGCAAAGCACATGAAAACAGTGATTCAGAGCATGGCAAAAAAAAAACACCCTATAATTAAAGTATCCAGTATTGTTTGATTACAGGGTTGGCTTCCCTCACTTTAGCACTTTGTGGGCAGAGAGCAGGCAGCCTGGGGGCAAAGCGGCTTTGTTTTCTGGGAGGTTTCTGACCACTTCCCAGGGCCCTGCTGGGCTGTGATGATTCCTATGATACTTATTTTGTACTGAAGTATTCTAACCTTAGTGGGGTGGAGTAGAGAGAAGGAGATCACATTTATCGAACACCTTCTATGCATCAGATCATTTAAATACTCATTCTCACTTTATTATACCAGAAATTCCAAAAAGTCAATACTTAAAACTGCATTTGACAACCAAGAATGCTGAAACACATAGATAAATTCAGTAAGTTGTTCAAAATGTCATTCCCAGTAAGGGATGGAGCAAGGGTTTATTTCAAGTCTGCTGGATTCCAAAGTCTGTGTCCAATTTACCACACAGGCTGCCCTCTAGTTTGGGCACCAAATTTACAGCCAAGTGAGTAACAGATACTGCTTTCAAATGTTACAGTCAAGACTGCTAGTAAACTATCTAATTCAATTCTCCCCTTCTTTACTAACAAAATGCCAAGGTTTTATTCTGAATAGCAGTATGCCTAACCATAGATCATTTTTCAGTTTTCTTTGCAGCTAAGGAAGCCCAAAAGATCTGAGAAATTATTGGCTGGAACTATGAGGAAATTTCCTAAACAGACAATGACCCATTTCAGAGACATGGTTTTATGTCCACTGTCCTCTGTACCTTCCCTTCTGCCTCCTGTCTAGAATACAGCCTGAGAGCTGGTGCCTGGAGCGATGTTGAACCATGAGGTTCATGAGGCAACCTTGAGGAAGAAAGGCAGTTCCAATGAGGGTAGAGCAGAAAGGCAGAGGAAGCCTGAGTCCCTGACAACTGTGGAGCTGCCATGCCAATACTGGATTGCCATTTTTTCTATTTCTTTTAAATGAGAGAAATAAGCCTCTACTTATTTAAATCACTTTCTTTTTTGTTATTGCAACTGAACATAAACCTAACTCATATATCTACAATATCTTACTTAATCTTCCAACAGTTCTGTGAGGAAGGTATTATTTTCATTCCCTGGTTTTTCAGGTGACATAATTAAAACACAAAGAGGTTAAGCAGCCTGCCCTAGATCACTGAGCTAATAAGCAGCAGAGAGTGGATTTGAACCCAAGCCAACTTCTCCAACACTCGGTCTCTTAATAATCATATTAGACTGCCTACTTGGACTAAACATCAAAGACTATTTTTCCAAGCTGAAAAACTTTCATGTCTCCATGGAATTTTCCTTCAGAATCAAACTTTATTCTGATGGCTTAAGCCCTATTTGCATCTGGCATGAAGTTAGTTTTTCACTTTGTAAGGAATAACATTCTAATGGGTTTTTAAGGGCCCAGAAGACTTGTTAGCCATTCCCTGGCTGCTGCAGGACAAACTCATTAAAAACATCTGAACAAGACCAACAGAATTTGAAGGGCAACAAGAAAATGAGGAAGACGCACTGTGCGTGGGGTTAGAGAATCTGTGCAGTAAATCACAATGCCAGAGGGCCCACTCACCCAACTGGAGTTGGGACGCTGTGTCCAGTACGTTTAATCTGTTTGCATTCCCAGATCCCCTTGCTTGGGAATGAGAATTTCAATCACATATTTATTAAACCAGAATTTCTTTTAATAAAACAATTTAGATATCCCTGGAGTTTTCTATTAATGGGATTTTACCTTTGTGGAAAAGGGTTTGCTAAGCAAATGAATGAAGCAAATAAAATTGGAGGAGAAATGTTTACCGAGCTAAAGAGAACAAATTATTTTGCGGCACCAGGAAAGTACCCAATTACAGTAAAATATGGTTTATCCAGAGTTCTACTGAGTGGGACTTGCTATTAATTGGCATCTGTAAAATGGGAATAATCGTGCTGACATTTCAGGGTGGTGGTAAGAAATGTGTGAGGTACACCAGGCAGAGGTGACGTAGCACAGTATCTACCACAGGGGCGAAAATGTGTTGAGATAGACTTTTATTCTTCTGTGGGCTCTAGGACCTAACGCTGGCCACCATGTTCCCCCTTCCAACTTTTGGGAAGCAATCTGTAGAGGATACGGATGATTTTAAAAATAATGAGCAAAGAAGAGCAGCAAATCCTCAGTTGCCCTTAACAACCCGGTCACAGAGCAGCTACTGGCCTCAGTAGCTGCGTGCAATTTTGCAGACTTTCTGACTACCTGGTGTTTGGAAGCCCACCAGAGCAAATCTCCTAATCCCCAAGCCACATCAAAAAGCACGGGGTGAGCATCACTGACTCCAGTACCAGATGGCCTGGGCTGGAATCCCTGCTCTTCACCTACTTGAGGAAGTTAGTTAATGTTTGCAAAATGGAGCTAGTAATAATACCCAGAGTTGTTTGTAGTGAGGGTTCAATCAGATAACACATGTAAAGCATTAGAAGAACATCTACCGCATTGTTAGGTGTCAGTAATTCACGGTCAGTGTTAGTGATTAGAATTGGTAGTGCAAAGCCTGGCATGGTTTTCATCCTTCTCTTCCTTCCGTGGCAGCTTCACCACGGTGGCTCGCACTGTTGTGTGGTGGTAGGTAGAAGAGCAAGCCTCTTACGAAACTCTGGGACCCAGCAGAGAGATAGACCCTGATGATAAAAGCTCTGGTAGGCTTCTGTTAAAATATTAGAGCTTAAAATTTGGAGCCAGGGCAACCTGGGTTTACATCCTGAGTTTTCTGATGATCAGCTGGCTCTGTGACCTCAAGCAAGATCTCAGGATCTGAGACAGTGCATGTATATCTATGTGTATCTGTGAATTTTCACTGATTAAAAAGTGTAAGTAAAACAACTCTTCCTCTTGTGAACTTCAAACTTTGTAAACAGTGGCCTGCTTAGTTCTGTGGTTGTTCCGAACTGATGAACAGATTGGTTAGAGGAATGGTCCATGCAACTTAATTTAGAGAATCCCAGCACAACAAACCACTCCAAACCTTAGTAGCTTAAAACAACAATCATTTGCTTAACCGATGACTTGGAGGGCTGCTAGTTTGGTCTAGGCTCGCAGTCAGTCAGGTGGCTTTGCTTCTAGCAATCAGCTGACGGTTGGTCGGAGTGATGGTGGCAACAGGGCTATGTGTCTCTTATCGCTGACAGGCTAGTCCAGGTTTGGTTACCTGAGGGCAGTCGTGGGGTTGCAAGAGAGGGGAAGTTCCAATGCAAAGCACTTTTTGCGTTTCTACTTGTGTCACAACGAACAAAGAAAATCACATGGCCAAACCCAGAGTCGGTACCTGGGGAACTTCCCAAAGGCATGGATGCTGGGTAGTGTGAACCCACCACAAGCCGTCACCTCAGCGATCCAACACAAGCACCGTAGCACCTGCTCTGGGAGAAGTCATTCTGAAATAGGCACCTTGTATCCATGAGTCCAACGTGACTTTCTTCTTAATGAACTCTGAGGAGAAATCATTCAGTCCCACAGTCTGGACAGAATGAATGATAAAATTCTTCTCTTCCCAACCAACTGGAAGGTTCTTGAAAGGGCTGAGAAGTTCTTGAAAGGGCTGATCTATGAAAGAACTGTGTGTTCTGGAGCTTGCCAAGAGAGCACGTTGCTGAGACCACAGTGGGGACCTCTGCCAACTCTCTCCCTGCTATGTGTTCCCATAGCCTACCGCCCACGCCCACCCCCGCACCCCAGGTGGCTCCCTTGGACAAGATCTAAAAGAACTCCAAACAGCCTGTCTCTCGTAAGTAGCTGACACCTGGTCCCCAGAAAACACTCAAGTAACTCTTGCCCTGGAAAACTCAGGGAGTTCAGTCACACCCAACAGCTCACTACTTCACTCTGAGGAGGTAACAGCTAACCAGGTGGAATTTGGGCTGATTCAAGTTCTAAAGAACATCAGACCCCAGCCACCCCACAGCAGGGGGCACAGTTCAGACTCTTTGCGTGGTCTCCTGGAAGCCCTTCTCCCTTGCCCAGGGTGCAGATCCTCAAGGAAGGATGGCTGTCTCAGCAGGGGTGAAGTGTGGGAGCGGGGAGGACTGAATGTTCTCTGAAAGATCCCTTTCTGCAATTGTGTGGCATTAATATTCAGATCAGGCAATTCTTGACAGTGTTGAATTGAGATTAGAGGTAGCAGAATGAAATCCATATGGACGCCTCAGATGAAAACAGAGACATGTAGAACAGGTGGTCTTGCATTCTGAATAATCCGCAGCACAAACCCAGCCCTGGCCTGGTCCTGCCTGATGTTCAAGGCCAACTTTTCCCAGCTCAGTCCAGCTGGAGGCTCAGGCCCAGAGAGGAGCATCTGGCAGAGGTTCCCCATGAAGGAAGCCTTTCTCTCCAAAGCACTTTGCTAGCTTGGAGTCATTGCTGTTCCAGAAACAGGTTTAAGAAAACCAGATAAAAGATTTGGCACAAAGGAAGAAAGTGCCAATATTTATTTAATTAATTTTTCAGTTGCAGTTTGCATTTAATATTATTTTAGATTAGTTTCAGGTGTGCAGTATAGTGGTTAGACTATGATATACTTTACAAAGTGTCTTTCCTCCCAATATTTCTAGTACCCACCTGGCGCCACACATAGTTATTACAACATTATTAACTACATTCCCTGAGCTGTACTTTATGTCCCTGTGACTATTTTATAACTACCAATTTGTACTTCTTAATCCCTTCACCTTTTTCACCCAGTCCTCCAACCTCCCCTCCCCTCTGGCAACCATCAGTCTGTTCTCTGTATCTATGAGTCTGCTTTCGTTTTGTTTGTTTATTTGTTTTATTCTTTAGATTCTATACATAAGGGAATCACATGCTATTTGTCTTTCTCTGGCTTATTTCACATAGCATAATGCCTTCTAGGTCCATCCATGCTGTTGCAAATGGTAAGATTATTCTTTTTATGGTTGAGTAATATTCCACTGTATATATGTATCATTACCTTTTTATCCACTGGTCTACTGATGAACATTTGGATTGCTTCCATATCTTGGCCATTGTAAATAAATCTGCAGTGAACATAGGGGTGCATATGTTTTTCAAATTAGTATTTTGTGTTTCTTTCGATGTATACCTAGAAGTGGAGCTACTGGGTCATATGGCAGTTACATTTTTAATTTCTTGAGGACCCTCTGTACTGTTTTCCTTAGTGGCTGCACCAACCCACATTCCCATCAACAGTGCCTGCGGGTTGTCTTTTCCCCACATTCTCTCTGACACTTATTGTTTGTGGATTTATTGATGATGGCCATTCCGACAGGTGTGAGATTGTGTCTCATTGTGGTTTTAATTTGCATGTCTCTGATGATTAGTGATGTTGAGCACCTTTCCATATGTCTGTTGGGCATCCATGTTTCCTCTTTGGAGAAGTATCTATTCATATTCTTACCCCACTTTTAAAAATTGGATTGTTTGTTTTTTGGTGTTGAGTAGTATGAGGTCTTTATTAAATTTGGATACTGACCCTTTATCAGGTGTATCACTCATAAATATCTTCCATTAAAAAGGTTGTTTTTCATTTTGTTGGTGGTTTCCTTTGCTGTACAAAACTTTTTAGTTTGATGTAGTTCCATTTGCATATTTTTTCTTTTGTTTCCTTTACCTGAGGAGATATACCAGAAAAAAAATATTGCTAAAAGAAATTATCAGAGATTTTCCTGCCTATGCTTTCTTCTAGGATTTTTATGGTTTCAAGATTTACATTTAAATCTTTAATCCATTTTGAGTTTATTCTTATATATGCTGTAAGAGGGTAGTCTGTCCAATTTGCATGGATCTGTCCAATTTTCCCAATACTGTTTGTTCAATAGACCGTCTTTGCCCCGTTGTATGTTCTTCCCTCCTTCCTCAGATATTAATTGACCAAATAATATCTGAGAAATAAACCCAATAATATGGGTTTATTTCTGGAGAAAGCATCACATTTAGAGTCTGATTTGTGCTTACTGGTGTGCCGAGGGCTGAGAGCTTTTCATCTGGAATTCCATTTAAATAGAGAGCCAAAACAAGAAAATCCATACCATCCTTCATACAGCTGGGTGTCTGAGTTTAGCAGATAATCTTTTTTTGTTCTCCCTGCCTGGTTCTCCCTGCCCTGAATGCCCTTCTCCAGCATGTCCACATTTGCAAACCCCATCTGTTCTTACATCCCTAACTCAAATCCCACCCTCTCCATGAAGCCTTCCCTGACTCCTCTTTCACCCATGCACCACTACCCCATCAGGTATCATTCATCACATCCTTGTTCATTCTGCACCATAATTTCCTCATCCATAAAATGAGCATAATAATAGTACTGCTTCCATAAAATTGTTGTGGGAATTAATAAGAACACTTAGAATGAAGCTTAATATGTAGTCAAAACTCAATAATAATATTAACTGTTGTTATTCATAGATGACTTCTTCCTTTGCTATACTGTGAGATTTTGGAGGCAGGGCAAAGATGGGGTTTTACCCATCTCTGCATCTCAGAGAGTAGTAGATGGCCTTGATACCCCGCAGATATTCAGGCTTAGATATTCAGTGTCTGTGGGATGAGTAAGTGCAGGAGTGGCAGGGGACAAAGAGTAGAGTGATCCTTGAGCCAACAAACACACTGCTCATTAATCCTCCATCTGCCCAGCCATCTTTTTGGGCCACCTAATATTAGGTCACTATTGTGCAAAGCCAGCCAAACTGTCCCTGTGCTGGCTGCTGGCATCCTTGCTTTCAAACAGCCTCCGAGAGGTGCCGCTGCTGCTGTGCAGGCTGACGGCATCATCAAAGCTGCCTTTGGGGCTTTGCTCCTCAGGGGCTAGTGCAGGTGGAGCCTGTGCTCCTGGCAACGTGGGGGCTTCGTGTGCCTGTGATCCCCGCCATGCCCTGGGCACCCATGAAAGCCACATGAGTGGCGCACTTGACTTTCTACATTGTCTCTCATGCTTCTCAGCATGGACAGTTCACAATAGATGTCAGACTTTGAATTTCTTATCATGTTGTTTATATCTAATAAGTGACTCACCCCATTTTTTTAAAGTCAGCTTTTAAAAATACTGTGTTTGAACATCTGTCAAGGGCTGAGGATTAGCTGAATAGGCACTGGATGCCAGGATATTATATTCTCTCTTATCCTTTATACTGTAATTATCTTGATCCTCAAACAACTCAGCACCAGTTACCACCACTTTCACAGACTTGTTGTTGCTGCAAATTCAAAAAATTATTTTATTTGAATCTAAATTAAACTGATATGTAACAGGGTTTTTTTCCCCATGCTAAGTCTCAAAAAACAGTATCTGCAGATGATTAAAAAACAGTAAAACACGGACAATTTCAAAGTTTATTTCAAGAATAAACTCATGAAAATTCATCTAATTATGCAGCAGTGTACCAAAAATAATCTTTTCCAAACCTAAATTTGTTTAACAAAACACACAGTCAGCTAAGCCAAATGAAAGCGAACGTGTGTTTATGCCACAGTCACCCCCTCCCCCTGGGGCTCGAGTGGGCACGAGGGCTTGGCAGGGCTCGGAAGCCTGTTGGCGGCTTCCGTGTCCTCAGTCGTGCCTGTCATCATTTCCAGTGAGGGGCCACTGGCATCCAATGGTCATTGAAATGGGCCCTGTTGACCGTGGTCTCTGTTTCTGGCCATATGCAGAGCTGGGGGTAGGGACTTAGAGCATTTTTACAGAAACTTTGGGGACAGGAGATGATACCAAAATATCATGAACACAGTCTGGTTGCACCTGCCTTTTACTAATAATAATAGTACTAGACCATGAGTTGAGCCTGGATCAGGTATTTATTGGAGGGCCTGACATTTATTTATCAACTGGTCCATAGAACAAAACTGGGAGCTGGTTGGTGTCACCCCTGCTTTACAGATGTGGAAATTGAGGTTCAAAGGAAAGAGCCTGACTAAGCTCACACAAGGAATTGGCTGAGCTGAGATGGAATCTGTCTGTCTTCTGGAGCCATGTTCTTGTCTGCAGTGCTGGTTGGGTCCTGGATTGGCCTCTTCTGGGAACTGTGGGAATTCCAGGTCTCCCAACCCAGGCAAGTTTGATGTTACTCTCTGTACCTCAATGTGCTCACCCGAAAATGGAGGACACAAAACTTAGGACACAGCAAACATTTAAAAGTCATAAAATATTATCAGTCCATTAGGCTGTAACCTAATTCAGGAATATGTCTATTTTATCCATAATTTTGTCCCTGGTACCTCCTATAATAGCAGGTCCCACAGTGCTTGGTGCATAATGTCTGTTGATATGTGGGGAGTGAATGAGTAGGACTTGCACCTTCCCTGTAAGTTGTTTGCTGATTACCTGTCAGCTGGTTCATCTATATAAAATCTTCTTAGACTCGTACCTCACTCACCAAGAATTAGACGTTGGGTGCTGGACCCAATGCCCCACTTTCCTAGCTGTGTGGCACAGGCAAATTTCTGAACCTCTCTGAGCTTCTTGTCAGAAAGGAATCCTAGCGATCTCACTCTGCTTTTCTCCTTGTGTGCTTGTAAGAGGATCCTCTGATACACACAAAGCACTGTCACACGCTGTATGAAATGTCCGGACCACCATCATTTTTGACAATGAAAGCAGGGAAATGAAGCTGAACTTGCTGGAGGAAATGGCCAGAGGTCAGGACATTGTGCTGTGGTTTGGAATGGACTCTGAGGGGACCTAAAATCAAGGGCCTATGTATCAGGTTCAAATCCTGTGTTTCCAGAAGCGGACAGCATCCTGGGCTTTCTCACTCACTCTGCTCCTGGCCTCCCAGTGGCAATATTAGACACTCACTAAATATTTTTAAAATTTCATTCATTTGTCTTAATTGGAATAAACAAATTGGGTTGAATTTAATAGAATGGGTTTAACACCTAATTAAAACTGACCTCCCCCCACATACAAATAAAATAAAATCAAGTATCTTTACAAAGTTCTGAGGTCCGTCTCACCACGGCACCTTTTCTCTAACTGAGGCAGAGAAATCGAGGAAGGAGCTTGGCTGTCAGAAAGGGCAACCGAGGAACATGGGCTTGGACGACCAGCAGGAAGGGACCTGGGACTTGCAGGGAAAGAGGAAGGCCCCACAGCCCTCAGATTCCCCGAAACATGCTTTCCAAAACTGCCTGCACAGCGAAGGTCTTTTTCTTACTGGATACTTTTTGCCCCTGTGGGCCTGGCTCTGTGCTAGTGCCTTTACTTATTTTCTTTCTCTGTTACCTTTGGCAAGTCTCTTAAACTTTCTGATCTTCGGATGTGAAACTGATATAAAACTGACATCATTTTATATGCCTTCCAGAGTTGGTAGGAAGAATGAATGAGATTAAAATGCTTAGCATACTACCTGACATACAATGATTACTTTAAAAGAAATAGTAATTAAAGAATTAAAGATTAAAAAAAAAGATCTCTGGATCTACTAGGGATAAGTCGTAGAAAGAACTAATTATAGTTGGAGGTTGAAAGTAACGCATGCATGTACAAAACACAGATGTGCTATTCTCCTGCTCGAGAATCTTCCGTGCCACCGTTCTGTTCCAGATGAGCCCAAACTCCTGAGATCCTGGCCCTCCTCCAGACCCATCCCTTATAGTCTTGCCCCCGGCTCCACATGTGGGCCCTTCTCTCTGCCACACATGGGTTTGACTGATTAGTTCTGGGAGACACTGTGTTCATTCAGGCCCCCTGACCTTTCACAGGCTGCTCCCTGTACTTGGAAAAGCCCCAGGAATTCAGCAAGACCCAGCTGAATGTCAGACTCACTGGGAGACCTCTTGGCTTTGTCTTCCTGTCCTGGCTGAGTTTCGTGTCTTCCTCTTGTTCCTGCGGCATTTAGACTGACATTGATGAGATGCTCATTCTATGACCAGTTTTCCGGTAGACCATGAGCTCCTCAAGGTATACCCTTCAGTTGAAGGCCTACCCTTACTGACTGACCCTTGGGTATGTGAGGTCTACCCAAGGCCTGACACAAGGCCTTTTGTGATGGAAGGGAAAGAGGGAGGTAAGCAGACAGGCGGGAAGAGATCATGAAATTCTGGACAGTGGTTCCCAAAGGGGAGGGTGAGCCCAGGGATTGGCTACTAAGACTCACCTGGAGAAATCCTGAAAACAAAACAGAACGCATATTTCCACTCTCCTGAGATTCAGTCAGCCTGTAGACCCAGGCGGAGATGGGTTTACCTTGACGGTAATGAAGCTTTGACTTCAGGACTCTTCACTTGCACAGCCCATTCCAGGGCCCTGGGAGAACTCCAGCAATTTCTTGTTCATAATTTTATATGCATTTTTAAAAGGACCCTCTATATGGAAGGAGCTTAGGCCCCACAAAACCTGAAACAACCTGTGGCCCTGAGATCTGAGTTTTAATAAGCCTGTCACGTGGTTCTGATACACAGCCAGGGTTGGGACTCACTCACTAATCTGTGTGTCATTCACAGACCAGGAGCATCAGCATCATGGGTGCACATGTTAGCAACGCAGAATCTCACCACCCCACTCACACCTACTGTATCCGTGTCCACATTTTCACAAATCTCTGGGCTGATTCACATGAAAAAAAAATCACATTCAAAATAAAGTTTGTGATGTGCAGCTCTGGTAGCATCTCTAAGAGAAAATATTTTTCTGGCTCTGAGATCAGGGAGGCCTTCTTCGAGGAGGTGACATCTCAACTAGGCCCTAAGGTAAAAGCGGTGTTAATGTGTGGAGTATATTCCAGCAGGGGGAGCGGTATCGGTAGACTCACAGAGATGGGCAGTAGGAAAATGTGTACCAGACATCCAGAGACCTTTGGGCTGGAATCAGACACAAGCAACGGTAGGTAAGCTGCCTGGAGTGGGAATGAGAAAGTCAGGCAGGTGTAGGGGCACATGGCTGCTGGGTTAGGGCCTCCAGATCTAACAAGTAGCCTTTGTGTCTTGGTCCAAAAGAAAGACATCAAGCTACCAAAGCAAAGCTTCCTCTGAGAGAGGGAAGTGGTCACCAGTATTCATTCACACTCAGGTACAGGTCATTTATGTCCAGGTCTTTTCTGAAAGAAGTGAAAGAAGGGAAGGGGCAGGAACCCAGAAAAAAATGACTGGGGAGCACTCATATTTTTTCTCACCCAGGAGGGCTGATGGGAGCCTCAATATTGCTCCCACACAGGGAACTCCATGAATGTTTGCTGATTGTGGCTTAAAGAGGAGAAGCTGCTGGTGTCCTGTGAACTCCCCATCATCCTCTACTTCCCTCCAGGCTCTACCTCTGCAGCTTCCTCTGTTTAACTTATTCCTGTAGTCCCAACAAAACCTGCAGAGTTGTAAGGAATACTGAGGGGGTGATATAGCAAAGTACTGGGAACATATCAGGACCTGAAAAACTACGTGCACATCCAACCCTTTGAACCTTGGAGTCAGAGCTCATGGTTCATCCATTTTCTACCTTATATCTGGTTCAAGTTCTAATACGTAGTGGTTTTTCAGTGAATGCTTAATGGAAAATATAGCCAAAATATCATCTAATGGGAAACTCATTATCATTTGGCCTTATGGTGAGTTATGTCAAAGGTGTGATACTATACACACTTTAAAATGCACAGCAATAACATTTTATGTGTCACTCACCATGCTAAGCATTTTACACAATTGTTTCATTTAGCCCCACTGTACAGATGAGGAAAGGGAAACCCAGAGATGTTGAACACCGTGCTCCCACTGCTGGGTTTAAAATGCAGGGTTAGAGAGAGAAGTGAGCACCAGGTAGAACTGAGCTCAAAGCTGCACCCACTGCAAAGCTTCTTATGGGCGTCCCAGGTAAAGTAAGTTTCACTAGGAATTGTATATTTGGCCTCTCCCTGCCGTATTCAAATGGTAGGGAGAATCAACGTTTCACACTGATGGAATCGTAGACTCACAGAGTCAGAGACAGAGGAAGCATGAGGGACGATCTGGCTCAATGCCGTTTCCTACAGGTGCTAGTGTGGACGCCCAGAGAGGTTGCTTCACTCGCTCAAGGTAATACAACGTGGGAGTGCAAGGTCAGGCTCCGTGTTAGGTTTCTTGGCTCTTGTAATATGGCTCTTACATGAAGATAAAAACAAGCATTAAAACACAAGTTACCTTGTTTTGCTCTACCCTCACTTCTTCACATCCTTCCCCCTGCACCAGCTCTCTCTCTCTTTTGTGTTTCTTTATTCATTTATGCATTGGTTCAACAAGCATTTATTGAGGCACTATGAATTATCTTCAGGAAAGAGACAGGAAGTTAGGAATAAATGAGAGTTAGGCCTCAAGGAAGAAAAAAAAGAAAACAGAACAAAAAATAATGGAAGTAGAAAGGAAAGAAGGAAAGGAAGAGAGAGGGGCAAGGGAGGAAGGAGAAGAAAAGAGGGAAAGGAGGGAGGCAGAAGGAAGAATGGAGAAAGACAACTTTCATTTAGCACTTTCTCTGTAACTTCTCAGTATTTTCCATGTACTGGTTTACTTAAACCACACAGAAATGCTACGAGGTAGTCACTATTGTCATCCTTATTTTACAAATGAGGCCCTGTGTCACAGAGACCTTAAGTAAATTGTCCAAGGTCAGGGAACCAGTCTGACTCTGGAGACCTTGTTCGGGAGTTGTGTTGAAATGTCCTTCAGTTGCCCTGACGGCCACTGGAAGGGAAGGAGATGCCAAAGCACGGACAGCAGCGTTTCCGGGAGTCTTGTATCATCTTTCTCCTTACTTGCTTTCTGAAGAAGCAGCCTCACCATGTTTGTCATGGACCATCAGCCCCAGGGCAGGAAGGGAGACTGCACACATGTAGGACAGCCTAACAGAGCAGCCTAGAAGGGGAAAAGTCACGTGATTTCGAGCCGCTAGAACTGGGATTTAGCTGTGTCCCTGCCCCTCACAGATGTGGTAGAAGTGAGTCACTTCACATCTTCAATTGTGTGTCTCCTCATCTGGAATATGGGAATGATAGTTCTACACAATATACTTAAGAGGATTAAATTTAGGGGAAAGCAGTTTGTAACATCAAAAGGTGAAGTCAAAGAGAAATTAAACAGAGACATTAACCCTCCTCTGCTTATTTTGCATAGATGTTTGTTAAAAAAAAAAAAAGAAAGAAAGAAACCCTAGGGGGGGCCTGAGTTTAGGATGAGGATAACAGAGATAATCCAAAAAAGAAGAAAGGGTTAGGAGATGAGCTCTCTGTGGTAAGGGTAAGAGGGTGGATTATTTCGAAAGAACCAGAAAAGGACCGAGGGGATGATTAATTGTTTCTGGATAAATGAGTTACTACAGTCATTCATTCATTCATTCACTGAATAAATATTTATTGTGTGTCTCCTATGCGCCAATCACAGTGCTAGACGGTGGGGTACAGTGGTTGACAGAACAGATGGTTCTGATCCTCTCCGAGCTTGCTGTCTGCAGAGTCAGACTGAACAATTTCATACAGAACTGAAATGCGTTATTATAAACTGTGACATGTGCTATGAGGCAAAGGAAGAGGATTTTTCTATAAGAAAGAAAAACAGTGTTGAGTAGGTGGGGACACAGTGGAGGACTCAATATGCTATTTTCTCTTTCCTTCCCCTCTACTGCACTCACACCGCTCCCACAGGTCCCTACCTCCCACCACCCACCTCTGCTAGTCAAAAGATCAGAGGGCTCTACTCCACACAGGTTTGCTTCATCTTGCTTCAATGAGTATCTTAGTTCATTCGGGCTGCTATAACAAAATTCCACAAACCGAGGTAGCTTATAAACAACAAACATTTAGTTCTGGAGGCTGGGAAGTCCAAGGTCATAGCGCTGGCAGATGCAGTGTCTGAAGAAGACCCATCCTTAGGGATGACACTTTTCTCACTGTGACCTTGTGTGGTGAAAAGGGCCAGGGAGCGTTCTCAGGGATCTTTTATGAGGGCGCTAATCCTATTCATGAAGGCTCTGCCCTCATGACCTAACCACCTTCCAGAGGCCCCGCCTTTTAATACCTCCACCTTGGGGTTAGGATTTCAGCACATGAATTGGCAGGGACATAGCATTCAGACATATCCATGAGCAATCTTTTGTGTGCCCAAGAAAAATATATGCCTATATCCCCAGGTGTCAGGCTGCCTTCATAGTCAGCCTTCGCTGGCTTTTACTTCTACATATTTGAAAAAATGTTTGCAACAGTACAATAACTCGTGTAAGGTAACACAGCCAGAAAGGTTTGCCTGGAGCTCAGGATGCACACTCTAAGAGAGGGTGGCATAAGGGATATGGAAGGTATAGAGAAGGCTCAGAATGAGGTCAGAGTTCCAGTACTCTTCAGAAGCTAGAAACAGGGACAACAGCCATTCTCTGGAAGACCCATGTCTGGTCCAGTTTGAGTGGCCAGAAACAGCCCTTTAAACCCCAAGGCAGTATTTTTACACCCCTAAGGGGAGCTGTAGGCAGATGGGGAGGAAGGGGGTTGCCCTAGAATTGCTGTCTCCAGAGGGCCAGGGCCCCAGTCACCACCCCTAACAGTGCAAGCTTGAGGACCCCGGCTTCGGGTAGGCCCACTGAGTTGCTCCCACACAACTGCAACACGGTACTCAGAACAAACTTGAACACAGGCCCCAGGCAAAGAGACCTGAGCGCTGTCTACAAGCCAGGCAGAGCCCTGGCCAACCTTGTCAGCGCAGCTTCAGAGGCCAGCAGCGCTCGGCCCTGCAGTTCTCAGCTGCGGACAGTAGGTGGCAGTGGGTCGTGAGAAATCGCGGTCCTTGCTGGGTCCGGGTTCGGGAGACCCAGCCTGGAGAAAAACGTGGCTGGGCTTCGGCCACACCGGAGAGAAACTCCGCCGCCCGCCCCCGGGGTGGGGCGTGGGGGCTCCCCGGGACTCAGCGGCTTCTGTCTGAGCGGAGGTCAATGAGGACCTGGAAGGCAGAGCTGGGAGCAGATCATGGAGGGCTCCCTGCGTCCGAATGTGGCTGTGCTGTCATCGGGAGTCCCTGTGGGCCTTGAGCACCCTGGTGAGGGCCCTGCCCACTGCCTCCTTAGCCAGAATGTGTGCCAGGCGTGGGAATTTACTTCCTAAGAAAATACTTTTTTTTTTTTAACTGAAGAACAAACTGCTGTTCACAGAGGTTAAGAGACCTGGCTGGGCCACGGAGCTCTGTTAGTGTCTGAGCTGGATTAAAACCCAGGCCCGCGCTCTAACAATATTTAGTGTGGGAACTTCCCTGTGACAAAGGCCTGGGTCTAACATGGGGTGACCTCTGGCTGAGTTCATGGTGAAAAACTCTTGACTCCTCCATGGAGTGGCCATGGGCTGGTTTGCCTCCACTTTGAGGCAGTGTCCAGACGGGGGCATGGCTGCGACAGCCTCTGGGTGGCCTTCAAGCACTGGCTTGCTCCCGGAGCCCTATCTGCACAGCCTCCCCAGCCCAGGCTGTTGCGGAGCAGTCTTCTGAGCAAGGAGCCTCACCAGAGCTGCTCTGTGAGAAGTAATACTGGGTCTCAAATCCTTTCTCCACCTCTGACATTTTAAACTACGTCGTTTCCTCTGGAGAATTGTTAGATCTTGACAGGCAAAGGAGTGTTTACATTTAAACACTCCTGAGTCTTGGGAGAGGTGACTGGCAAGAGTGGGCAAAGCCAGTGGTGGCTGAACTGGTCTTGAACCCCACGTCTTCCCAGTAGGAACAGGGGTGCTGGTGCTGGCTCTCCTGCAAAGAAGGCGGCTGCTTGCCTCTTCCACTCCCCACTGCAGGCAGGCAGGCAGGATCGGCGGACAAATTAATTCATGCTATCTTTACATTATGTATAATGCTGCATGATTTTATTTTGCTTCATTCCCGAAATCTTTTACAGTAATTAGTAGCCGAGTAAAATATAAAAATTAATGCAATATAACACTTTAATGGTAATAATACACCATCCTGTCTAATTAATAAAATCTGTTGTTTCCAAGCACAATTATTTATTTGACAAATTGATAGCACACATCCTGTTCATACCCTCTTTCCAAGTTCCCATCCTTTCAGTTTATTGAATAAAATTGTAACAGGAAAATAAACAGATTGTCTTCTGACCTGACAGGCAAGTGAGAAATAAACCCCTCACTCATACATCTCTAATTGTTCTCAACAATATTCTCTAACACATGTCCAGATTGGATAGAAATGAATCTTGATTTCTCCCTCCCCTCTCCCCCTTTAATAACTGTTTCTCCTTATTTTAGGGAAAAGTGACCTAGCTTCCCTTTCCCTCCGGGTAGTGTTTACACTGAGACAGTTTGGGGAAGTGAATTGTGTGACTATGTTCAGAGATTCCGATCGCTCTCTGACGGAGCTATTGCTGAGATCTGCCCAGAGAGGAGGTCCAGGCTGCTCTGGCTGCCGCTGCCCAGGAGCCCTTGAACCCACCTGGGAGACTGCAGGAGAGACTCACAAAGGGAGCGGGGAGGGGACAGATTGGCGGATTGTCATTGGGAGTTGGGAAAACAAAACCCAGAGAAGGCTGAGGGCGGGACACTCAGGCCCAGCAATATTTGTGGGTGGGGCGGCGTGAGGAATATGGTCCAGTGTTACTGTGTGTGGATCTTGGCATGAAACACCGATCTCATTAGAAACCTGAATGTGTGTTATTTTTTGTATCATGGGGACATTTTTCTATGCTAAGTGTGAAAATATGGAAGCATTTTAAGCTATAAATAGGGCCTCAGAGACAGAGGCACAGATACAGAGAGACACGGAGACAGAAAGAAAGAGACAGAGGCAGAGTGACACAGAGAAAGAGCAAGGGAGAAAGAGAAAGAAAAAAAAGAGGAAGACTCACCATCTGCAGGTTGTTTTACAGCATTTTTCTCTGAAAGGAAAACAGTGATGTGATCTGTGTTTGGGGAGAAGCTGTGCTATCCCCAGCTTTTGGGCTACATTCACTGTAATAAAAAAGGAAAAAAATCTCCAACTGCACACAGGTGAAGGAAGTCACCCTCTCATGGAAACAGGCCTCGATACACACAGAGGGATGTGCACACACACACTGCAGACACAGTGACGCATCACAAATGTGCACGCACACGCCCTGCTCAGCCCGGCCGTTGCATCCATGCACTCATGGCCCCATTGCTGAGTCTTCATGGGTCACTACAGTGTTCCCTACCTTCCCTCGAAGTCCTAATCCTCTGATTCTGTGCTTCCATTTTATGCACATGCATTATTTTAATAATAATTAAAAAACATTTAGATAAGATTTGCCTGAGAGCATTTCTTAGCCTTTCTAGAAGTCCATAAAGTAGGTGGTCACTTCAAGCTTTTTGCCAATTAACAGGTATACAGAAGGTGATTGGTAAGTGCAGTTAGAGTACTTCACCTTTTATAAAGTTCTTCCCTATGAGTGGTTTCTAGGTAGGGGCTACTATACCCATTATATAGATCAGGGAACAGGTAGCCTCTTCCCAAGAGAGTACTCATTGAAAAATAATATTTACTTAACACTTTACATGGGTCAAATACTATCTAAAACTTATAGGCATTATTTTCTCTAATCTTCACAATAGCTCTCTGAGAAGGGTTTGGTTGTTACTCCCAATATGATAGAGGTGGAGACTGATATTCGGAAGGTTTCTATAATTTGCCTTAAGTTGCACAGCTAATATATGATAGGGTTTGCTTTTGAACCTGCATTTGTCTGGATTTACAGTTCCCTCAAGCCAAGTTGTAGTCCCAGCTCTGATTCTCACCAGGTGCATGACTTTAAGCAAGTAACATTTCTGGGACTCCGGTTCCTCAGCTGTTAAACCATTAAAATCCTCACCTCGTGAAGTTGATAGGAAGGTTAAAGGAGACAATTTGTATGTATTTATGGCCCAGTAGAGTGCTAGGCATGCACTAGGAGATTAACAAAATCCACTTTTTCCTTCAGTTTTCCTTTTGCCCTTCATATGTCAGCCACCACCCCAAAAATTGCCTGAGAGATAACTCCATTGGCTGGTGCTGCACCTAGAGGCAGCTCGAGGTTCCAAGCCTCGATTTTACCATTTGCAAAATGAGGAAATAACAGCTTTTTTTGTGGAGACAAAATGAGTTAAAGCATGAGAGGTTAGCACAGTGCTTGGTATATAGTTGGTGCTAAGTCAGTATTTGTGAAAGAAAAGAAGGGAGGGGGGAAAGAAACAGGAGAATGGCACCCGGCGTGCACAGAAAGGACCTGTGCTCAGCAGCTCTCAGGGCCCAGGCACAGGGCCCACTCTGGCTCCACCAGTGGGTGAGACTGTTCCAGTGGACGGTGCATGTCCTGCAGACCTGCTCAGTGCCACCGATGGATATGTTTTATGATGGATCTAATTAAGCTCTGTAACGAGGGATCACGAGATGACAATTTATCCCAGAGCCATCACTCATTAAAATGCTATTTCAGGAGATGACATCGTTCCAGCCTTAACTGGCAGAGTTCACATGACTGGAATCCCATGGGAGAAGAGATGCCCCTTGACATAGTCTGGTCACCTCTGTGGTAAGGGGCTCACAGGGGCCACGAGAGGCACATTTCAACAGCCCAGGCCCCACCTTTGCTGCTTTGGTGGGCTCCCACCAGCAGGTGAGTCGTGGGGAGCTGACCTGAGGCAGGCAGCCTGCAGCTGCGCAGAGGCCGGTATTCAGAGTCAGAGGCCAGGGCCTTTCCATCGGCTCCACCAGTGTGTAGTCATTAGGGTGGGGAAGTGACTGTTCTGGTTGAGGCCTCAGTTTTCTCATCCGCAAAGAAGCCTTACTGATGCCTTCCCTGCCCACCGCACCAAGTTCTTTGGAAGATTAAAGGACTTAATCCTCTACTTGGAGAAGCATGTAGAGCAGTGAAACAAGCACAGACCTTACAGTGAAAGTCTCCAGGTTCAAATCTCTGTTCTCTGACCCACTAGTTGTGTGACTCTGAGTAAGGTACTTAGCATCTCCAAACCTTGGGTTTCTTCATGTAAAAATGAGTCAATGATAGTACCCACTTCAATATGGTTCTTGGGAGGCTTTTAAGAGGTTTATGTTCAGCTTGGTTTCTGAGGATTCCGGGGACACACAGATAGAGAGACGTGGCAGTTTTCTGAGGGATCCTTTCATACCTTAATGTCTGCAGAATAACACCTACACCAAGGACAAGTTACAAAGAGCATTTGAGGCAGCTATGCTGGTCATATCCCAGGATACATGAGGCAGGAGGTGGCATTTTAACTTGAAATAGGGGAGCTATTTCAGTTGACAAAGAGAAAAAAATGGTGTCCCAGGATAAGGGAGCTAGTATAAGCAAAGGGCCTGGGGGTTTGGAAAAAGTTGTTATATTCAGAATATAGTGAGCAGATAGGAGTGGTTTGTGGGTGAAGAAAGGGAATGATGTAGTGAAAGAGAGAAATAAACCCAGAAGGGCAAGCAGAGAACAGGTTTTTAGAACTTTGAAATGCATTGCAAAGCATTTGGACTTTATTACGAATGTCACTGAAACGTCACAAAGGATGAGTTTAATGAACTCTCATTACAAAGTCTCGACCTCACAGAAGGAAGGCAGATTCAGGTTCTGCCAACAAAGCTGGTTGGGAGCCTGCAGAGTGAAGCTTATCTGTCCGTCAAGACCAAGACGACCACGGCCCCCATGTGCTTAGTGCTGTAGCCTCCTGGGGGGTGCACCTGAGAAACCAGAATGGAAATGGCACCTTGCATCTGGGATGGCTTTTGTCCCAGAGAAGAAGACTAGGGGAAGGAAACTGAAATTACTTGAGCTGTTCACATGCATCAGGAAAGTGGCATTTAATTCTCATAACACTTTCAGTTAGGTGTGGTTGTCCCTACGTACAGAATGATGCACATGAGTTTCAGGAAGGGCCGTGGCTTCTCCAAGGTGACCAGCTAATATGAGCAGAGCCAGTGCCAGAGCAGTGTTTCTACCACTGCATGCTCGTCCACCACAGGTTGTTCCCTGCCCATGGACACCTTACCTCAAATAACTTTCTGATACAAGACAGAGATGCAATTCTGATCTGACCGGACTGGGGCTGAGGAACGTTTCTTTCCTGGAACTCTGGGACAGAGCTGCTGGCTGGGTTCCAATCTGTCTCTCCAGGAGCTGTTTGCCTTTGCTCCTCCTGAGTCCAAGGGCGGATGTGACCAATCAGCTGGGCCCTTTGATTTTTGAGGGGGTAGAGAGATAGAGAGTGGGGCCATTTTATATTATATAATAAAATCATTTCCTTAACAAAAAAAGGTAGGGCACAGTTTTCAATTCAAGTGCTCTGTAGAAAAAAAAATTGGGAAAAGTACATAGTTAAAAATATTTGAGGAAAGGAGACACCCTTAAACGTGAAATTGTTCAGAAATACGTATTTGTAACAGGATTTAAAGTGTTCATGACAGCTACTACTTACACTGTTTAAAAAGTTGCAATTAGTACCAAAAGGCTTGCAGGAAGAAAACATCATATCATGGGCATATTTATAAAACAACCTCCATCAGCCAAAGGAAAAACGGACCGAACTCTATTACATGCTTTTTATATTTGAAGAGCAATTTCTAATAATATATCTAGAAGCCATTTCTGAAATTGACTTAGTGTGCATGATCTGGGATTAATGTTTTCTGCAAAATCACATGCTCATCTGAACGTAAACATTTTGCACTTCCGTTCCACCTCCTGGTTCAGAAGAATGCACCTTCAATGTGTAAAATGATCTATCAAAATTAATTGTGAATGCCCTAATCCAATCAAGTCCACCTCATTAGGCAAACATTTAAATTATTAAGTTAAATAGTGGGATATTTCAATATAATCTTGTTATGCTATTTTTATGGCAGTACAAACGCTGTCTGCAGATGGGCTCAGCTTCCCGCTATTGTTGATTGTACTTAGCACCTCTGCTGGGGGATTTCTGTCACGGGATTTCACACGTGTGTGACGCTGGCCAGTCACAATCCCTCACCCTCTCACTCTCTCATAATTACTGATGGAGCACCTACTGTGTGCCAGAATTGGAAAGTTACAGAAGACCTTCAGAATTATCCAGTCGTCTCTTTCTACAGATGGAAGAACTATGGTCCTGAGAGGGTGGTGGTTTTTCAGGGGGTCACACAGCAAATTGGTGGCAGAGCTGCATGGAGGACTCTGGTCTCCTGACTCTACTCTCTTCTCTTTTACTATACTGGGTCAGTTTCCCCGTTTACCTACCTTCCACTTTGATTCAAATAGAAAAATAGAAATAAACCAGATCAGGCCCATGCTGCACATACGTGAAATAATTAGTAGTTTGCAGAACGACTCTTTTATTCTCCCCCATATGATACAAGATGTATTGCCAACCTGATTGCTCTTCACAGAGCTTTAAATAGCTTGGCCTTTCCAAATTCCTTCAGCCAGCAAACAGCTATTCATCATTGGGTACTTTCTTGAAGGCCAGACCAACAGAGACATGTTTGGAAGAAACAGGCTCTGGATGTTTTAGGCTCCATCCCCTAAATTAGTCTCCGAGTACATGTATGTTGCTGGAGGAAGAACAAAGAGGAAATGGGCAGAAACTAAAGCGGGCCTGAGGATTAGCTATCTCATAGACTGCGTGCCCATAGCGGGGGCTTCGTGGGAGCCAGAGAACACAATGATGTCCTCACTGGAGGCCCCCTCCCCTGCTTCTCAAGGCAGTTGTATTCATGCTAGCTGAAGATTCAGAATGCACCCAAACCCTGGAGGCAGCTCTAAGGGACCTCTAGACCCTACCCTACTTGTGGCCATAAAGGGAAATGAAGAACTTGCCAGTATTCCTCTTCAGTGTTCGGCTGAAATGTGGACATGGTTCTCTTTTTCTTATCCCTGGGGCAAGACTGAGGCAGGGCGAGAACTATCACCGACATTTCTGAGAGGAGGCCAAACCTCTGGATGACCCATCTTGCAGAGTTCAGCTGGTTCTCTGACTCAGGCCCCAGGGCACATTATCACTTTCATGGGCCTCCACGCACTTTTGCCCCCATGGGTTCGTTCCTCTGTAAAAATGCATTTAAAAAATTTATTTATGATTGCATTGATATATATAAAGAAAAATTTGTTAATATTATAATATAAAACATTTTCTTTGACCTAAAAGGTTTTTTTCTGATTTTTAAGTGAAATTAAGGGGTTTTCATGGGCCCTTAAATGTATCATGGGCCCTGGGCACTGTGCCCACAGTGGTTAATGGATAAACTGGCCCCGCCAGACCCCAGGACAGCAAGGTCAAGGGCAAGAGAACTTCCTGCTCTGCCTCGATTTGGTGGAGGGGCTCCAATGATCAGTCCCAACAGCCTGGAAATACCTAGCCTCTTTGGAACTGGACAAGAGGGAAAATTTTGTCTCTTGTCCTCTCATTTCCCATTTCCTGTCTGGAGGCAAGTTGAAAATTGTTGATGTAAGAAGATGTCACCTTCCTTAATAGCAACCAAATTTAGGTTCTCCAAGGTCACCACTAGAAGGAGGATAATCTGTCTTCTTTTCTGTTCCTGGTTTGATTCCTCCCACCATCGTCACACCTGCCTCATGGGGAGCCACAGCCTTCCTACTAAAATGGGGCTTAACCAGGGTTGGAGCTGTTAAAAAGACCTCCGAAGGGGAAATTAAGCACAGAATACCATGGAACCATGATACAAAATGGCCTGTAAGAACAGAGTGTGTCTGTAGCTACAAGTCAGTAGAGGGACCTGAGTAGCCGGTGGGGGTGGGGTGTGGGGGTGGGGGAGGCGGGGGAAGATGAAGGGATTAAGAAGTACAGATTGGTGGTCACAGAAGAGCCATGGGGACACAAAGTACAGCACGGGGAATAGGGTCAATAATATTCTAAGAACTATGCACGGTGTCAGATTTATCCAGATGATCACAGTTATCTAATGTCTAATCACTGGGGTGTGCACCTGAAACTAGTATACTAATGGGTGTCAACTCTAATGGAAAAATAAAACATGATTTAAAAAAGGATGTAAAAAGTAAGTAAATAAAGGGCTGTAAAACCTGGAATTTGAGCATCTGTACTAGTGGTGGGAGTGTGAGTTGGCCCTGGGCATTGTGACTTTAGAAACTGTCTGGACATGTCTTAGGATACACTGTTTCTTCTACTATGTACTAGATTGAACCATATGAAATTGCCAGTGTTTGACTATTTTTGATCTACAAAAATGGCAATTTAATGCGACTCCACCTAATATGTAACTCACAGAAATGCATACAAATGCTCTTCAAAAGTCACATGTAAGAATGGTCCAGCAGGACTCTTAGTGATAATCAAACACAGGATGCTGTGCAAAAGCCCATCAGCCATAGAATGAATACATAAATTATGGTTTGTTCATAGAATAGTACATGCAATAAGGATAAAGAAATTTCACCTGCATACAAGTTGGATGGCTCTCACAAACACAATGCTGATTGAAAGAAGCCAACACAAAGGGTGTATATTATATGATTCCAGTTACATCAAATTAAAGAGCAAACTCTGCTAATCCGTGGTGTTAAAAGGCGGAAAGGGGTGGTGACCCTAGCCCAAAGGGACTAGGCATTGGCCTGAAAGGCACATGGGGGATGCTTGCTTGATCTGAGGACCAGTTTCACGGTTGTGTGTGCACTTTGGGAAAATTTACCAAGCCACAATGTATGCATTGTACCTTTTTCTACAAGTACATTTTTCTTTCTTAAAAAGTTTTTGTGAAAGATAGAAAGAAAAAAAAGGAAGGAAGGAAGGAAGAAGAAGGGAGGGAGGGAAGGAGAGAGAGACAGACAGAGAGAGAGAGAAAGACAGCCAACTGCAGAAGGACTCAGGCAGCTGTGGGGCAGAGACAACAGCAGCTGGCTCCAGGAGGGTCTGTACCCTGCCCTCCAGTTCCCGTTGTGCCTTAGTAGATTTTGGAATCATTATCTAATATAGGCTCTTTGCCAACCTCTTCACATGCTTTATCTCACTTAATCCCCAACTGAACATTGAGGTGGATCCTACTATTATGTCCAGTGGATGGAGAAACTGGACAAACTAATGCTTAGAGAGTCTAAATAACTCACCCAAAGGCACACTGCTGTTGACATCATGTTCTGAGTGTTCCTTTAAAGGTATCTGTGCCAACATATGTGGAAATATATACAAAATCATGTAGCCCTGACCACAACAAAGGCAAAATCCAACTTCTGCCTTCTTTTCTGACCACAAACTCAACCTTCCCCAGCCCTAGCTCATCCCACATCACTGTTCTGTGTGAGTGTGGGAAGAAGTGCCAAATAGAAGAAAGGCAGGAAGGAGCACTTCCTGAGTGGACCAAGTTCATTTCCATACTCTCTCCCTTTTATACATGCAACTTCCCTGGGAATTGGTCTCATTACCCCCAGCCCCCATCTTCCCACAGAAGCATCTCAGGGCTCAGGGAGGTTAACAGCGAGGGCTTCTGTTTTCCCCAGCATGGGATAGTGAGGTAGGCAGAGCAAACTGGTAAGCATTCAGGGGCAGCCCAAACCTCTCCTGTCTCATGGTCTACATTCACCACTCCCAGGGCCCCTGCATTGGGTGTGGACACATTCACAGGGCTTACTGTCTGATGTGATCAGTGCCATTAGCAAGGCACATGCTGCTCCCCTGGAAGCAAGAAGGGAGCTTTTTCCTTCTGTGAGGGGCAAAGGGTGAGAGATATTAGCAGGTGGAAGTTCTGGTTCTAGCTTGGCCACTTATTCCATGTGGCTTTGGACAAATTTCTTCCCTTCTGTGGCCCTGAACTTTCCTATCTGGGCAGTGAGGGAATAGCATTTGTTGATGTCCACTGATCCTCTCAGCTGTAGTCCTCTGGCATCTGTGAGGACGTGTTCTTGAATCTGGACCATGAAGTACTAGTATCACTGGAGAAATACTCTAACATTCCCCCAAAATAGGAAAGGCAGAAAGGAACTTGCCCCTGGTCTCTGGCTCAGGTGGGTGTCTTGATCTAGTGGGAATGAGGGACATGCAAATTTACTGGGGTTCTGTGGGCCAGGACCCACCAAAGACCTGGGGTGCTGGACAGTGAGAGGAAAGGCTCAAGAAGGCAGGTCTGAAAGGGGAGCTAGAAGAGCACCAGATCGTGCCAAAGCATTTGCTTCAGCCTCCTGTTTTATGTGCTCACCTTCTGGCTCTCATTCACCCCGGCTGTTTCCTGTAACTCAGCGGTTCTTAATCTGGAATTCATGCCCTTTAAAGTTGTTTGCAAAATAATACATGTTAGGTGAGTATGAGCATCTTTCTGGGGCCAAAAGCTTTTGTTAGATTCTCAAGGGGGTTAGACACACACACACACACACAGGGTTAAGAACCACCCATCCAGTGCAAACACATCCCTTCTCCATTCCCCTACCTGTGCCCTGGTTTAGGCCTTCATCATGGGTACCTTGGTTTATCGCAATCACGTTTTAACTGGTCTCTTTGCCTCCAGCCTCATCTTCTTCCAATCTGGCTTCCAAAGAGCCCTCCAGGTCACCTTCCTCAGTCTCTGCTTTAACAGCCTTCCTTGGCTTTGCACTATCTCCTGATAAAGTCCCAAGTGGACTAAAGTCCAACCTGCAAGGTCCTTCAAAATGTGGTTCCTAATTTTGTCTCCAGTCTCACCTCCTGATAATCTTCCTTTTGTACCCTTAGCTACAGCCACAGCCTATAACATCATGGCTCTATAATTTGCATATTTTATTCCCTCTGGTGGAATGTACTATCCCCCTAAACTGTTAACCTGTTAGGATGTAAATACCATAAAAAGGCTTAGTCTGTTTTGTTCACTGCACTATCCTAACATATACTGAGTGCCTGACGTGTGTAGGCATTCAGTAAATATGTGCTGTGAAAGAATAATTGATTAAATGAATCCTTCAGGATCTAGATCAAGATTCTCCACCTCTTATAGCTTTCTTGACCCCATGGCTGAGTTGGTCATTCTGTTGGATCCACATCTCACTATATTGAAACTATTTTTATGTTACATGTGACATTATTAGGTGACATTTTATTTGTCATTATTATATGTCACTGGACTACATACTTTAAGTTCACAGACACAGTTTTATTTTTCTTTATAGTACCAGTACACAGACCAGGGCTTGGCATTTACCAGTTGCTCCAAATAAACGTGACTTAAATTGGTGAGAAAATGAATGAACCTCTCAAATGCAAATGCTAAGCTAATCTTTGCTTATCAAAATTTTATCCATTTTTCAAGAGCTGTCTCAGATTCTACCACCTTCATGAATTTATTCTTTCCTTCCCAATTTAGTTTGGTTTCGAACTTCTCCAGGTTCCCCTGGCATTTTGTAGAGCCCTCTCTTGTGGACAGCATTCACATTCTCTCATGGTAAGAATGCATCAGGAGGCTCTGCCCTACTAGTCTGCACACACCTCGAACCCCCCAGATGCATCCACTGTGTTCTGTATCCATCCCTACCCTTGCCTGCTTACCCAGCAAGCCCTGGCACAGCACTCAATACTGTACTATGTTCATAGGTGATTGTTAAATCAAACCACATTTTTTTCCAATTAGATCTATAATCGCCTCTTTTTAAACATGTGACAACTTCAGCTTCCCATAAAATATTGCTCTACAAAGAAGAAATAGAAAGACCCTTTGGCCAGTATGGAAGCTTCCATAGAAGCATTCAGCTCTCTGTGTTCTTCCTATGCTCATACCTCCAACCAAAACTGCTCAGAGGAGGGCCAGCCAACCCCCACCCCTCCCCAGGAAATCCAACACAGCCAGGCATTCACACTTCAGAAAAACTAAAGATGCAGAGTGAGAAAAAAATCATTATGGGCCTCAGCCATCACACAGTGAGAAGCACTAATTATTCTGTGTAGCCTGAGTTTTTCTTAGTAGGCAAACTCTTTTGAATATTAACAAATATTTATTTAGGAATTAATAATTGACATCTATTAAAGCCTAATTTATGGAGAGTGAATTCCTCTTGGTTTGGGTTCCCACTGCTCCGCTACATCTGTCTGTTCTAGGAGTCATTCTTTCTTCTGTCAACAGGGAAATGCAGCGGGGAGCAGGGGACAGGGACAGTGACCCAAGCTCAGTCAGGGGACACAGGTGTCGGGACTCTGCTGAAACTCCGCCATTCCTATTTGTGGCCTTGAGATAGTTTCTTACGCCCCCAGCCTCCCTTTCAATATGAAGAAACAGGCATCTTTATATCTACCTTTTATATAGGTGGACATGCTGGTTGCAAGTAAAGGGATTATTTTGAGTTGGCTTGATCAATGAAGGGGAGTTTGCATAAGGAGGTAGATCATGTCCTGAAGACCTGCACAGGGGTATGGCTCCACCTCAGGAGCCGCAGGGGACCAGGGCTTGGAAGCTGTCCACTTGCTCTCTGCCCCTCACCTTGGCTCTTCTCTGCGCACCTCCTGTTCTCTTCCCTTCGTTGGTCTCCATGGCAAAAGCATGGCCCCCTCCGTGGCCAGCTCTGAGCTTTTTTTTTTTTTTAAGATTTTATTTATTTTATTTTTAGAGAAAGGGAAAGGGAGAGAGAAAGAAAGGGAGAGAAACATTGATGTGAGAGGGAAACATCTATCAGTTGCCTCTCATGTGTACTTCTGCTGGGGCCTGAACCCGCAACCCAGGCATGTGCCCTGACCAGGAATCAAATGGTCAACTTTTTGCTTTGTGGGACAATGCCCAACCAACTGAGCCACACCTGTCAGGGCCAGCCCTGAGCTTTCTTGACATGAGTGCGGCCACAGAAGAGAGTATGAATATTCCTTTTTGTCCCCATTTCCATCTTGACCTATGCAGTGTTGGCTGCTTAGTGGAAAGGTGCCTGTTGCAAAGGCTCACATTTAGTAAAACACTTTCCAGGCATCACTATTCATTCATTCATTCATTCATTCACTCACTCACTCATTCAACAACCAGTGACAGCCCATTGTGTGCCAGGTACTTTCTGGATGCTAAGAGAGACTGCCTTAAAAATAAGGCAGAAAAGTGTGTGGAGCAGGGAGCACTGTTGTCCTTGAGGATGGGTCGTTCCAAGAGAATATCAGCAGAAAATCAGTAGGAAACCACTCACTCATCCAACTCTGCAGGGCTGTGTGAAAAGCACAAAAAAACCTTTACAAAATTGTAAGGGGTTGTTATGATTTTAGATATTTTTATGGAAAACTCATATGTTAGAAAAGGAAGAAAAGGAGGGAGGGTGAGAGGGAGCAAGAGAGAAAGTCCACAGCAATAGAAATGACAGAAGGGTCCATTTTGGACCAATATAAAATTCAGTTTTAAACTTGGAGGCTTTAAAAAAATGGACAGTGGTGAGCTTTCCATCACTGGATCATATTCAAGCCAAAACGAGACGACCTCCAATCAGGGTTGATTATAGGTCACTCATAAACTGGGCAAGAGAAAGTCAATGTGATTGAAAAGGGCCCATCTGATTCCTTTGTTTGAGAAACAGTTTTCAAGTTCAAGATCTTAGGAGATGCCACGCCTCTGGCCTTCAAGGAAAAGGGAGTGCTTGTGACTTTCCTTGGCCTCCCAAGACAAGAGCTTACACCTCATTTTAACATTAAATAAAAAAGCAGCATTTCATCTCCTCTGGAATGCAAAATTGCAAATTTGAGTGAAACATGCAGTTTTCATTATGTTAAAAGATCTACTCATTACAATCAGGATAAGAGGATGTGAATAAGACAAATTGATCACCACTTTAAATGTATTAATCAGCTTGCAACTCTTGTCACCAGTCAAAACAGAACAACCAGACATTTTTTCTGTCTCAGTTGTGTTTTAGGGCCCATCCCGGGAGGTCACGAAATCAGTGAGCTTCCCTATGCAGATTATGGGCAAACAGTCTCAACATATTGCAAAAGTTCTTGCCTGCTTAAAACTCGATTAAGAAGATACAGTTAAATATGTTTAGTTGTTCTACAAATATTTATTGAGCACATACTATGTGCCAGGGATTGCATAAGTCTCTGGAGATACAATGGTTCGTCAAAGCTGGCGCTTGCCTTCCACATTCCCATAGCTGAGTCAAGAGATAGATGTGCAAGAGCAAACGGTTATCCTAAAGAGTAACTGGGGCTAAATCAGTGGTCAGCATGGAGTGCTAGAGGACTAAAGACCAATCTGGAGATGGTGGTTGTGGTTGGACAGCCAGATATGAAGGTCGCTCTGCACAGAGGGTGTCTAAGCTTTATGTCTGGGACAGAAGAAAGGCTCCAGTGGGAAGAGAAGCCAGCCCAGTCCACAGTCAGAACATGGGAGGTGCAATAAGAGGGCCCAATTACAGGTTCAGGAGCATACCTTCTTCTCGTCTGTTCTGATAAGGAAAACTTGGACTGATATCTATGATGACTGAACTATCACACCCAGCCTGAATAAAAGCCATGAACCTGGACCCAAACCCCTCCCAGGCAGTGCCTTCCTTCTCTCACTGACCTTGTCATAACGGGGTCTCCAAGGCTGAGGGGCAAGTGGGGTCAGGACCTAGAATCAGCACTGAGCAGGGAGAGGGAGGATTTATTCAAAGAGGAGGAAGAAGGCCAGTCTCCCAGGAAGTGAGCTTCTTAGGGGTGGTTAGACTGGGAGGAAGTCTGAATGTCTGGGTTGGGTTAAGCCCAGGCGGGATTCCCGTTCCTGGGACAATCTCCACTCAGGGGAGACAGTATCAAGTCAAGGATTCAGGTGCAGAGGAACCCGGAGCTCTTTTTCCATTTGCCAAGCACGAGGTGGTAGCTTGGGCAGAGTCAGAGCACACTGAGAACCAGGCTCATTGTTGGACACTGGCACCTTCAAATCCTTGCCTGGGAACAGAAAGGCAGGGCTCAGCTGAAATGAGTGGGTAACTTACCCTCATATGGAGGTAGTGGGAGCTACAGAAAACCTGCTGTATGACTACCAGTCCTCCCTTCGTCTAGATGAGGACAAATCTCAGGAAACTGTCTAAAGTCCTGGGAGTAGGTGCATAGGACACCTGTTACCTACCTGTATTGAAACACTTGGCTTGGGGCTGGGGACTTGGGTAGTGGGGAAAAGTGAGGAAAGGAGATGGAACCACCCCAGAAAGGGAGAACACTCCAGGAGATTTCTCTCTGTGCCTTTGCTCCAAGCCACTGGGTAAACAGAGAGGGACTACTTGGGGTCAAGAAAAGCCAGTTATCTTCTGACACAATCCTCCTTTACCCCAGGCAATCCATGAGACCAAACAGTCAATCCACTGAGTTGAACTTTACAAGTTACTGATTTTTTTTAACTTCAATTATCTGCTGTTGACGATTCCATTATGGAGAGGGAGAGAGGTGTAAACTCGATCTAAGGGCCTCTGGAGCAGGGCATTTATCTGGCTTTATGAGGCTTTGAGAGACCATAATGCATGTTTTATGGGCCCATTCTTATTTTTAATCTGCTCTGATAAGATCGCTATGTTGGAAAGATACAGACACTCACGGGCAGGCCCAGCTCAAGGCAGAGACAATGACACTGGCTTGGGAAGGCTTTGCTCCTGCAGGTGGGGCCTGTGGGGAGTCCTCTGCATGTGGACTCAGCATCCTGCTCAGTCAGGGCAGCCTTGTCACACCCTCCTAGACATCCCCTCCACACAGATCCTGGGTGGTAGCAGGCATGACAGGGCACAGACCTCAGACTGGGACAGAGTAAATCACTGTAACTTCTCCTCTTCAGGTTCCAGCAGCAGCAGCAGCAGCGGCAGCAGCATTTTCCAATGGGTAGCATATGACATATGTAGGGAACAGAAGAAAGTGGAATTCGTGTGCCTGGAAAGGGACAAGGCTCCAGGCACAGATTTCTGATCCCAGCTCTAGTCAAAGGTTGATTGAACCCCCTCATCCCCAGCCTTGACTATCTCTGTTCATCCACTTGAATCTTCCAATCCTTTTCCTTGCTTTAGTTTTCCTGTGGGAAGAAGAAAAGAGCATGAGCACTTGCTGAGTGAGCAGAGGCAATCGATCCTCGATAAACCTCCATTACCTGGTCTTCTCTGGAGCTGAATTAGGGTTGCGTGCCAGTCCCATAGGCTGAGAGTAGAAGTCATTTGTGTTGCTTCCACTTCAAAGCTGTTTGGAATGGCTGTGAATTCTCCACATTCTCTTGCCTTTCCACAGTGCAAGAAGTGAAGACTGTCAGAGGTAGAAATATCCCTGATCCCTAAGTCATTGTTGGAAAAGTGTCTCCAAGAATGCTGCCTGACCCATATGGCACAGGGTTGAGTTATATTACTGAGATTCAGAGAATGTTTGTTCTTACTGCCTAGGTTAGCCTAGCCTACCCTGAGCGCTTTCTATGTGCCCAGGATGGCACTAGGCTCTTTCCTAGAAATTATCTCAAGACACTCTTATGAATATCTACTCTAGAGGGTATTGGCCTAGTACACTTTGGGGGTGTGATGGGAAGCCTACATCCCTCAAGATTCTGCTTCTTTCTGTGTACCTCCAGACCTTAAGCCAGAACCCCCAGCTCTAGAAACTCTTTCATTCTGCCTGTTCCCAAGGATTCTCCTGGGATCTAGGCTGTTTTCTTGACCTGGAAGTTACCACCTTCTGCCCTGGATGTGACACTCTCTGGATTTTGGAAGAGTCTCCATTTTCCTGGATATTGTTTACTGTAATGTGACTGAATAGTGTATAAAACATTGACTTTTCAGTTCACCAAATCTGGCTTCAAATCTTAGCACTATCACTGTACTCATTCATGCATGCATTCACAGCACGTAAATTGATGTTAATGCCCAGATGTACAACTCTAGCTTGGGCTGATACTCTGAACTGCGGATCCGAGTATCCTGTCTTCTTGGCATCTCAAACACAGCTAGAGCTCTGGATACCTGGGGCTCCCCCTAGCCTCCCCACTTCTTGGTAAATGGCTCTTCCATAAGCCCAGATGCTCAGGCCAGAAGCATCCTTGGATCATCCCTCTCCCTTCTCACCCTATAGTCTAACCGTCACCATGTTCTATAGATTGATTCTACTTCAAATATCCATTGAATTCTTGTCAGCATTTTCACATCCACTGTTCTGGTCTAATCCATATTCTCTCTCACCTGGAATAGAGAAAAATAGCCTCTTTGCCATACTCCTAATTGCCTCACTCCATCCATTCTCTGCTCAGCGGCTGAAGGGGCTACTCTGAATCTATTTGGGACTTTGAATTGTCATTAACGGAATACAATCCCCAGTTCATGTGCAGCCCTGAGCAACCTTTCTGTCTGCTGACTTGCACTCGCCCCTCCTCTCTCTCTGCCATCACACCAGCCTTCTTTCAGTCCTTGATCAGGTCCTCCGGTGCCCCGTCTTGCCTCTGCCTGGAGTGCTTACTTGCTATTGGTCTTTTCCCCTGCAGTCATTCTTTTAGAGCTTAGCTAAAATGTCGCTCTCTTAAAGATGCCTTCCCTAAACTCTAAATCTAGATTTGGTTCCCCAGTATAACTTCTAATCACACCCTGTACTTTTCCTTCATTTCAGTTGGTTGTTATATATTTGTTTGTTTGTTTGTTTAATGTCATCTCTTTGATTGCAAGCCCTATGGAGGCAGAAACTGCCTGGCACATAGTATGTGCTTTGTATATACTGTTGAATAGGGGAAGGAGTGTTTAGTGAGTGGAAGCCAGGTGCTGCTGATACCAAATTGAGAGGGTGATTGATAAAAAAAAATAGATTTTAACATGGCTTCTTCCCAAGAATTAATAGCTAACATTTACACAGTGCTTCCTATGTGTCAGACACTATATATGAATCATCTATTTTCACAAAGTGGTAAGTTCTGCTTTTGTACTCATTCTAAAGATCAGGAATCTGAGACACAGAGGTATTTAGGGACTTACCCACTGTCACACAGCTAATATGTGGCAGAACCAAGATTCTAGTGTGGGTTTTCTATATCCAGAGAGTTTTCTTAGCCACCTTGTGCTATTCTAAAAAAAATGTTTCTGGGCTCTCCCTAAAACAGAAGATTGACAGATGAATTTTATCTCTGCATCTCAAATAGACACCTAAACTATATGCATGTCTTTGGGCTTCTCAGAGAGATTGGGAGACACGGCTGGGAAGCAGCATTTCCTGGCAATGGTGAGGAAACCGGGTAGACTCGGCTGCTTGTCCTGGTTGTCATTGACTCCTTGTGTGACATTGGGCAGGTCACTTCGCTTGCAGACCCTTATGAAGGCTGCTTCTTCCTTCATAAAAAGTAAGGAGTTAGACTAGTTCATCTCTGAACTTTCCTCAAATTTAATCCTCCAGAATTGTGTGTATCTCTAAAGAACAATGTTAATGAAGTCCCAACTCCTTCCTCATTCATGCATAAGAAATTAACCAGAAGCACCCACCTCCAGCTGATCATGCAGGTATAGTGAGAGTTGACAAATGAATCAATTGAGAGGGAGAGGCTGAGGCAGAATGAAAAGACAAAGAAAGGGTAAAAAGAAAAGTGAGGAAGAAAAGAAGGAGATGGAGGCAAAGAAGGTGAGTAAGAAAGAGGGAGAGAAAAGGGAAAAAATGAGAAACCAGTGAGCGAGGCTGCCTCCTCCGGGAGCTCCCAGGAACAGGGAGACCCAAGAGTTTGCAAATTGACTCAGCTGCTTCTCACAGTGACGATGGGCATCAGAGGCTTTTGACTTGCTCTCAGCCAGGAGAGAGAAATGAAAAGGATGATTTAAAAGCCACAAACACACCAAGCAGAGATGGCAGATACAGAACAATAAATGTCCTGGTCAAATTGCCGATCGGAGTATCTGTATTAGGCCGTGTTTGTAGTCTCTGCATGTCAGCGATGGAGAGCCTAGATTGTGGCCAGGGAAGTCACACAACAATGGGCCCTGATGTTTTGTTTCCACTTTTCAAAGGCGCTCCTTTTTTTCCTCCTGGTGATAAGGCCCAGGAAATGGTTAGTGACATGCTCGTGGGAACCTATGGAAAAGAATACACACTGTATCAATGGCGCGGCGGCCAGCCCGGGAGCAGAGCGGGTGGGTGGGGAAACCGCGGGCCCCTGGCATGAGCTGTGGCGGCGAGATAGCATTGAGGCGGATGCTCAGGAGCCGTGCGCCCCCAGTCTGGGGACCGGGCCCCTTTATCCAGCTAGAATAGGTGGAAGGCCAGACAATGTAACGCTATATTTGGTTTGACAACAAAGGGCCCAAGAAAGATTTGATAGTGTGGGGATGGCCGGGAAGGCGGTGCAGGATGCAGCACAATGAGAGCCTTGCAAAGGTATTTAGCCTGGCCCTTTATGCCAGGAACATGGCAGTGTATGGATGTCGTTGCGATGTCTAATGGCTTTTGTCTGGGCCACTGTTCTATTTAGTGGAGTGAGGTCCCTGGGCAGGGCTAAGATAGGGGCCAGGGTGTTTCTGGTGCCATTACATGTAGGGGCCACCTAGAGTCACACTCTGTTATCATCCATCCTCTCCCTCCCCTGAGCCCAGGCTCCAGCAGGCCCAGAAAGCCCCAAGTCAAGGGAAAATCAGAACAAGATGAGCTGGAGCAGGACCTTTACAGGGGCAACAAATGAGACACGCAACTTGAAAAAGGCAACTCTGGTTCCATTCTGGGCCAGGTAAGCCACCCTGGCGGGGAGGGGGAATGAAGGTGCAACTTCGTCACACACACACACACACCCCAATGCATCCTGTTGTGTTTGTCTGACATGCATACCCAAACTTACTGCTTAGAATTCTTCTGAATCCTGCCTCTGCATTTCCCAATGTTGGAGGTGAAGTAAGGGACTTGGCATTTTCTCACAGCTGAGGGTGCCCAGAGCAGTCCTGGGTAGCATGAGTTAAGAGCAAAGGCGTTGGGATAAGACAGATCTCAGTTTGAATTCTGGCTTTATCAATAATTAGCTTTATGAAATTGAGTAGTTGGCTTAACTTTTCTAATCTCATTTCCACATTGTAAAGTGTTCAGAAAGTGGCCTACCTCACAGATCATAGGTCTTTTGTGAGGGGTAAATGAAATAATGCATATAAAATGCTCTACACAGTGCCCCATGCATAGTAAATGCTTACCATATAAAGGGCCCAGCACAATAATACCCCTTTTTTACTTCTAAATCTTTTATTACAAAATCATAAACACAAAATTCTACAACATAATAATATCACACTCAGGCACACCATGACATTTTAGGTGAAATCTTCCAATTAAAACTGTAAATTATTACACCCATAGTATTACACTACCAACCACACTCAAGCAGGCCTTACTTCTGCCGGACCCTGTATGGCACTATGGCAAAACAGTTCATTAAATGGTCTGGATAAGATGGTCTGAAAACAAGAAACCATGCTCTCTTTTCTTCTCTCTCTCTCCCCCCATAACTCTCTTCAAACCCCACTCTAGGGCACAAGACATTGATTAAGCAGTTCCAGGCGATCACTGCTGGTCAAAGGGAGGGGAAGGAAGTGCTAGTGGAAAGAGGGAGAAGTCAAGCTGTGAGGCAGACCCAACGACAGACAGTCGACAGTCGTGGCCTATCCCATGGAAGCTCTGGAGCTGGAATTGGCCTTCAGAGTTTTCCAGAGTTGGGCTGAGGTGATCATGTCTTTATGCTTGCATGTATTGACATATCAGTCATTGGAAAAGTTGAGGTGAAGCGTTGTCCCACGGCTGAGGCAATCCCTGAAGACTGCCTGCTGACAGCACTCTCCGCAGTTGGGACACCAAGCCTGTAATTGCAGGGACATCGGGGGAAGTGCCCCAAAGCCCCTCTCTTGCATTTCATTTCTCCACGCTCTTGCTGCTACTCTCAGCAGCTCCCATAGTGGCAATGCCAGTTTCTCCTCCTCTTCTTCCTCCTCCTCTTTTCCTCATCTTTCTCCTCTTCCTTCTCTCCTCCTCTTTCTCCTTTTCCTTTTGCCCCTCTTCCTCTTTCCTCTTTCTCCTCCTCCTCTCCTTTCTTCCTCCCCTTCTTCCTCTTGTTGGTCCTCTTCCTCCTCCTTCTCCTCTTCCTCCTCCTTTTTTTCCTCTTCCTCTCCTCTTCTTTGTCATCTATCACTTTAGGTATTCAAACTTTCTTAAGTTAACATTTGAAAAGTGAGGAATTAAAGAGTGCAAACCAATCAAAATCAAGTCATTCTATTTTTTCAAGCTCATTCTATTTAAAGTTTTCTCCTGCCCCTTCCCTGGCCTGGACCTTGTACTGGAGACTGGCAGGCTGGAAGGGGGAATGCGGTCTGTTTTTTTTGCCCTCCTTGCTCTACCTCCTTCCCTACACTCTCCAGTACTCCAGGTCCTCTCCACTGGAAAGGCTGTTGTGGAATCTGAGGGCAGTCTAGCATTTGAGGAACTTCTTTGAGGATGAATGCTCCTGAAAGTGCAGAGCATCTTTGAAAGAGAAAAGAGCAGATGCTGGTAGAGGAAAAAACAGCCCAGGGGTTTAGCTAGTTTGGATCTTATTCTGATTCTTCCATGCAGTCCTCACCATGTCCTATAATCCTGGAAGAGTCAAGGCTGAATAGAATCAGAGGTCATCTGTCACTATCCATCTTTGAACCTTAGCTATCCCATCTCTAAATGGGTAGTAGTGTGGTATGAATAGTAGTTTCCCATGGGTGCATCCAACTCTGTAATTTATTGGGATGGCAAGAGCTGAGGCAGGAGTGGGGCTGCTTGTGCACTGGCTGGCACACATGCTTGCCACACACACACACTCTCCTCTCTACTGCACATAAAGGGGTCCTTCTTACCTCTCACCCATGAGAGTTGTACATCTGCCATCCCCCCAACAGCCACCACCTCCAGGCTCAGGGTGGAAGCTCTTTCCCTGGGCAAATGGGCATCAGAGTACCATATGGATTGTTCTGAATCAACAATGACAGTTAATGCACTAACACCTTAGCTACACTTAACCTTGTGCCAGGGACCATGCTAACCTTTTCAGCCTTCTGCTGACTCATTAACAACAAAGCATAATAGTTACTACAAGTATCCTATTTTACAGATGAAAACCTGGGACCCAAAGCGGTGACTTACCTTTGTAACCTAGTACACTCACTAGAAAATGGAGAAGCCCAGTTTAGACTCAGACAACCTGACTCCAGAGCCTGTGCTTTTCACTGTCATGAAAGCCAGCTTCCTACTTGAACCTTAGTTGCTGTTTTGGTCCAGGCAAGCAGTTTGCCTTTTATTGTTCATTTCTTAGGCCAAGGAAAAGTAATAGTCATTTAGTACCTACTGTGTGCCAAGTATTATGCCAAATGTTCCATGTCCAATCATCTCAATTAGATATTCCCCCCACTTTAGTGATGAGTAAACTGAAGTTAAAAGAAGCTGAGAAATATGCATGTAGTTACATAGCTCATTCTGGGCAGCAAGAAAATTTCAGCTTAGACCTGGCCTTGCTGCTAAACCAGGCACTACCCTAATGCATTTTGGTGCCAACTGACTGGAGGGTAATTCAAAGCATATGTAGAATCCTTGCCTGCAGCCTGCAAAGCTCATTAGCTCTCCCACATTCCTTCCCACTATCCCTAACTCATTGTCACCTCTGCAACTTTGCTCACACTGGCTTCCCATACCCTAATGTCCTCCCTGCTCCTTTCTGCTTATCCAATGGCCCCATTCATCAGAAAACTTCAAGGCACTACCTCTCCAGGAATCCTCTCTGGATCTCTCTAGAGCAATGACTTCTAACTTTGAATTCTAAGCTCTCAAAGAGTGCCTCATTTTCTTGTGAAATATCCTTTTGAATTGTTAATTAGCTTTAGTCCTTTCAATTTCTTTAATGTTTTATTTCTAAAGGTGTTGAAAGTTCCTAAATGACAGAGACATGTATGTAGAACATGCCACTGGATTCCTTTGTCCTTGGTAAATGGTGAGTTGGTGTATCACCTCCACTGAGGGGACTTTCCTAATAAGCCTGACTCATATAGCAGCTCCCATCACTCTTCAACCTCTCACCCTGCCTTGTTTTCCCAGCTGATGTTATCTAATATAACTTTTTGTTAATTTCTTTCTCATCAGTTTTCCTCATTAGAATGTAAGTTCCATGAGGGCAGGTACTTGTCTTTGTTTACTACAGAATCCCAAGAATATAAAACAGGGCCTGGCTCACAATAGGTATTTAAAATTTTTTGAATGGCTGATTCAACAGATGAGCAAAATAACAGACTCTTAGCAGTCAAAGGACCATCGCTTCTGTCACTGGGGTAACAACAGGGATGATAACAATCGTGGTGCAAATTGATGGGAAGAGGCTCCTCAGAAGCATCAAGATAAGAAAACCCAGAATTGCATATGTGCTGGATATTGTTGTCCTCTCTACCTTTCTTCCTGTGTTCTCTGCCCTCATAGGATGAGATTTACAGACCCATTATCTAGATTACCTTTTAGCTTCTGGTTGAGTTCAACCAATGGGAGACTTCATCGGTAGATCAGAAGGTGGAAGGAGAGAGAAGTTGTTAGGTACTTATTTCCCCAGCTCCTCCCTTGCCGTGTTTCTCTACTGAAGGTCTGGCACAACCAGAGCTCACCCCAGGTTTCGCAACTGCTCCCTCCCCTTTCCCCTTCTGCTAGGGGCAGTAGTTCATCCCACAGTGGCTAGCCTCAGGGTGCACCAACATCCCTTGTTAGTTGCCTTGATCTGTCTAGTTCTTTTTAAGTAATCCCTTCATTAAACTCTTACAATCATTCTTCTTGTATAGGAGTGACCCTTCCAGACACAAGTTTTTTGACTAGCTGCAAGAATGGAAAGTCAGGGAGGTAGAGTCAGGGAGAAGGGGAATCACGGCAGAATAGATTTTCTGCCTGGAAATCCGTGACAAGGGGTCAGGTCAGTCCCAGGTAAAGGGTTATCTCCTAAGACAAACCTAAGACATGGCCAAGTCTGGCTCTCAAAAGAGATTCCATCTGCCATCTTTTCCCCCCTCTTCCCACTTGGGTAGGGTGACTACCCAAGTGAGAGTAGGGGATTGGGTGAAAAGATTAGCCTTCAGAGAATATTTATCATGTTCTGCTTCCTCCCTAGATCTTGAACCAGCCAAATCCACCCACGCTACAGAAACACAGAGGCCTCTCCCTTGTGGTTGGCGTCTAGCACTGTGCTAGCCTCTCTCTGCTGCCAACCATATTCCTGTTTCCTGCGTGTCCTGTTCTTGACCCTCAGCTTTTAGTTTTTTTCTTTTCTTTTCTTTTTCTTTCTTGGCCTTGATCCTGCCTTTTGGACTTGGTGACTAAACATAGTTTCTCTAATTTGACCTTTGATTCTCTCTAAGGACTTTGGCTGACACTCTCTATTCTATTTCCACTCCTGGATGCATTTGTAGAATTCATGACCTAATAGCCCCAGGATGTTAGTGTGTGAGTTTAAGCATCTGCACGCACATGTGTGAGTGCACCTACTGGGGGTAGGGAAGGGAGAAGTCCAATTGCCTGAGTCTGAATCTTCATTCCCCTTGCTCCACTTACTAGATATATGACCTAGGACAAGTTTTACATATCCTTACCGGTGCTCAGTTTCCTAATCAGTAATCTGTAAGTTTCAAAATGGAAAAAAAAGTAATGTACCTACCTTATAAAGTTATTGTGTGGTCACTAATACTGTTCAGTAAATATTTTTAGTTCTCACCCCCTCCCTGCAACTTTTGGAACAGACAATAGGATGATACCTCGTGACCCCTTTGTGGGTGGAAAGGGTTATGAGACTAGTTCTGGTCAACAAGTTGTGCTCAGAAGTGATGTGTGTCATTTAATTGCTGACATGAGATCCTCTAGAACTTTCTTTTCCTCTGCTACAAATGCCATGTTTCAGATCCCTGAGTGAAGACCATGTGGAATAGAGCCCCACCCACCAACCCCACAGTGGACATGTAGAAGAGAGAGAAATAAGCCTTGTCATTGTAAACCACAGAGATTCGGGGAGTGTTTGTTACCACAGCATAACCCCGCCTGCCCTGACTGAAATAGTCTTATGGGCTGAGATCGATCATATAAAAATCTCTCAGCATAACATTCAGCACATAGGATATTCCCATTAAATATCAGTTGTTATTATCATTTGCATGACTGTGAGGATGTGTGTGGGGGTGTGTGTTTCCTTTGTTAAACTAATCCATTTGAATAACCTTCCATCCTCAGCACTTAGGAAGTGAAGTAGGGGGCATGGTTTCATGGTTCTAAACTATCAGGACAGTTTAATGGTAAAGGTTCCTTATCTGAGGAATTCTTGAAAGGGTGCTCTGACATCAGTGTCACATACAGACTTGGTAAATATGCCTCAGACATTTGAACAGGCAAATCATGTCATAAACTTAACTTCCTCAATGCAGCTGATGTGCTAGCACACCCAGAGACAGCTCCTTTGGCTACGGATGAGAGACAGAAGAGAGAGTGTGTTGGATCATTCTTTAGTACAGTCTGAATGATTGTTTGTCTGCGGGGACCACAGAAGACCTCCAATTAATTATTACTGGAGAAGATGAAATCATAAACAAAATTCCTTGTAATAAATTTTTCAAATGAGAATGCATGTTTTATTTACGGTACTGGCCCATTTTGGGCTTTAAATCTATGAACAAAAACAAACATGCTTTTTAATCAAACAGAAGGGGAAAAAAGGACTCAATAGCCTTTCTTTCTCTCCTTGCCAAGGAGGACATGCGCTCTGAGCTACAGAAAGGAAGGCAGACACAGGCTCTGTTGGCTGGAAGAATAAATGGACTCATTTTGCTTTGCAGAGGAAGATTTAAGCTATAATGATCCTTCCACATTAGGGTGGGGGGGAGAAAAGGGGAAAACAAAGGGTCCCGCTGAGGTGCAGATGTTTTTACTTCTTAATTCAGCATGACACGTGGGTAAAATATAGAACATATGCAAAGTATAAACTTCTGTAACTAAAGCAGCTACCATCACACATGTTTTTATAGCTAAAAATCAGAAAACCACTTGATTTGAGGATTCTGCAGAAAAAGTGCAATAAGTGGGAGATAGGCTCTGGTTTAATGCCCCTTGCTCTTTGTCTACCTGTAGCCCCGCCAAGTTGTTCTACACCTTAGGGAAGAGGCACCTTATGTAAACTCACACCAGTTCTCATAGATTCAGAGCTGTTGAGCTCCAAAATGCTATTGTCAAAATGCCTATGAAGATCTATTTTCTGACAAATGTTGGTGATACATCGGAGAATGCGGGTCTACTAGAATGACAGAAAGGTCCATTAAAAAACTCAGCTAGGCACCAGTTTGGAAAACCCTGAGTGGTTAGGCTGTTTTTTTCCAGAATGTGGTGTAAGCATAAACCAAAGAGCTATATATAGTGCTGTGTCCCTGTATTCATTTCCTGTGGCTGGTGTAACAAATTGCCATAAACTTGGTGACTTAAAATAACAGAAACTTATTCTCTCACAGCTCTAGAGGCCAGAAGTCTGAAATCAGCATCAATAGACCTAAATCAGTGTTCGTGGGTCATGCTCCCTCCAGAGACTCCAGGGTGAATCTTTTCTTGCCTTTCCCAGCTTCTGGTAGCTGCCAGCAATCCTCGGCTTGTGGCCATTATTCTCCAGTCTTTACCACCATCATCTTCATGTCTTTTCTTTCTTTGTATCTTTTCTCCCTCCGTCTCTCTTTTATAGGAACACTTTGTAATTATATTCAATAGGGCCCACCCAGATAATCCAGGATAATCTCCCCATCTCAAGATCTTTAACTTAATCACATCTGCAAATACAGCTTTTCAACGTAAGGTAATGGGTCCCTCGGTATCTCTGGGGACTGGTCCCAGAATGCCTCTGATACCTAAGTTCATGGATGCTCAGGTCCCTTATATAGTACAGCAGAGTATTTGCATGTAACCTATATTTGCATACAGGCTAAAGTAGGATGTGCCTACACATCACTTACTTTGTGTGGATTCAGTATAGTGCTTGGTGCATGGTGGGTTCAAGTTTTGCTTTTTGAAGCTTTCTAGGTTTTTTTTTAAATATGTTTGAGCTGTGGTTGGTTGAATATGCAGATGCAGAGCCTATGAATACTGAGGGCAGACTATACCTGGATAAACTTCAGCCTTCCACTTGTGTAGGGAACAACTTGGTACTTCCCTGGGGTGTGTTTCTTCCCTGTAAGCCTCCTTTACTACTCACACCAAACACTTCCCTTCTGGTCACCAAAGGTGCGGAAGTGACATCAGCTGGGTGTTCTGCAATTTAACTCTATTCTGACACTACCTGGAGATAACACCAGATATAGACAGGTTAAGAGCTCAGCCCCACAAGACTGCCCCCTCTCCTACCCCATCTACATTCTTCAGCCCTTTAAACGCCAGTCACAAGCAAGGTTAGCACCTGTGCATCTGACCAGCCAGCTGTAGATTAGAGTTCCAACAACCCCCTTCATGGGTTTGAATAATTTGCTAGAGAACTTCACAGAACTCAGAGAAGTAGATACATACCTAAAGGTAAAGTGGGAAAAGAAAAAGGAGTCAGTTCCAATCTGATTAGAGGGTCTTCATAGAAGAGGTGGCATTTAAGAAAGGGAGTGTGGAGTGAGGAGGATATGTTCAGTTGGGGGAACAGGATGAACAAAGGCTCAGGAAGAAGGAAGGGCAGGGCTGCGTGGAATCACTTGGATGAGTCCAACTGGGATGAGGCATCACACATGTGAATGGAGTTTACTGGAGATGAATCTGGAGGTGGGGACTGTGTAGGGGACCCTTGGATGTCAGGGAGGAGAGTCTGGGCTTTGTTCTGTGAGAAATGACATAGTACATGTTGCTGGCATTGATAACCCATTCAGGACACACCCTTGACACTTAGCAAGGAGGGGAGACGTATCTTGACATGAACCAGCTATTGGTTTCAGGAAAGGGTAGGTGGGCTAGTCTGAAGGCAACAAATCAAGAGAGCTAACATTTACTGAATACTTACTGTATGCCAAATACTGATCTTTATTTGTATTCTCTCATGTAATAATTCTCATGACAATCGTATGAGATTGATACTGATACTATCTTTATAGGCAACAAGACAGAGGTAGAAACAGGCTAACTTGTCCCTAGTATAGCTAGTAAGTGGTGAAGCTGTTATTGTATTGGAGGCAGTCTTGCTCCTGTGCCCAGAACTCAAGCCTTATGCTGGCAGGGTGGGGTGAGGGCTAGGCAAGACTGGCATTCAGCAAGAGCTTTTCAGTGAAGTCCTAATTCCATCAGAGTCCTCTGCCCATTATTGGAGAATCATGACTTCTCTAGGTTTGAACCCATCCATGTGTTTCTAAGCCTGAGAGCAGGGTGGGGGTTCCTGTTCTAGACTGGGATTCTATGGCTCACTTTGAAATTATTTGCAACCATTGCTGGCTTTAAATCTCCAAGTTCTCAGCTCTTCAAAGACTTGTATCTTTAAGTAGCCCCATTAAGATCCTAATTAAAAGCATCTTTCAAGCATAGATTGAGCTACTCCATGGTGTTTACTCATTAATGATAGCAATAGCTAACATAAACACCTACATGCATCATACCATTAATTCTCACAACAACCTTATGAAATAAGTAAGTTATTATCTCCATATTTGAATAAGGAAACTGAGCTACAAAGAGGCAAAATAACAAATGTAAAGTTCGCCAATTGCAGAGAGTTGAAGGGATGGATGGAGTTATTTACAAAGTCCATTTGAAAGCACTGTAATAAAGCTGCTGAGAAGTCAGCTTGGAGATCCTGAGATCTCTGAGTTCTCATCTCTGGAACCTTCTCCCATCAGATATTGCTCCTGCCAGCAAGAACCATAAAGATATTCTTGTTTACTAAATATCACTTATGAGCCAGCTCTCATCACACACTGTATCATTTCCTCCTTTCAATGCCCTGTGAAGAAGATATGGCTATGGCTATTCTCTTTTTATAGATGAAGAACCCAAGGCTCAGAGGGAATTATTAAGTTTACACAATTGTCCTTAAAGAGCTTATGTAGTCTACACAGGGTAATAAACATGTCTGAATAAATGAGTAGGTACTATATAGCATGATCAGGCGGTTATCAAGGGCAGCAAGAGCCCCAAGGAGGGAACAACTGGCTCAGTGTGGTGGCAGCAGGAGGTGGGGGAACAGTGTAGAGGAATGGTCTGGAAAGGTGTCACGAAGTGGCATTGGTGCTGAGATTCAAGGGAGAGAAGGCTTATTTTAGGGGAGAAAGTGGGAAGACAGTCATTTCAAGCTGTCCAGGGAAAAACTATCCATGAGAGAGTGGGGAGCATAGGTTAGCATATTCTGGAAGGGTGAGTGGTCAGCTGTGGCAAGAGCATTGGGTATAATGGGGAAAGGTGAGAGTGAGTGGGAGGCTGAGGTCAGATCCTGGAGGGCCCTGCAAATGATGCCAAGGAGTTTGGATGCTATCTTGAAAATGATGGGAAACATTTTAAACCTGGAGGATATGGTGAGATTTATATAGGCATCATCCACAGAGAGGAAGAGAGAGGAAGGAACAAACAGAAGAAACATTTAAGGGATCAAATCAGTAAGCCCTCATGATGGTTTGGGGTGTGTGTATACTGACTATGAGCAAGGGCTTCGAAGATGACTCTCCAGTTTCCATACTGGATGATTGGATGTGTGGATAGTGAATTAAGGAGGAGCAGCTTGAGGGAGGGCAGCATAGACTGTCATGAATCATCTGGGCTTGGGGACCATGAGACTCCAGGAGGTTGGTGGACCTGGGAGGTAGAAGAGAGAAATTGAATCAATCCATTAAGCAGGTGTTCATTGTGTCTACCATGTGGCAAGCACTGTTCAGGGCCCTGTGAAAGCACTGACATTGACTGGTGATCCAGAGGAAAGTGGCTCAGAGTCTGTCTCAAGGAAAGCAGAGTCTACAAGGCAAGTGGGCCAATAGATGTCATATCCAATACATGTCCTGGGTCTAGCAGGGGAGTGGAAAGAAGTAATGGCCAAGTCTACTGGGTAGGGGATGATCAAAGAAGGCTTTGTATGGGAGGGATCTTAGAGGTAAGTCTTGAAGGAACAGAAGGTGTTCACAGGCAGACAATGCAGGAAAGGGCATTTCAGGAAGAGGGGACAGCAGTGACTAAGACATAAAGGTACATGAGAGACTGCATTCCTACAGCCCACGAGTGGCCCAGTATGTGTGGGGGATGGGGATGTGGGAGGTGAGAAAGGAGGGGTTAGAGTTAGGATGCTGAGGACAGGTGTTAGAGAGCCTGGAATGCCATGTTAAGTGGTCTGGACTATTCTCTGTAGAACAGAGATGGAATATAGAATAGACAGTGGAATCCAGATGACATGATTGCATTTGGAGTTTGGGAGTTAGGGAGTGGCAGTTAAAACCACAGGAGTGGATGTGATCAATCTCTTAGGGGAAACAATGTTGAAGAATGAAGATTTATTCCACAGGTAGACAAAGAACTCCATAGCACCCTGTCTAGGCTGACTCTTGCACCAAATTATTAAAAACTAGTGTTGATGAAGCACACAGTCTGTGTCAGACACTATTCTAAGCACTTTACATGTCATAGCTCACTTAATCCTTGTACTAATCTCACGAGGTAAGTTAGCTAGACCACGATGGGGTCTTCACCACTCAACCACTCAGCCACCCTGCAAGGATAACAGCTATCATTTGTGAGGGCTTTATGTGTGTCAGATGCCCTGTTGCATTATTTAGCTTGGTCCTTACAGCACATAAGAGATAAGAAAATGGGCACACCGAGGGGCACATGCAAGTTACTTAACTTGATCAGATTGGAACAATTATTAAGTAGCCAGATTTAATCCAATTTTTCTGACTTGACATGTGATAACTTTGCCCTGCTGACTCCATAAGTGCTCCATAAATACTAGCCAAATCTGTAAATGGCTGGTTGGAAGAGCATTGTTTCTAAGAATCATCTCCTGCATCCCTGAAACCAAAGCATCACCAAGTCAAGCACCCAGATGATAACTTCCCACAGAGGCCGAGGTCCAGAGAGTAGCTGGTTCCTACTCCAGCTTGACCACTTCTGTAGCAGGGCCCTTGTAGGGCAGAGTGGGCATCCAAGGCTGCGGAGATGGGTGGGACCAGCCTGCAGTCCCCTCATTGGCTGGGCTCCATCAAAGGCACCTGTGCCAGTCCCTGCTCCACTCCAAGGCTGGGCAGATCAAAGAGCTCTGCAGAAGTTGGGTTTCTTGGCAACCCTACTTCAATTGTCACTTTGGCAGTGACAGCAGAGGGTCCAACGTGACAGGACTGCCGCAGCCAAGGCTCCTGGGGTGGACATCAGAGAGTCAGCTCCAAAGGCCAGGAAGCTGCCTGAGGTCCCTTTGGGCATTGACCCCTGGTGGGAAGAGAGGGAAGAACTGAAGAGGCCCCCAGGGAAAATGTTCAAGCAGGATCACTAGAGGAAAGTTGCTACAGGCAAGAAAACTGACTTTGGCATTTATATTCCTGCCATGGATCCATGAGATCTGATCAACATATGTAGCTGAGAGAATTGTTGACATGTGCATACATATTCATCTCATGCAAATATATACACACGGTTGCACATATACACACACACACCTATTCAGGTGTGCATATATTATACCTGAATCACCCACCTGGACATACATGCATTATAAACATACCCCCATATATGTAGCTTCTCACACAAACTAAAAGAGAAAAAATGCACACACATACTCCTTCGTACTCATCATACTTGCCTATACACAAACGTACATGTACCTAAAGATGCAAGTGGATGAGCATACACATATACATGCTTACTCATAGACAGGCGTATGCTCTTTATAATATATTCTGTCATCTTCTAGGACTTGAATGTGATATTTTCATCTAGAAGTGAGAGAATTATTCTCATAAATAGGCTTTAGTGCAGAAAGAGCCTCAACACAGATCCTGATGCCAGCTGTGCTTCAACTCCCATGTAAAAGTCTACAGGAAACGTAGCAAACAGGATTTATAGCAGCTCTTGGGAGGGACTTCCAGCCCCTGAGAACTATTAAAGAGGTTAGCACATTGGAATCTGTTCATTGAGGAATATGTGGTTGCTAGATATTTGAACCGCCAAAATATCAATTTTGCCTTGGAAAATAGTTATATACTCTGAATTAATAGATTAAAAAAACAAATAGTGGTCTAGCTGTAAATCAGAGGGATTTATTATAATCTGGAGAGCTGAGAATACCTTGGCATAAAAGACACTATCAGAGTTCAGTTTAGCTAAAAATTTAATAAGTAAGTATAAATAGATTAGTTTTTGTACCCAAGTTTGGGTCTTGTTCTAGCACTCATTCTTTTCATGGTCAAAGTCACATAAGTGAGAAAAAGCACGGGGTCCTTTAATACCAGTCTAGTGTCCTCTCCCCTGAGCAGTCTTCCCTGCCCTCCGCCCCACCACACTGGAGTGGGTGCCTGTAGTGGGCAATGCAGCCTGTCACCCAGGTTTCCCTTCAGGACCGAGGCTCGCACTCACTACTCCAGTGGCGGGGAGCACTGGCCACTGACAGTGCACAGCAGAACCTCTCTCCAGGAATTGCCCTCGAAGGAGGAAGCCATCTCCCCCATGGTCACACCCCTCCCTGGCGGCTGCCTGCATCCAACGACCGGCTGATGGGAGGGTATAAAGGTCCAGCCCCTTGGCCTCAAATAGGACAATAATAAATGGTTATCCTAGTTTTGAAACTTTCTGTGGGATCAGCTGAAGCCTCTGTTGCAACTAAGTCAGACTGCTACTTTGTCTTCTCCCGGCTACCTTCGGGCCCTCACAGGTGTCATTCCTGCAAGCCATGCCGTAAACCTCATGCGCCCAAATCTCAGAGCCTCAGACTCTGTCTTCCAGCGAACTTGACCTATGGCAGCATCTTTCCTCAGTGCTTCCAAGTCCCCATGTAACCCTTTCTTACAGCCCATACCCAAACATCAGCCAGTTTATTAAAATATATCCCAAGTCTCATCATCTCTCATCACCTCGTGGCTACCACTCTGGTATGAGCCATCATTCTCTCTCTTCTGGCCCATTTGCAATTTGGACTAGACTCTAAACTGGTTACCATACTTTCTCTCTCAAGGGAGTCATGAGGATATTCCTGTCAAAACGTAATTAAATCACATCATTTCTTTGCTCAAAACTCTTCGGTGGCTTTCCACCTTATTAAAAAATTATAATACAAATTAAAAATCCAAAGTGTTTACAATGCCAGTAGGACCTCCAAGGCCTGGCGCTCTGCGTGCTCTGCGCGTGCATCTCTTGCATCCGCCTCCCTTGCTCCTTGAACACATCAAGCCTGCTCCTGTCACAGGATCTTTGTACATGACGTTCCCCCTTCCTGGACTCCTGGGACTTCTCCTTGTGCTCTTTGTTTTGTTCTCTCTCAAATGCTACCTGAACTAAGATACCTTCTCTAGCCCTTATTTAAAATGCCACAGCCTCACACCTGCCATACGCTGCCCCCTTTTCTCGCTGACGTTTCTTCATAGCACTTATCCCCCCTAACATATTATATACTTATTTATTGTCTGTGTCTTCTCAATGTGACAGCATGGACTTTGACATGCTTGTTGTGAAATCTCCAGTGCCGGGCTCTCACGAAGTATGCATTCAGTGAATTAATTGGTTTACAATGATCTCCTATTTGTCTGTCTCCTCAATTAGATAGCGAGCAATCTGTTCAGTTCTGGATCTTGTATATTTCAGCATGGGGAGTACCTTGCTCAGAGCCTGGCACACAGGAGGCTAAGCACACAATAATGAGATGAATGAATGAATAAATGACAGAATAATGATGTGGCCGGCAGCAAGCAACATTTTGCTTCTTTGGGCCTCAGGGTTTACTCATGAAAAATGAATATAACACTCCCCAACCCCCACCAATCTCAAGTGTTGCTGTTAAAAGCAATATACTATACCAACTTCAAAGGCTCTTCTAAGCAGCCAAGGGTGCCATATCCATGCAAAGGTTTCTAATTACTAACATTGGGTCTGCAGGTAGATAAATCAGTAAGTCAAAGGAGATCCCCCACCCCCAGGTTCCATGAGACCAGTGTTTTAGCCCCATCTTTAGACCACTTGGAACTACAGACATCAGGCCTTCAAGACATTCTCTTTAAAAAGCAAGGACTTATGTGCTTGCTGCCAGCTCATTTCAGGTCTTCTCTTTAACCAGCCAGCAAATACTTCTACTGTAAAAACAATACACCAATGACAGCAAAGGAAACAGTGACATAGGAAAAAAATGCCTATGGTTATCCCCATGGGGTTATCCCCATTATTCTAAGTTCTAGAATCAGAGAAGGGCTCAGGAACTATCATTAATTAGTTAAGTACTAAGGGCAAGGACCTGTCTGAGAAATCCAGGCTTAGAACAATCAAACAGCACTCTGAAAGGATGGCGGTGATACAAGTCATGTTTTGTGAAGAATGGAGCCCTGCAACCCTCTGCCCACCTGTGTGATCCAAAGGTCTCCTCCTTCTTAGCATGTTGGCTTTTCCTAAAGTGAGTAGTCTAGTGGGTGTCCCATATATAGACATACACCCAACCACACAAAGTCTAATTACCAAGAAAGAAGCACACTCCCTTCAATATCTGCTGTCACATTAATGGACTTGGTTGGTGGAATCTGGAGTTAGTTACCAAGTCCAATTCCTTTTGCCGCTGTTGCAGCCTAAGGGCATCATCAAAGGCTGGCATGGTCTTTGTCTCATTTCGGTGAATTAAGATAAATGTGGCTCTCATGAATGCACTGGAGGTGTCATCCTGCATCATCATCCTGCATCCATGTCTTTCCATGGTGTGCCTTGACACTTGTCTCCTTGGCCTCTGTGGCAAGCTTCCCAGCACTAGCTCTTCTGGAACTCCAGTGGAGCCAATGTCTTTACCATTTCCACCCTTGTAATGTTGGAGTCTTTTCCATAATGGCTTCCTTGCCCTGTGGTTAGGTGCCTTTTCATTTTCCAGGCCCTCAGCAACCCTAACTGAGCAGCACTCCTGACTGCAGAGTTGAACATGCAATAGCTTGGATGGGAGCCAATCTGTGTGACCTTCCCCCATTTGGGGGTCTTCAGGTTCTAGACCTGAAATTAACTCTAGGCAGAGCCACCTTGATTTCTGTGCAGTTCCCCAGCAGGCTTTTACATCGATTCATCTCAGAAGTCAAGGGGCTAAATAATTAACAAAAGGAGGCCAGGTATGGGGCAAGTTTTCAGCAACTTAGTAGCCTTGACTTAGCTTTATGCAGCACAACCCAGCACAGCCTAACCTGGCACCTTGTGGTTGATTCCAGGCACTCTGAGAAAACTCATGAGAAGCAAAATGGTAACTGAGTGAAGCACAGAAGTCTTCCCTGTCCCTCAGCCTCCACATCTCATCCATTATCAGAACATTGGGATTCTGATTCTTGAAGATCTCTCTAATCTATGCCTTTGTTGCTTTCCCCACTGCCACTGTCATAATTCACTCTCAAATGTCCTGCATGTACTAACAGAATAATAATTTGAAAAATTAACCCCGCAGTGCTTTTGTTCCTCTTATTATTTCTATACATCCCATGGCTTTTCTGCCATTAAAAATAGAACATAAAACCTGAGTATCCATTGCCTCAGAGAAAGATAATTACAGCAGAAATGCAAAGAGAAGTCAGTCACTTAATTATTGGTTTAACAGCCAAAGTCCTAGCCTAAACAATAGATTTGAAGGAATACTTACTGAAAGTATAAAGTTTAACTGAGTTTGGAGAACTGGCCGAGAGTTAGAGAGGAAATTAATCATGTGGATGCCTCCATGGGTTTCTGAGAGGGGTCTGTGTGTCCTGCCTGCCTAGCCTAAGCCTGGGGGCGGGGGAGGGCAATAGTTTTCTTCTTCAGTTCTGGGATCTGAGAGCAAAAGGGCCCACGCCCCTTTCCCATCTTCAGCTTGGGAAGATGGCAGCCTTTGGAGTTCTCCTGTGATCCACCTGGTGAGGAAAACAGATGGGTTGGTGTAATTTTTACAAGGGTGTCCAACCTGTGGCCCAGGAGCCACATGTGGCTCAGGATGGCTATGAATGAGGCTCAAGACAAAATCATAAATTTACTTAAAACATTATGAGATTTTTTTGTGATTATATGTCACAATGTATTTAATGTGTTGCCCAAGACAATTCTTCTTCCAGTGTGGCCCAGAAACACCAAAAGGTTGGACAACCCTGGTAGGACAACAGGATATAAGGCCTGACTCCAACCTGTTGAATTTCCTACAGACAGTGGCTAGAGAGCCTCTAAAATAATAATCTGAAGGCAGTGGACCTAAGAGACCTTGCTGTCTAGAAGATAAAAAGGCCACACAGTGACCTGTGTGCATCAGTGACCTGGGCCATAAGAGCCTGCATGTCCCAGCAGATGCCAGAATGAACAGATGATAGCCACTGCCACTGTCCCCCATCACCATCCTGTCCTTACCCCCCAGCTTGATGCTCTAAGTCCCTCCCCACACAGAACTGTCTCTAGACAGCCATGGATAAAAGGAAAAGAGTAGGGAAAACCTGAGCCCAAATTAAAATTCTGCCAAGAATGGACTTGGTTTTCAGTTTATAGAAGAGAAACTTTATTTTTTTGCACACTTCTTTTTGTGGCCAGGGAGATTTGACAAGCCACCTAGCACTACTGCAGCAATGTCCTAACTGGTCTGTCTGTCTCTCATTCCTTGCCCTCCAGTCTACACCAGGGCCAGAGCAGTGTTTATGAGACATAGATATGACCATGGCTCTACTGGTGAGAACCCAGGTTTCCAAGTAGGCAGGTCTGGGTTCAAATTCTGATTCTGGCAGATTACTGTCCTTGGGCAAGTTACTCAACATTTTTGAACTTTGTTTTCCTCCCTTGTGACCTGGAATAATTCCAGGGCCTGCCTCATTGGATGCCATGGAAATCCTGGCCCAGATTGGGTGTTCAGTTAGTATTGGCTGGTCCCTAATGTACTGTGAGGCTGTCACCTCCTTGGCTTTTTGCATGTGCTTCTCTCCCACCTCCTAAAAGAAAAGCAGAAAACTCTTCCAACTATAACTTGATTCCCTGAGGCATCAGCTGGTCTATCTTCTTCTGTGCACCCTAGGGTAGGTTTAGGGGTTTCTTGGTAGTATGCCTGCAGTCCCCCAAGCTCAGCCTCATCATAGAATTCATCGCACATCACCTGGTTACTTGTTCATGCTCTTCAAAGGCCAGGAGTAATCCTCTGTCCCTGCAGTGAGAGTCCTGGGCCTCTGTACAACCTTGAGCTCTTTTTATCCCAGAGAGGGCCCACCTAGCAAGAAGAAGCCCTTCAGAAAAACCATGGTGAGAAAAGGGACAGGGTTCAAGTTGAGGAAGAGGTAGGCTTTTAATCTTGCCCATGGCTTTTATGAGAATCCTCCATGGCCAGTGGGCCCAGGGATGCCTGGCATCCCACTAGGTATCCAGGTCAACTTTCATCTGTGGTTGTGGTGCTCATGGTGCTCGTCCCTTTGATCCTTGAGCAGATCAAACAAAGCTCACTAATCAATGGCTTCCCTCCTTGCTTTCCAGAGCAGATCATCAAACACAGCCCTCATCTCTCCCTGCTTCCTTCCCACCCTTCCTGCTTTCCATTCAGAGGCATTTGCTCTACCAGGCCCAGCCTGTGGCCCTCCATCACTCCTCTCCCAAGTACTGCACATGTGATTATCTCTTTAATTTCTTTAATTTCAGTGGGCTTGGTGAAATTTTAGTACCCACTCACTGATACACCCTGGTACTTACCTCTTGTCTAGGCCCTTGGACAGGAGTAGAACGAAGCCTATAATGTGATTTCCTGGCTCTTGATCTAGGAAGCACCTAGTAATGAAAGAACTAGGACAAAGTAAACACAGCTGGGGGGGAAAGATGACCCTTTCTGAGCCTATATCTCTCTTTGTGTAACTGAAATATTATTTCCTGCATTACCTACCTGATCAGGCCAAAGGGAGGATCAAGTAAGCTAATGGATGTCAAAGTTTACTAGAAAGTATGGCTGCTGGACGCATATTGGGTTTGTCTAGTCCTTCTAATCCTACATATTGGAAAAGACTCAGGTAAGGCTTCTGGATAAGCGAAAGTCATCAATCTTCCCAGTTTGCCCGGGACTGAGAGATTTCTTGGGATGTGGGAATTTCAGTGCTAAAACCAGGAAAATTCCACTTGAATGAACTTGGATGAATCAGTCACCCTACAAAAAGGTAGCACTTGAGACTGGCTGTTATAGGTTGAATTATGTCCCTCTGAAATTCATATGCTGAAGCTCTAACCACTAAGTAACTCTGAATGTGATTGTATTTGGAGACTGGCCCTTAAGGAGGTGATTAAATTAAAATGAGGCCCTCAGGGTGGGCCCTAATCTATGTGACTTTTGTCCTTATAAGAAGAGGAAATTTAGACACAAAAAGACACCAGGGACACATGCGCAGAAGGAAAAGACCGTATGAAGACACCACTGCTTCCCAAGAGCAGGGATCAGAGGAGACAGACAGAGTGGGAGCAGTCTCGATGGCTGACATACAGGAGATGCATGGCTATGGAGCCTCAGAGGTGGCTCCCTGGGGACAGGCACTCTGGGACAACCAGGAGGGGCACTTCTTAAGAATCTGAACTCAGGACTTCTCCTACCTACTAGATTTGTGCTGTTACTCTGTAGGGCCCTGTCTTCTAATGATGATAATAATAAAAATAAATAAACTCTCCATGTACATTAAAGAAAGGTGAACACACATGATGTAAAGCTTCTCACATAAGTCACACTCATGGAATAGTATTGGCTTCAGCTTAGGAATAAGCAAGCTGAGGCTCAGAGAGGGGACCTGGCCAGTCAGAGATGACAGAGCTTGGATCTGACTCTAGAATCCAGGGGCATTTTAATTGCAGTCACAGTGGGACTAAATGTTGTCGGTTCATTTGGACAGGCATTTATTAAGAGCATTTCTGTGCCAGGCATCGATTAACTGCCAGGATAGACATGTGGACAAGATCTGTCTCCCTGCTCGAGTGGCTCACAGGCCACAGGGGAAATGGGCAGGTGAACTGTGAAAGTAGTAGTTGACGAGGGTCAGAAATAAGGACATGCAAGGAGGACACAGAGGATGGTCTACAAAAGCCACCCATGGAAATGATTCCACTGGACCCTCAAGGCCAAGTCAGAAGTGAGAGAGAACAGAAGGAAGAATTCACCAAACGGGAAATGAATGTGCAGGGGAAGAAGATCTGAGAGGGTGATCCTGTGGCTGCTTGGAATGCCCTGAGCTTGGGGCAGGGGTCGGGGGTTGGGATTTTTGGGCCCACAAAAGCCTGGTTAGATATAAAGGAAGCCCCTCTTAGATTTTTGTTCCAGAAACACCGAGATTGGAGATGTGCTGTGACCTATACCAAGCACCTCTCACTTTGTGCTGAACTCAGGCCTCTTTCCTTGTCTCTGTTCCCCAAGCCTGTCTTTATGTTCCTTGGGCACTGAGTGTTATTCAAGTCCATTGCTTTGTATAGTGTCTGGCATTCGTTTGCTGAATGAATGAATGAATGAATGAGTGAATGAATGAATGAACAAGTGAAGTCTGCTACCTAGTGCATTCTCCTATTTTGACTTCTTTTTTTTTCTTTTTCCTGTGCTGTTTCTGATTTTAGTTGAGGATTGAACACGGGCTCTGCACACAGGCCCTGAGGCTATGAGTCTGTGTGTGTATGTTTTACATCAGCCAAACCAAATAAACAAACACATGGCAGAACCCCAGGCGTGCTGCTCCTACACTTGGCACAGCCAGCTGGCACGTGGCGCCCCTCCCCAGACATCCCAACTCCTCCCGCCAGAGTCAGGATGCTGCCTAGAGGCTTGGCTGTGGATTTGGGAGGCCCCCTCCCCTCTCCACCCTCTCCAATAGCAGCAGGATCCAGGCACACACTGATACGCTCCTTTTAATTAGAGGGAAATTGAAATTACTTCTGTCTTGAAACTCTGGAGAATTGGTTGGCAGCTCCTAAGACAATGAGGGCCCACTGACTGTATGGTGACTACACTGCTAGGGAGAGGACAGCGATCTGCCCTTTTCCCCCTCCAACTGGGCTTCCTGCTCCATTGTACCATCCAACTAAGTGCCCACCCCCTCCTGACTGCTGCTGCAGGTGAGCTTCCTTCTGGGGAGGTGCCCAGGTTTTTAGAATCCCAAATCAGAATCAGGGCTCTCAGTCCAGTGCTTACCCCCTGAGGTCTTCCTGCATTTCCCCAAACCAGTAAATGACTGCCTCATTTCCAAGGGCTCCAGGTCAGAAACTGGGGGCTAATTATAGACTCGTGTTCTCTCACTCCTTGACAGCTGTAGTCACCAGGCATTGCCTACTTACCACCAAGCTACTTCTCAACCCATCTCCTTTCCATCCCCTTACTACTGTCCTAGTTCATGCCCCCCTCACCTCTGGACTTGTACAACTACCTCCTACGGTTTCTCTTGCCTCCAGCTTTTCTTTAACATCTTTCCTTTCCAGGTACCATATTAAGCTGTCTAAATTGCTGATTTGATCCAGTCACTTCTTTACCAAAAAACAAGCAAACAAAAAAACAAAAAACCTTTAATGACCCCTATAACAGAAATTGTCTGTTGTTCTTAAATCTACATTCTTCAGTAATACAACACCCACAATTTATGTTGCTACTCAAATAAAGACTACATTCCCCAACTTCCTTTGCAACAAGGTGTAGTCACAAAGCTGAGGTCTGGCCAATGAGATTTACCTAGAAATGAAGTATGCAACTATTATCTGTGTCCCTAAAGGAAAGTAACATGCTCTTCATCATCCTTTCTTCCTTCCTGCAGGATAAAATATAGATGTGATGGCTGGAGCCAAAGTGACTATCCTAGGCCATAAAAGTGGCCTTGGATGTGGCCAAGACCTCGGCAATAGAGGTCATGAACAGTTAGAAACATACCGTGGATCACTGTGCAAGCCCTGCCTTTTTCTTCCAAACTCTCACATGATTAAGTTATCGCTATTTCAGGGTTTTTTGACACTCCAGCTGATCTCAATTCTAATTAATTATCACCTACAGCAGGGGTCTAGAACACAAATACAGCCAGGAGCCAGGTAGGCAGCATAGCTTAGTGATGTCTTCAGGGAGCAGGAGGCAAAGAATGAGTTTATTCATTCATTCATTTTTTTTTATGTATTTAGTCATTCAGGTTTTTTTCCTTTAACAAGTATTTATAAAGCCCCATTATGTGCCAGGCACCCTTAGGTACTGGAAAGGTAATGAAAAATTCTTAGAGGCGATCTAGTCTGGTTGGGGAAGACATTTCAAACAGGGTAAATATATAAAAGTGTTATGGAGATTGTAATAGTTGATGTACAAATAGCTGTAGAAGCACAAAAAGAGATTGAAGTTAAGGAAATATCCAAAAACAAGAACTTCAAAGAGAAGGCAACTTTCCTCCCAAAAGATGACTGAAGAAGGAAATTCCGAATAAACAAAAGTTAGGAGAATTCACGTTCCTGCTGTTGCAATTCCCTTCCCTTTCAATTCCTTGCAAACAGTTTGGTAGAATAGAGCCTAGGTGGGCTTCATCCAGAAAGCAATGAGGGAGGGGCATGTTTACAGCAGAAGAAACTCCAGGATCTGGTAGGGTAGCTCCACAGGCTTTTGTTCTCTCCGAGCCTTCTACAGGGTTCGATAACACCTGAGAATCCCACTTCCTACTCAACAGCACCACACTATATAAGGCCTGCTGTTTAGGGACTATGGACAAGTCAAAGATCTGACACATAGTAGGTGCTTAGTAAATTTTGATGTAGTAAGAAAAGGCTTTTTGTGTTTCTGCTATTCTCCTGCTCCAATGCCCCAAGTAAAAAGTCCTGGAGTTTTGGGTGAGATTAACAGTATGTAATAATCCAGTATTACACAAGTCTAACTGATTTGATCAGAAACTGGGTGTCAACAACTCCCTTGGCACTGCCTTTGTGGACCCAGGGTACATCAGTCCTGCCTGAGGAGACTTTACAGTAACAGCATCAAGTGGCTTACCTGCATTTTCACAGGCATTAGAAGAGCACGTTTAAAGCAGGAGTTACAAAAGCACAAAGTGCATACATAGATAGTGGCCCGTCACTAACTCTCACTTTGCCCTCATTGCTACTTAGCCCTGGGCCATATCCCTGCTCTAATTTTACTGTGGTCCAGTGGAGTCAGTTCCCAGGGCTGGGCTGGGGAACCGGGATCCCCGAGCAGGTCAAGCCATCCCTGGGCCCCTGGGACTTCCCTTAGGGGCTCAGGGCCCAGCTCCCCACACCACTGTCCTTTTTACTCTTCAAACAGAGCAGCAAATGCCTGCCACAGACTTAGTGTGAATCTTCCTTCCTCTCTCACCCCCACCCTTTTTTTCTTACAATTTTTTTGTGCTCCAAATCGTCCTGAAGACAACCACAAGGAACGCATACCTGACATGTTTTCCCCTCTGAAGTGCTCTCCTCATGGGAAAACTCTCTTCAAAAAATGCCTGAAGAGAATAGAGCAGATCAAGGCCGAGCTGCCTTTGTCAGCCCATAAGGACTTGGAAATAACTCATCCAGCTGCTCATTTCTAAAAGGGGAAAGCTGAGACCCAGAAAACTGGAGTGGGTTGTCTGAAACACACGGAGCATTTCTACAAAATTTTTCAGCAGCGTGAAGTGTGTGTACTTTCCCTCCTTTTCTCGGCCTTCAGCTTGTAAACATGTTTTTTTTTAACACATAAAAGAGTTATCCACCTAGAGCTGTTAACCCCAGGCACACACAGGTCCCCACAGTAAGGGAACAACTTACGGGACAGAGCCATCTGAGAGTGGGTGAGCCTCTTTGGTCCAAGCCCCATCGGGATACCTGAGTGTCTCTGGAAAGCCAGGTGGAAGGAGGGGCTGGCTGGTGGTCAGAGGAGCAGCTGGGAGTCCAGGTGATGGGAGGACTGTGTGGGGCTTTTCCTCCTAGATCTGCAAGCTTTGAACCTCTGGGCCCCAGCAGGTGGGCAGCAGGGTTGGGGGTATTAGCATTTGATTTTCCCACTTTGATCTTTTGTCTTAAATTTTGTGGAAAATCTTGTTGGCTGGAGCCTAAGAAAATGAAGAGGAAAATGTGGCTTCAAAACTATGAAACCCATCTCTTCTCAAGGCCCATGGGTTGTCTCCTAGGATTCCCACGAGCCCTTTCCTTGCCCATCCTGCCTCTCAGTTTTCCTCATCTACAAAGTGGGTGGGTAGGACCTGTCCAGTGAAGTTCAAGCTTCACCTTTTAACAGCAGAACCTCCCCTTGTCCCTTAATACTCAAGCAAAGCTCAGCTGCTCTGATTGAAGCTGGGGATCAGGATCTCTACCTTCCGGATAAACTTGAGGTCCCCTTGCTGAGTGTCATTGGACAAACTTGAAGTCCCTGAGGAAGTCCTGGGAAAGCAATATGAAAACCTCTGGACTAGATGAACCTCTAGGCCCCTTCCTATACCCCTTTATACTTCTAAAGTTAAGTCCTGTGTGTTAGGGAGGGCAGGAACTCTAGTTTTGATATAAATGAACTGACTAAAGGACAGAAATGGCATGTGATTTGCCCAAGTTGCAGAGCAACCCTGCTGATCTTTCTTTCAAATTGTGTCCCTGTTCTGCCTCCATGAGGTGACTGTGCACTCTACTCAAATAGAAGTGCTTAGAGTCCCCAAATATGACACTTTCATTTGTCATGCTCCTCTAAATGCCCTTCCATCTACCTGAAATGCAGCTCATACCCTTGTCAGACTACTGAGTATGAACACTTGTTTTTAAACTGGGCTCAGTGACCCCTTCTCTCTGAAGACTGTTCCAAATCCCACACCCTTTCCTTTGTGCTTGCAGAATGTTCTGGAGATGCTTGTGCTGTAACATGTCACATGGTCACTGATGATTTATCCCCTTGACTCTCCCACTAAAGGGTCATGTGAATTATTTATATTCTCTGGACTTTTCAGGGTCTCTCACACATAGTAGATATTAATAATCATATGTACAGAATAAATAGCTAAAGGAATGAGGGGCATTGTGGGGACTGAGCTGCTGCTGGCCTTTCATCACCACAGCTTCAGCCTGATGTAGCTGTGGAGCGGTTTCCATCTTGCTCTTTCTGGTGTTGCCTGATTTCCTCCTGCATGATATTTCCTAATGTTCAGCTGTAAGGAGCGAAGTTATTTTAAATGTAAGGCTGTCCTCAGATTGCTTAATATATCCAGCCTCATCTGCCAAGGATAGATCAGTGTGGCCAAAACTCAACACCCATGGGGTGATTTCTCCCCAGGGACTTCATTCAGCACAGGTTGTAGGGGAAGAAAGAAACTCTTACTTGTTGTGCCCCCCCCACCTCCCACTATGTGATGGATGCTTTACGCAAGTGGGAGGACCAGGTCCTCCACCCTCTGCATCTCCATCTGGGGGCATTGGGTTTTGGCATGTTATACATCAAGTTATTGCTAACCAGATGATCCCTAATTAAAAAGTTTGTTAGCCTCATGTACGCCTTTCTGAACATTATGGGATAAGAAAGGACAAAGGACTTACCTTCAGAGACCACTTCCAGCTGCAGTAGTGAGTGACAGTGTTCAGAAGTGTCCTAGGTAGGGTCTTGGCTCTACCAGCCCTCTCTTGCTTCCTGCCTGACCTTCCTTGTTCTCTGCCCTCCTCATTTCAAGTGTGAGCTGCCTGATATAGTCTAATAAGTCCCATTGTGTTTATATTAAAGAATTAATAGGACTTGCCAACTTAGACTCAAGGAGCAACAACTCAGGACAGAACTTGCAGATTAAAGCCCAGTAGATAAAGCCAGGAGCCTTCAGAGACAGGATGAAAAAGAAGGAGGAAGGGGGTCTAAGGTGGAAGGGGAGATCTGAGAGTTCCATTCAAGGGGAACTTGTGAGAACTAGAAGAAGACTTTAGGAGAACAATTAAAAAAATTTCTTTTGCACCATCTTCCATATATCTGATGGCTTGGGAGAAACAGATACTCTCTCTGGTGATGGCCTGAGCACTCATGACGAGCATTCACTGCAGGACAAAGAACTGGCTTTGGGTTTCCTCCTGTCATTCTCACAACAGCCCCAGAGGAAGCTGGTTTAGCCCCACTCAGAGCACGAGAGGCTTTTCACCCACAGCCTCTCTCCATCTGGCTGTTTCCCGGAGTCCGGAGTCTTGGGCCAGAAGAGAGGGGCAGGTACAGGACTGGAGGAACGTTATGTTCTCATATTGGAAGAGTAGTCACCCCAATGACTATTTGGGGTGACTGTGCTTCCAGCCCTGAGAAATCTATCACAGAAGGACAGGAAGAGGCACTACCTACAGAAACTTAATTAAGAGGCTGGTGAACTTTCTTAATTCTCTTCTCCTCTGTGCCAACTGCGGTGCTATGCTCTGGGGCATCAGAAGTGAATAATGACATCCCTGCCCTTGCGGGTCTAGAGATCAGACGTACTGCACTTGGAGACTCCTAGGACCTATGTCTCTCCCCATCGATATAATTCAGAACCAAAACTGACTCAGAGGGAATATTCCAGTTCCTTCATGCTTCTACACTCATCCTCTGTTGTCCACTGACCTGGTCGTGATTTTGTCTGAGAGCTGAAACTCTCTGCAGTTTCAGTCATCTGCAGTTGCTCACCCTTACTTTTCCTTCATCTTCTTACTGACTCGCTCAGCTGTGCTTACATTACTCAATTGTATTTACATCGCTGTAGCTTTTTCTGTCCTTGTTTGCCACAGAACCAGCCTGTGAAAGTGCAATTGCAGCAGAGAAGGGAACAGACTATTGTTCCCTCCAGCGATGTTCCCCATTGATTACTAGTGCAAGGGAGGACTCAGTTAAATGAAATAAAAATATAAAATGTATCAAGATTGTGTCAGATATATGGGAGGCACTCAGTATATGACTAATATCATTAGAAATCTCTTTCAAGTTGAGAGTTACCCAGAAGAGGTCCATTATTCAGAAGTCCTTCTTGATTCTCATTATCAAACAGCTCTTTGCCTAGAGCAGCTGAGGTTTGATCCACCTGTTTCCTTGTGCTGTTGGTTTCCCTGCTCAGCGTTTTCATTCCCACCTCCAAACAGGTCTTATCTGCTCCTCCCTCATCACCCAATGCTTACCTTGAACTGTCAATGGGGGCAGAGGAATGTGCATTTCTTGTTAAATTTTAACCACACATTGAGAACAATGTAAGACCATTTATCCATTCAACAAATATGAGCACACTCTGAGTTGGGAGCTATGTTGGTGCTGGGGTATGGAGGTAAGTAAATCATAGCCCCTGACATTCGGAAATGCCAATGTGCAAACAAAGTAGTGTGTTAACTACATGCAAGTGTGAACAAAGTGTTCCTTTGCATTATGACAAGTGTTCTAGACACTCCTTTTAAAATGAAACTCACCTACCCCCCAAAAGGAACCAGCAACAGCTCCCATTTTTATCAGAATAAAAATGTGCACGGCACTTAGGGCAGTTTAGAGAATTGTTGAACAACTGTTAACTCATGCCATTCACCTTCTTCTGTGGGAAAGAGTTCTGTTTTTCCCATTCAATGGGCAGGACCACATGACCTGCTTTGATAGAGGTGACTGTTTAATTTCTAAACCTCGACTTTGAGAAGCATCATGTACATTGTTTGCTCCTCTGAGAGCTTCCAAACTCCTCCATGAAAAAACAAAAACAAAAACAAAACATGCCCCCAATAGGTGCTACTCTCTGGCCTGGGCCCACACTGAGATGTGTGGAATAGACCTGAACTTGCCCCTCAGCCTGAAGCAGAGCCACTGTAGCCAGCTGAAGATGCACATGCAGGAAATCAGTGCTGATTTTTTCATGTGCCGAGATGCTGTGGCTATTTCTGACATGGCAAAAAGCTGAGTAATACTGTCTTTAGGACCCCTTACTCATTATGATGTCACCTGTCCTCTCTAGTCCTGTGTCCCCTTCAGCCGCACCAAACCATTCCCCTGTTCCCAAGCCCACTGTGTGAGGAGTTCCCTCTGCCTGGGCTTGTCTTCTGCATCTACTCATCACTCAAAGCCAGGATCAAATTTGACCTTTTTTCTGACATGCTTCTTCATCCATCTTCCCTATACCCAAAAAATATAAATAAATATGATAATAGTAACACTAATGATAACTTATTCATTCATTCAGTGGGTATTTGCTGGGTGCTGACTTCACGCCAGATCTATGTTCTCTCTGCTCTGTGCAGTCCCCAAGCTCTTTACCCATATCCATCTGAGGCCCTGGTCATATGACATTGCAATTGGCTGTTTAGGAAGTCTGCTCCCCCATGAGCTATTGCCTCTTCCAGGGCAGCGGCTGCCTTTTTCATCTCTGTCTGGGTGGGAGGACAAGCACAAAGTAAATGTCAGTTGAATTCAGTCTCCCTATGAACAGCAGTTGACAGCGTATGAGACCAGTTCCCCGGTTGGGACCCACAGCTGGGGCTGCCGCTGCTCCCACCTGCAGGCCTGGCCCTGTCCCAGCTCCAAACCCAATCTGACCAAGGCAGGAAGTCCTGAAGCATCTTCAGAAGCTAGTCCAATGGGGCTTAGTGTTGATTTACCCTGTTTATTGCCTCATGTGTGAGTCATTTCCCCTACACTGAGCTCAGGATTCTGCTATTTTTTCTGAGTTGAGTCGCCTCTCCATTGGCCTGACCTGGCAGCTGGGCTGTGTTACCATCAGGCTTCTGGGCTGCCTCCCTCACACCCTCCGCCAGCTAAGGTACCTCCACAGAACTCAAGTTTGGAGCTGGGGCTTCTTGCTAGTTGATGCTGATACAGGACTGACCTGTTTGGTCCCAAGTTCTGGTGGCTTCTCCAGTCACTAGGTCCCTTTAGGGGAGGTCCAGTTTTGTTTCTGCCAGCTGCTGCCTGGTGGCTGTGGTTCTGCTCCTGGGCCCCAGCTGTTTTCTAGGGCCTGCTCCCAGATGCCAGACACCTCTGACTTTGACAAATTGACGGTAAAATCCCCACTAGCATTTGGTGACTGCAGCTACCACGAAACACTCAGCTCTTTGAGGGTGGGGATTTCACTCCAGAATATAGATAGGGCCCATCTTATGCATGCCTCTGAAAAAACATTGGATGAATAAATGAAAGGATAAATTCCCAGCCTCAGAGCTCACCTTCCACAGGGTAAGGGAACCAGAGTGAACATAGCATTTGAGACTGCAGATTGAAATCTCATTTTGGTCCCTCTTATTTTCCCTCTATCTAGTCTGCTCCTCTTGCTAATCTGATCCTCATCCTATTGGCCTAAGCCCATCAAACCACCCCAACCTCCTACTATTTTCCTGCCTCCCCTATTTTAGCCAGACCCCTTTGGCACAAGGCTTGTGTACATGGATCTGCCAATGGTGAGGCATGCTCCCACCTGGTGAGTTCTGGGATCCTTGTCTTTAGGTCCTGCCCTCACTGGAAGTCCCTGGTAAGACACACAAGCCATTTATACTCTGTGTCCAGGACTCACCTCTCCATCAGGACTAGAAAAGGCTGTAGCATTGGGCACTTGGCCTATTCTGACAGGCAGAGCGCCTGCCATTAAACACTGCATCCAATTCAGTTGCACCCCCTGCCCCTTCCCGAAGCACCAGGCTGCGATTGATGGTTGAGGGGAGGGGACAGAGTGAGATGTGGACGAAACCAGCACTTCCCTTTTGCTCTCTGATGCCCTGCTAGCAGCCCTGCCTCGCTGCTGAATTCTGAGGCGATCAGAGAGGGAGAAAGCCCAGAAATCCTGCCCCTCCCTGGGTTGCAGATCTCTGTTCTTATAAGACTTTGAAGCAAATATTTCTGCTAAGAACCCTCAATATAAGATCCTACCCAACCCCCCATCCGGAGAAGAGAGCAGTCTGAGACCACCCAGGCAGGAGGAAGACTCCTTCAGAGGGAGGGTAGACCTTTAGATCTGGGACCTGCAAGGAAGGGCTTCAGAGGGACACTGAGGGGTAGAGAGGAGGGGGAGCATTTCTCCTCTGCTCAAGAAACAGCTCTGGCTTTCTTAGTCACACCCAGATCCAGTCTGCTGCCGAGGAACCCCAGTTCAGTAGCCTGGGGCTGGCAGGAAGTCCCAAGGTAGCAAGACCGTGGAAGAAGAGTGTGTAACATGGACAATATTGACTCACACAATCTCAAAATCTCGGGCACTGAAAGGGCCAGAAACACATTGCAATCCAGCCCATCCTCTTCCACATCTCTCATAAGAGGCCATCCTATTTGAGAATACCTCAGGCAACAGAGAGCTCACTACCTCACAAGGCTACACACAGCATCTTCATATATTATATTCTCCCACAAATGTATCTGAAACCTGCTACTATCTCTCTGCTCTTTCATCTGAGCTCCCGAGACCTCAGCTTTGGAAACATCAGAGCACCCTCTCCTTCTCCAGGTAGTCTAATAATCCCCCACTTTACTACACTTGTCTAAAGCAGCCAGAATTCTATTTCTCTTTAAATGGCCCCTTTGGGCTGAGAAGAGTGCCTGATAAATAAGATAATGTTGTGAGTTAGGTCATTGTAACACCCTGATGTCTTCAAGGGGTTTATGCCCCCACTCTAAAAAGAAGCATCACCCCAGCCTTAGTTTGCAGGTTCCCTCCAACTCTGGGTCAGTGCAGGCCCTGTGAGGGCTGAGGGCAGCCCCCAGCCCATGATTCGCCTGTTTCCCCCTCTCCAGGGCTGTGCACACACTTCTCATTTCTAACATCCCTTTGCCACTGGGGCTGCCTTTTTTTACATGCACATTTCACATAAAATCCTTCAAATGAAAACAGGTACTTTTCATTTTCCTCCCATAAACAGACACTTTCTAAATATTTAGACATCTGTATATAATGCCCTTAAACTGTTTGTTCTGAAGCATAAATAGGTATCTCCATGTTTGAGTTAGTGTCTGATATGTTTCTCATTTAAGGAAAAAACATAAAAAATAATTGGAATAACTACAGCCAGGAACAATGCTTACACAGCATGTCAGTGTCTTTTATTGTGTCTTAAAGTAAAAGCCTCAGTTGTCAGAGTCTTTTCCTCCCCATCAGACAGAACCACAGGTCATACTTTTAACTGTTCACAGGACTCGGTGCCTCAGGGAAAGGGGTGCCAGCAAAAGACCCCCTTTTTAGGGCCTGATATGCTAACTAGTTGCACTCACAATGCTTAGGGACAGCATATGGATTCCTCATTCCTCATCCTCATTTTTCATCGAGGGGAACAAATTCCCATTTTACTCCCAAGGAGGGAAAATCCCATCCCTTCTCCAGCCCCTAATTGCTTTCCAAGGAGCAGATTCAATGGGGGAACAAGACATCAGCACATGTAGGTCTACCCTTCTGAGTTCTCTCAACTTGGAGTCTACCAGGAGGGTCTGGGATTGTCCATCCACCTTTAACCAGAACTCAGTGTGGGAAGTTCAGGTTTTTTAGGAGGGGTGTGGAGAAATTAGGGTGCCAGTTTGGATAGAGATCCAAGCTATTTCCTCCAATCAGCTTTACATTCATTTTTTTCATCTCATCTTTCTGACTCTAGTGGCTTCCTTAGATAGTCCGACCTACAATATGAAGAGAGGTGGGATTAGTATTACCCCCAAAGTCTTATTTCCAAATGGAATATTCCAAATCCCTGAAGCTCCCCTCTGACCATAGATAGAATGTTATGTTTTTATTTCATCCTTAAAATGGGGCTTACACAAGGTCACCATGAATGAATGGTGTCCCAGGACCTAACTGAACCCTCCAGGGACTGTCTTCAATAGTCCTGCCAAACTGCTGCCTGGCCTTGCCCGGACCTCCTGGTGATGGGGCATTCTTTCAGGGGGTCGCCTCCTCCATGGTTGATGCCCTGACTGCTCTGACTGCTGGGTATGTGGAGATGGGGCCTTTAGGAGATAATTAAGGTCAGATGAGGTTTCGAGGGTGGGTCTCTCATGATGGGATTAGTGGCCTCATAAGTAGAGATACCGGAGAAGTTGCTCTTTCCATTTTCACAAGGAGAGGTCACATGAGCACACAGTGAAGTGATGTCACCTCAAAGCCAAGAGAAGAGACCTCAGAACAAAACCTACCTGACTGGCACCTTCATCTTGAATCTCAGCCTCCGGAACTGTGGGACATAGAGTTCTGTTGTGTAAGCCACCTAGTCTAGGGTATTTTGTCCTGGAAACTTGAACAGACTAAGACAGACCCTCTTCATTCATTCTTTCACTTATCAAACATATAATGAAACCCTAGTTATATAAGACACTCTGTCGGGTAATTGAGATTAAAATAAAAATGAGGAAGTTTCCATTTCTGCAGAGTCAGTTTGGAAAACAGACAAAAAGCCAGTAATTTTAGCACAAAGTATACTCCAGTGTAAAGACTACTCTGACAGAGACAGCGAGGACCCAGCAGACGGATCTGTTTGCATCTGAGGCAAGGCCGGCATCTGTGTCCACAGAGGGCAAGGGCAAACCATGCAATCTTGCTTCCAGGGTGGGTCTGATCTCTTCCAGAAGGTGGGGAGCAGGACAGACCATTCCCACAAAGCAGTGTGGGCTTGGGGCCCCCATGCCTGGAGTAGCGCCCAGAATCCCATGAGAGTCCAAACATTTGCAGAGTCAGGGAGCAGGGCCTTTCTTTCTGACTAGGGAGCAGCTGTAGGACAGGCAGTGGTGCCCACATCTCATGCACTCCCTGCCATCTGTCTCTACTCAGCAGCCAGAAGGATCCTTTTAAAGCATTAGATCATGTCACTCAGAGGAAATGTCAAAGTACTTACAGTGGCCATTGAGGACGATACGATCTTGCCTTCATCACCTTTCTGATTGTTCTCTTAATCTCTTGGTCACCCACTCCTCTCAGCCACAGTGGGCTCCTTACTGAAACAGCCCAGGCGTGCCCCTCCCTAGGGCCTCATCATGGGCTGTCCCCTGTGCTGGGGACAGTTTTGCCCAGCCCCCCTCCCCAGGTATCTGAGTGGTATATACCCTCTCCTCTTTAAAGTCTCTGCTGTAATGCCACCTTCTCAATGAGCTCTTCCTGACAGTGCCTTTAAATACAGAACATTTTCACACCAACCCCCTTACTCATGGCTCTATTTTTGTTTTCTCTGAATAGTTTTCATTTTCTAAAATACTTTATTAGTTGATTATGTCTATATGTATTGTTGCCCCTTTCTACCCTACTCTACACAGACGCACAGGAATATAAGCTCCTGGGTGCTGAGATTTTTATCTGTTTTACTTACTGATATACTCATATTTCAATGATCTAGAGCTGTGCCTGGCACAGAGCCAGTACTTGTGATGGACTGAACTGTGTTCCCTCCAAATTCATGTTGAAGCCCTAACCCCCAATGAGATGGTATGTGGACATGGGGCCTTTGAAGCTAATTGTTTTTTTTTTTGTTTGTTTTTTTTTTAAGAAAGAGGGGAAGGGAGGGCAAAGAGGGAAAGAATCCTCGCTGTGCAAGAGATATGTGGGTCAGTTGCCTCTCTCATGTCCCCAGCTTGGGACCTGGCCTGCAACCCAGCATGTGCCCTGACTGGGAATCAAACCCAGTGATCTTTTGGTTTGCAGGCTGGCAACCAATCCACTGAGCCACACCAGTCAGGGCAAAACCTAATTGGATCTAAATGAGTTCATGACTGGGGGTCCCCGTGATAGGAGGGGTGCCCTTATAAGACATGACTGGAAAGCTTCTCTCTCTCTTTTTCTCTCCCTCCCCCATTTCCTCTCCCTTCCTCTCTCCTTCTTTCCCTCCCATGTAAGGGCACAGTATGAAGGGAACCATCTGAAAGCCAAGAAGAGACTCCTCACCAGGGACTGAACTGCCCATCACATTGATCTTTGAAATGAGTTTCATTACCACAGACCTAACATCTTATCTTCCTGAGAGGAACCTTGGCCTCTACTTTCCCATGACCTTATACATTTATTTTAACCCCAAGGGGTATTTGTTGCAGGCTGAGTTTCCAAGAAGGTTGACTCTGAGACAGAGTGTGGCACACAGGATGTTTATTAAGGAGTGCCCTTGGGTTTGACAATTAGGAAAGGGAGGGGAAGAAGGTAGGAGAGGACAGGGGGAGAAGTCTAGCTGTGATGCAGGCCCAATGACAGCCTCACCCAACCCCCTGGGGACTGTGGAGGTGTAGATGGAATGGGCCTTCAGAGTTGTCCTGGGTGGGCTGATCCCGCCAGGCCTTTACAACCCTGCACAGTCAATCACTGAGCATGGGCTCAGTGTGAAGGGGGTCTCTGCAGCTGAGGCAAACCCTGAAGGGACTGACAACTGAAGGCCCATCTGCCTGCAGCACTCCCAGCAATGAGGCAATGAGTTCTTCACTGAAGAGGGAGCTAGCGGGCACGTCACAGCATCCACACTGTGTGCTCTCCAGCCGGCCCTCCGCCTCAGTCTTTCATTCAGTATATTCGTTACCCAAACCCACCTTTGACCCTAGGTTTTGGCCAAGGCCCAACAACTGTCTAGTTCTTCCTGACCCCTCCTCTTGGGAAAGAGGACAGAATCACTGTGTCCCAGCTCCTTGGGTGGCATGATGCTCGGAATGGGATGGTCACTTCAGACCCAAATGCAGGTACCTGTTGGACTTTGGCCATCACTCGCTGCTTAGAAATTATAGCTTTGTTTACTAGCTGGAACCTTCTTGGACAGCTAGGTCCAGCTAGGATAAAGCTTAATTTCTATAACCGTGGACTATGCATGGGGTCACCTCTCAGGCCACCAAGCCTGCACAGCCAACTCAAATTTTTCAAATCTTGTCTCTGTTTAATGGGGTTGATTCTGGGTTCATTCTTTCCTCACCATTTTTTACAAAACAATAATAATATCAATACCTCTCATTTCAGTGATACCTTAGAATATATAAAAGTGCTAGACCACCCATTTAGAGCAACCTTAGGGGCAAGCATCACTGCCATTTCTCTTCTCTGTCTGAAGTTCAAAGTGACACAGTGACTGGGCGTAGCCCCACCAGTGGAGTTGGGGTGAGAGCCCAAGGGCTTTGACTCCCTGCTACCACAGTCGGCTCAGCTATGCATCCTTTATGTTCTCCTCTCTCCTGTCTTTTGCTCATTGCCCTTCCTCTCAGCCTTAGCAGCACACAGAAGCTCTTCTGAAGGTGCCTGGACTAAATAAAAGGACGAATTATTTTTCAAGATCAGCAGAGAGGGGTTGAGGATGGGTATTTCAATGGTCAGTTACACTCAAGAGAAAAGCCCATAGAAAGCCTTGTTTTATCCAAAGGAAAGACTCCAAGGTTGTAAGACTTTTGAAACAGGCCAGTAGGCCCCTCCAGGCCCCATTCAGTAGGCAACCAAGCATGACAGGCAGCAGTGTGATGTGACGAGGGTGAAAGAGTTTTCTAGTAAGTCAGACTTAAGTTCAAACTCCATCACTTCTTATTTAGGCTTTGTGACTTCTCCAAACCTTGGCTACCTCATTTACTCTATGAGGTTAATATTGCTTACCTTCTAAAGCTTTCTATTCATTCAAATAATGTGTGAAGCACTGAGCCCAGTGCCTTGTGTCAATATTCAGTTGTTGCTCAGAAAATGGAAGTTCCCTCTCTTCTTCCTTTAGCTGCCCTCCTCCAGCTGTGGCTGGGAGAGGTGATGAGAGTGAGTTCAAATGGGAAGAAGGAAGGAAGAGCAAGGCATGCTAAGACATTATGTGGAAAGAGCTTGGTGTCAGCTGTGGAAGGGATAGCAAGGTCAGGGTAGCTGTGTGTCATGAGCAAAAAGGAGAATGGCACAAACTGATGTGAGCCATTGGGCAGGTACTAGGTCCCATGGAGACCTCTGCAGGCCAGAGCATGGTGCTTATTCTCAGTGCAAGGAGAAGCATTGGAGGGTTGGGAATAGGGGAATGATGACTTGATTACCTCTTTAAAGGCCTTATCTTTAAACACAGTTATATGCAATTACAGGCCTTAGCTGAGGACCAGGGTGGGAGAACACAATTTATATTTTGTATCTAGCATCAGGGTTATAATCTATTATACATGAGGGGGGGTTTTTTTGGTGTGTGGGGGACACTATTAATTCCCTATTATTTAGTTAGTTGAGCTAGTTAGTCAATCATTCAATCATTTTGTAGATTGAATAATAAAGCAAAAATAAATTAAGTTTCTAATTTTTCCATATCACACAATGTAGTATTGGGTCCACATCATCAGGAATTCACTATAGATTTGATGGATAGATTCAGATGTTTGGCATGGTCATATAAACAAACATATAAAGAAAAGCTCCTCTTTTGGTCTCTATCCTTTGGTGCCACATCCATCATGACTGTGTCATGAGACCAAGATGGACTTTCATCCATGAGTTTAGAGCACACACAAAATCAAAAGCTGAGTCAGAATATCTTACCTAGTGTAAGAGCCTCCCGCATGGCCCCTCTGGCCTGGAGCCTGCAGACGCTGCTGGAGTGGCACTAGGGGTGGAATCCATCCCCTTAGCAGGGAGGCCGTTCCATGCTGTGCTGAGCGTGTGAACAGCAGGGCTAGCAAAGTCTGATGCCCAGGATCCAGGGCGGGGAAACTGCTTGAGTAAAAGTATTGGGGTTGGGGATTCTGCAGGTCTATAAAGAGAACAGCATCACTCATTTCCAGCTGATTTCCTCTTTGTAGAGACATGGGGGCCGGTATTACCAGATTTCCCCAATTTTCCACAGGACCCAGAAATCAGGCTTATAATATGGAATCTCCTGAACCTAAGAATCTGATAGCTAATTCAAACTAAACACAAAAACAAATAAGCAAATGATCAAAGTAGTGCACAGGCCACCAAAGCATATTGGTAGGTTAGATATTGTTGGGGGTCACCATTCAGAGACTTCAGCTCAGAACCCCTGCCAGACTGTATGATGCTTCTGTGCAAATTAGAAAAAGCACCCCCTTGAGGCCATTGCAACCCTAGAGGTGCAGTCTGAGGAGCAGAGTAAGGCTTAGGTTCCAATCCTCACTCATCACCTCAGCTAGAACCTCTGAGCAATACACAAAGTACCCAACTATATGCAGTTTATAGGCCTCTGTTTTAACTATTATATTGAACCTAATCACCTTACAGTTCACATCCATTGGTCCTTACTTCCACCAGTTACAAAAACCCACAGTGTCCTCGACTCTCCCATTTTTATCTTTTCTACTACCAATCACATTTAAAATTACTCATTCAATGTTTGTCTTTCCAACTTAATTATAAGCTCCAGGAGGTCAGGAGATCCTTTGTTCCCCAGTCTATCAGCAGTAATAAGCACAAAGTCTCGCATAAAGCAGACATCCAATAAATATTCCTTTGGTAACAGAGGGTATAAAAAATAGAACGAGTTGGCTCCCTCTTTCAGGTGTGAGTGAATCAAGCATGAAGGCAGTTGTTGTAGCTCCTTGATCATCTCTACACTAAATACGTTCAGTTCTTTCAGCTATTCCTCACTAGGCCTGTGTTCCAGCCTCCTCGTCATCTTGGTTAGTTTCGTCAGGACTCAGTTTAGCTTATCAGAAATATTTTGAAAATGTGGTTTCAACACTTGATGCTAGTGACCAAAGAAATAGCAACTGGGTTTACTCTCCCACTTTTCACCTGATACTCATTCAATCCACAACACAGCCTTCAAGGTGGGAATCAGAAACGATGGCTTCTAGAAGTTAGGTGACTTGTCTGATTAAAGTCCCTTTGCTTATAAGCAGAAGGACTAGGATTCAAACTTTAATGGTTTTGACTTCCCAAAGCCATGCTCTTTCTGCCATGCCAGACCTTTCTGTTCCATGGAATTATATTTAACCACTAAGTCAGGGACTTAGGTCCAAATCTCAAACATGAATGAGCCAAGATTTTCCAGGCTTGAAGGGTCAGGGTTGGTGGGTGAGCCCATAGAGAGCAGTGTGGCAGGCCACTCCATCGAAAACCATGCATCTGCCTCACAGAGGCAAGGACGTCTTGGGCCAGGACAGCTGAAAGGATGTTTACAGGAAGAAAACCTGGCGGAGATGAAACCCTGCGCACCCACACACCCTTGATTCCAGACTGCTGTTTATGGCCAGAGCAGCAAAAAGCCAAACAGAAACTTTTTTTTCTCTTCTTTTTCCTGGTAATAGCTTTTGGGATTTATCTTAGGACAAAGAAAAAAGGTTGTTGACCCCCCTTCCCAATCCTCCTCCAAAAGCAACACAGCCCAAAAATCACAAGTGGAAAAGAGGGCATATGAAGTCCAAACTTCTCAACATTTCACTTTCAGCCCACTTTCCAGCTCTGGGTCTTTGGGAGCTGTCAATGACTAGATGAAGTATTTGAGTTTTGGGGGGATTGTTGTCATTCTGTCTCGTTATGAAGGACATTTCCAGACAGCTGGGATAAAAGAGTGAGGCCAGATTATTGTATAGTCCAGACATCTTTGAACAAGATCTCAAAACCTCAGCTGCAAAAAAATTAATGTTTGCAGAACCAGGGAGCATATTTTCTGTTGTTCCCAACCTTATTTTTGTCTTTAAAAAATTTACAAAGAAGACAAGCACATTAAGAAGAATTGGAGAAAAATTTTACGGAAGCCAAGAAAACAAGCTTTACTTCTAGTTCCATCTTCCTGACCCAAATGCTCTGCGTTTGTGTGTGTTTTCTGCCCATCATTTTTCTCTTCTTCATGTAACCAGGTTACAATCACAGTGTTCACATAAGGCTTGTTTAAGTCTACACATATTCAATGATCATTATATTATAAACTTTAAAAAATTAGACTCTATTATCATTCAGAGCTGCATAATGTAGCTTAATTGTTCCTTGACTCCAGCATTTAAACTGCATTTTTATTAATGCATTAGATTGCTATTATTAATATAATAGATTGCTAGTAAATTAATTATTGTTTAAATTTAGTTGTAGTTCTCAAAAATCAAAGCTGTATGACAAAAGAGCCCTTATTTTGTAGAGATACGTAAATTACAAAGGATACTGATTAATATTAAATCCTAAATTCATGGCATTAGAAGGGAATGTCACAGTGATTTCATTCAAAATTCCAATTGATGATGGTCTCCTTTATGCTTATGGTGAACATGTTCCATCATGGGAAGCGCTCTCCTAAGACAGGCAGCCAGTTCTGTCTTGAACAACCAGGATGTCTCTCTATCTGTAACTTCCCCAGTGTAATGGGAACATGAGTCTGTTCTCCTTCCCATGAGAGGGAATCACTCCTCCACTATCCCAATTAAGAGAGGAATCCCCAAAGCCACTTAATTTGTATCCAATCATTCCATGAATATTTGCAAAGGGCCTACTATATATGTCAAACCCTTTAATAGTTCTGGCCTTCATGGAACTTTTATTCTAGTGCAGACATGGTCAGGAAAGTAAAAGACACGTAAAATGAGTACCTGTCCCAGACCTGAGGCTTGGTGAAGGCAGCCCAGAAGCTGAGATGAGAAGGTTGAGCTAGCCAGTCAGAAAGTATGGACAGTGTGTTAGAGGAAGGAGGGCATGCGGACACCCATGGAGATACTACTCAGAGATGCTGACCCAGAGACATAGGCAGTGCAGGTCTTCCTTGTGCACGTTATGATAAAGCTTCTGGGGATGACTCTCCTGCTAATTAAAGAAGCACAGAATATCCCAGGACTAAGGAACCAGGGAAATTCTCTAGATCTCTAGTTCCCAGAATGTGAACTGAGTAGTATTAATCCCTTAGGTGATAAAAGCTATGCTGGGGGAAAAAGAGACTTTTATATTCAAATATATTCTGGCAACACAAGATTAAACAAAGAGAAACAGATGTTTTCATTGCAGCATTATTTTTGGAGCCTTTCGTGGGCATATTAGCACTGCTATTCTCTAAGGAATGTCATTGCCCGCAGGGTTTCCAAACATAGTTTACCTTGAAATCATTGTAAGTGAAGTATTTAATGAGATTAAGTTTCCCTGGAACCTTCTTTGGGAAATGCAGATACAGACCAATCCTGGATTTTTACAGATGAGGAAACTGAGACCTAGAAGGGTAAAATAACTTCCCCCAAAGCACACAGAGGATGAGTTAGAACCACAACCAAGTTCTCTTGACTCACAGATCATTGCATGCTGTAACGAACTTTAATGTCTCACAATGACCAAGCTAATGTCATCGTAAGTTGTTTTTCAGTGTGTGCTAAAAATCCACAAAGGACCCATTACATTGTGCATTGCACATATCGGGTTGGCCGAAAAGTCTATTTAATATTTTATGTAAAATAAAAGACGCATTTTTCATTTTCACCAATAACTTATTGATTTGGATATTTTGAGTACGTTGGCTATCTCTTGCTATTGGCTTCTAGTGGATAGAGGCCAGGGGTGCTGCTCAACATCATTCAATGCATAAGACAGCCCCACAGCAAAGAATTATTTGGCCAAAATGTCAATAGTACCAAGAAACATCACAAACCACTTTTCACACATTCCATCGGTCACAGCACCTTGTTCATATTCTGTACAAATCTTTTTTTACGTTTCAGTTGTTTTTACCATTCTTGAAATAATAAAGCATGACATGCCAAAATGTTGTATATCTTCTTCCATCTTCAATATTAAAATGGCTACAGAAAAATTCACCAGTTTTGATAAGTTTTTTTAAAAAATGCACACTGATATGACAGCTGTCACAATAAAATCCAACGAAATTGTTTCAAATGAAGTTAAAGACAACTAAGCACTACTAGAGCCATTGTACAGAAAAAACATAATGGACTTTTTGGCCAACCCAATATCATGTAATGCCCACCACCGCCCTGAGAAGTTCTGGTTTGACTGCAGAGAATTTCGTTAAACATCCAACCTGGACTTACCCCTATGCCTGCCATGGGGGCCTCTTCCCAAAATCCTACCCGTCCCTGATGGCTGTACCTGAGCTCTACATCCCATCAGATCCTTCCTCCATGGACTTGCTGTTCTGATGTCATTGTAAGACTGGTGGCAAATGGGCCTTGGATTCAGGAGATTTACAAGTAAAAGGGGACTGCAGCTGTCATCCAGTGTGATTCCTCTGCCAATAGAGAAGCAGTTCTCTTCTATGCAAACTTTTCCAGGAATGGGGAGATCACTACCTCAAACCATCCTGGGTCTGGATGGATTCCAAAATGAGCAGTTGTATGGGCTCATTACAGATGCGTAGTCAGAAACCAAGCAAAGAGCTCCCCTTCCACCCTAGAAGAGAGAGGCTGTGCAGAACTGTGCAGCCTCAAACATCACCACTTTCTCTCTCCCTGGCAGCACTGCAGAGCTGATGGCGGGAAGCTGACCTGAGAGCTCAGCGCTGGCAGCCAACAATCATCTTTTCTGACTTGAGTAGCAAGGTGTTTAAGATGATTTGTCTAAAGAGAAGCAGCTCTGGATTTGGCTTTGATTGCTCTTAATTCTCTTAATGAGGAAATCTATAAAGAGAACCTGGAGGAAGAGAGATTTTTATTGACTTCCTTTCTTTTTTAAAAAAATGACAACAGGAGACATAATGAAGAGGAAAGGGGGCTTTTTTGTGGGTGCCGGGCCTGTTTCTTACAAGAAGAGGCTGGCTGAGTCCCAGCTCCCCAGGGAGGAACTCCTGAGAAAATGAGGCAGTGGGGGAACAATAAAACTTGTAGAGAAGGACATGTGTCTTCAGAGGGAAGCTGGCAGCAACTGAGGGAACAGAGAGCTCCTGATGAAATCAAGATTTGCCTGTGGGTTAGGCCTGGGGCCCCCGCAGGGGAGGGGAGGGGGAGCCTTGGTGAAAGAATCTTCCTTTTGAAAACATGGGAAGCTTACAGACACCATGAATTTGCACTGTGTCTTATTCATAACCTAATCATCACACTGTGGGAGGTGGCAGTAGTCCTGGCAAGGGAAGCACCAAGGGGCAAAAGTGAGGCGTGTCTGTCCATTTGTCTGTCAGCAGCTGGTGTGACCAAGCCAGCATGGGGCCCTGACTCTGTGGGCATTATTGTTTGCTTCTCCAGTGCCTGTGGGTTCTCACCTTCCTGGCTGCCCTCAGGACCCATTCCCAGAACAAGGTCATGCTCCCACAGGCCCAGGAGAAAGCTTTTAGCTTCTAGTCCTGGCCCAGCCCTTGCTGTCCTTGTCACAGGCCCAGCCTAGTGGGACATTTTGAGCCAAGGAAATCAAATGACTGTCTAATGGATTCATGGACTTGTGGAATGTTAGGGCTGAAAGGCACCTCTGGGGTAATTAATTTCTTGACTAATTGACAGAGGAGGAAACTGAAGCACAGGGGAAAGAAGTGATTTGCTCAAGCTCCCATGTTTGACAAGAGCCAGAACCAGGTGTTCTGGGTCTCAGGTCAGCCCTCTTTCCTCATGGCAGAACAGGACCGGGTATAAACAATGAGAGCTGTGCTGTCTTCTCCTCACGTACCCCCAGGCCACACAGCCACCCACAGTGACACACCCTCAACTGGACCTAGGGGAGAGGGCTGTGACAACAGAGCTGGAATCTGCATTAGGTAATCAGACCTACCTTGGGTGGCATCTCAAAGCAGGGAGACCTAAAACATTAGATCATTATCAACATCACTGTTGGATGGCTTTCTGGCTTCCCAATATGCACTTTTCTTTTTATGCTGTGAACTTCTAGTGTAGAACCTTCAAGAAGCTCTTCATTGCCCGGCATATTAAGCTTCTGAATCAGTCCAAGTTCAGTCAAGAAAACCGAGCCTCTATGACATTTGTCAATAAAGGGGTTCATATTGGAATTAGGACTTACACAAATATAGGAACAGGTGGGGGAACGAAGATCTAGAAGGCTACCATCAGGTAATCAGGGAAACGTTCATTGGAGTGAATTCTAATGAACTGAAGTAGGAAGGGGTCTGGAAGCCTACTGTGTCTGACCTTATGACCTTTGAAAAGAAAGACCACTTCATTTCCACCTTCTAAAACCCATGCATCTTCTCACTGGCAAACTAACCCAAAAATCTATAGGGAAGGAGATTCATCCTGATAAGAGCTTGGTGGTGATGCTGCCAAGATTAATAATAACCAGTCTGGTGCAGTCTTAGTTCTACAGCTTGATTTTAAGAGGCATTTACAGTTCGTGCCCTCCAGTTTGCTACCCCTCCCTAGACAAAGGGACATAGAAGCATGGTGCCCTATGCTAGCCATATGTGTGTGTAGCTGAGATTCTCACAAATATCAGATGGGGTCATCATTGTAGTATCCAGGTAGAGAGTCTAAAGTTAGCTCATTGAATCCTAGTGGATCAAAATGAGATAAAAGGAGCCAAGATGGGCCCAGCCAGAGAGTGACGGTGGTGTGAAGCCACAGGTCTGAAACAGATTTTCTAAGCCAGATTTTGGTTGCTGTCAGGATTGCTTTAGATCAGTAGTTCTCAACATCGGAATCACCTGGGAGCTTTACCCGCTACCAGTGTCCAGGCCCCAAGCACCTGAGTCTTGATAGAGTACGAAAAACATGCTCTCAGCTGATAGTGGGGATGGTGGGGTAGGAAAGGTTGACTAGGACAAGTGCAGAATGAAGAAGCTTGGTATAATTTTTAAGAAGATGCTAGAAGAAATGGAGCAAAATGAAGTTAAAGATCATGAATTTGTAGATCACCAAAGTTTGTGGTTTTTCTCCAACATTGTTCAGCTGCACAAGTGGAGAAGGTGAGTAAGTAGAATGGGAAAGAGATGTAGAGTTGGAGTTTTGTCAAGGAGATAAGAAAGGAAGATAGAAGGGCAAGAAAGACTTGAGGGTGCCTTTGAGGAAGCAATTGCAAGGACCAACCATGGGATCTTTGCTTGACAGGGAATTAGGAGATAGAATGGGGGGACCAAGTGACAGTCTGTGCTGGTGGACTGAGAAGGAGGGGATGAGCTTGCTGGGGAGAATGGAGAGTGGTGGTCAAAGTAAGAAGCAGGGGAGACACTTTTCTGAGGGAGCAGTTCCGGGCGATAAGATGTGGCTCTGAAGCAGTGCAGAGAGGATGATACAAGGAATCAGGCTGGCCCAGAATTTACGAAGCTAGGTTGTTTGGTAGGTGAGATGTGTAGATATTGAACATTTGTGAGGTTATGGAATAGAAAGCTTGTGATCAAATCTCCAAATCCTCAATAACAGAAAGCAAGGGCCTGGAAGTCAGCAGGTGACAACTGTAGCTGGAGGACATGGGTCTCAGAGTGGATGCTCTTAGAGTGTCTGGCCTCAGCCAATGAATGGCATGTGAACTGTGTGGAGCTAACTGACCTTGCCCATACCCCAGACGTCAGCAGCTGACAATGTGTTTGGTACAAAATCAGCTATATCTGTAAGCCCTCATTATGTGCCAGGCCCTGTGTCAAGAGCTTAGGAAAGTACAAAGATGAGTCAACCCTGGACTAAAAAGGTTCTCTTATTCTTGAACCATATTTTCTTTGATAACCCTTTCTCTGTTGTTTAGTCGTTTTACTCATTTATATCAGGCACATTTTGCTAAAAGTCATCATTTTATTTCTTGTTATATCTTAAAGCATAACTTGGCCAGGGAGGGAGGGAAGGAGTTGTCATGTGCTTCTCCAGGCTGGGATTTGCAGTGGAGAGTGGGTGACACTCCATACTTTCTTTACTGTCTTAAAGCAGGATGACAACCAACCAGGAACCCACACCTCCTAAAGAACCCAATTTTGCCTGTTCCATCTCAGTCATCCAGCCTCCAGGATGTGCACCTTATATAAAATATTGTTAAAATGGGTTCTTCTTTCTTAATTTGAGCTGAGAACAATACAGACGGTCCCCAACTTGCCATGGTTTGATTTATTGATTTTTTTTAAGTTTATGGTGGTACAAAAAAAGTATGCATTCAGTAGAAACCATATTTTATATTTTGGATTTCAATCTTTTCCTGGGCTAGTGATATACCATAAAGATATCCTGTTGTGATACCAGGCAGCAGACCAACTGTAAGTTAATCTAAGTGTTGTGAGCACATTTAAGGTAGGCCAGGCTGAGCTCTGATGTTTGGTAAGTTAGGTGCATGAAATGCATTTTCTACTTATAGTATTTTCAATTTATGAGAGGTTTATCAGGGCATAATCCTGTTGTAAGTCAAGGGGCAACACTCCAAGGTGAAGTGAGAAGCCATAGAGCAGGACTTGCAAAAGGTATACAGATGAACTAAGATATATTTACCTCTTAATTCTCACCTACAACAAAGGCTAAAATGAGTTTAGATATGGATTTTGTTGAGGAGTCTCAGCTCTCTAAGGGAGAGATTTGGAGGGTACTACCAATTTACCTCAAATCAAAAGAGGGAAACTTCAAAAATGACTGGCAAAACTTACTATGTGTCCTCTGGGCATGGGGTGGGTAGTGGGGGTCTTTAGTGGTGTGCACATATCTAATAAATCTATAGGGCCAGATATTATGGCCAGGTGGTTGGCCCCATGGAGGAACAAAGGAAAGAGCTCTATTTGGGGTAACTTCTTTAGATTTGAAGAGACAAAGAAAGCTGGATCTCACTTGGGCCTGTGTGAGGGTTCATCTTAGGTCTTACCCAAGAGGACTTAAAGGGATGAAGAGACCTTAGTGAAAACAAACTAGGGATACCACCAAGTGTCCCAAGGCTGCAAAAGTGTAAACAACCTGCTGGAAGGGAGCTTCGTCATCAAGGCGGCTACAATGAGACCTCCAGTAGTGAGGGTGGGATGAGTTCTCTGGAGAGCCCAACTGCATGCCCTCACTCAACATGCCCACTAAGGTGAGAACTCGCCTGCTTCTCTTCCTTCTCCTGGATCACCATGCAAAGCAAGATGGCCATATGCAAAAGCAAGAGGGGGAAAGAAGAGGAAAAGCACTGAATGGGGAAAGCAGAAGTGACTACCCATTCCTGCCCCCTCACTGTAGTCCTCCCTTATAGCAGACCCAAGATGAGAGAAAGAGGAAGGTCAGAACTGCAAATCTACATTGAAAATTTCACTATAATGTGAGATTGCGCATTTTAATTTGTAAATCGAGAATATGTTATGAGACTTCAAGTGACTTGTAAACTTTTTTAATTATCTAAAAGTATCCAGAAAATTCAAGGGATAGCCCAAGTTTTCATCCAGGGGCAGAGGAGGAACTGGTCACACACCAAATAAGCTTAAAGAAGAGTAAGGAAATAAAAACGTAAGTTGATTCCTAAGGGTTACAAGGAGGACTGAGGAAATTCTGAGAGGATATTGGTACATGCACCATCTTGAGGGTGGAGATGGGTTCATGACCTTCCCAACCAAATTGCAATATTGGTATTATAATTTGATTTTGTGGATGAGGAAAACAAAATTCAGAGAAGTTAAATAAGTTGCCTAACTTAAATAGCCAGCTACTGACTGTTGCATATCCAGCCTAAAATCAGGTTCTATACTCCAGGATCCAGACTGTTTCCACCACTCAGTTGGCCTTCATAAGTGAGTGGAAAAATCTCTAAATTCTTGAAACTATATTAGGTTTTTTTATGGGAGTGTTTAGAGTTTAGATTAAAAATCTGATGGCAACACAAAAGAGCACAAGGTAAAATGAACATAAGAATAGAGTGAGGCTGGCGCGGCTTAGTTGGTTGGAGTGCTATCCCATAATTGAAAGATTGAGGGTTTGATTCTCAGTCAGGGCACACACCTAGGTTAGGGGTTCAATCCCTGGTCTGGGTGCCAATGATCCCTGGTCAGGGCACATACAGGAAGCAACCAATCGATGTTTCTCTGTTACATTGTTTCTCTCTCTCCTTCCTCCCCGCTTCTCTCCCTCTGAAAAGCATGGGGAAAAAAATGTCCTTGGGTGAGGATAAACACACACACACACACAAATAGAATGAGTAATTGCAGGAGAAATGCACATTTGTATTTAATACGATTTTACTTTCTCTTTATAAAGCATCAACTTGCAATAATTAGGTTGTAGTTACAGACAGCTTGGAAAAGGATGTTTTGAATTAACGGCTAAATTGTCAGATTTCTTTGTGAAGCATTTTATTGTTTGGTACAGTTGGAGGGAATCAGTCCTCAGGGAGCCCCATTTGTCATTCATTTCATTCTGCTGAACAGATGACTTGCTCACAAAGCATTTCTCCTTTCTCTTCTCTCCAGCCACACTTCCTTAGTCCACCAGGACTGTGCACAGAACTTTAGAACTGGGGAACGGCTGATGTGAGCTTTGGCCCATGCAGGAATCCTACTTCAGTTCCCCCAACATGAAGTCATGCAGACCCTGCTTGATCACTTACCATGATGGGGTCAGCATAAAGTCATAGAAGTTTAAATGCAAGCTCTTCCCTAGCTCTTTACTAGCTCTGGTACCTCAGAGAAGTTCCAGAACTTCTGTGACTTTCAGTGCCCTCATCATATAACCTTTCAGAAACAGGTGAGGACTTCATGACCAAAAACACACAAAATGCCTCATATAGACCCTGGCTCTTAGTAGATGCTCAATAAATGGCAGTAGTCCATTTCTCTGTCCCTTCATTGTTGGAACTCTTAAAACGGTGTGGGCATATTTTCCTCTGTATCTTTCTAGGTCTCTGACCATGAAGATCACTCTTCCTTATATTCACCCTTTAAATATTGGCAAACAGCTCTCATGGCCCCTTGGCCATTTTTTCTTTTACATTAAACAGCCCTGCACTCATCAGCTCTTTCTCACAGCATGGTTTGTCATCCCCTCTGTATTCTGGTCTCCCTGATCTGAATCTGACCATTGCCAGTGATCCTTGTACAGTGGCATAGTTCTAAACAGAAGAGCAACTTATCTTTGCCCACCTTAATCTCAAACTCTCTCTTCATGTGTCACTGATTCATCTATTCAGTGATGGCCTAGGGTAAGAAAGGCCTTCCTATTGAAATCAGTCTAGATGCAAGAGAAGATATTGAGAAGAAGACCCTGATAAGCCCCTACATCTTACCCCGGATCCCCATGGCACCAACCCTCCCTGTCCTGTTAAATAGGGGAGGACCCACATTACCTCCTTTGTATCTTGATGATAATTTAGGGATAATTTTACTTCTCCAAGGGCTTCTGAGTTCCCAGGACACATGAGAAAAGTCTGTGGATTTTTTCCACAATGTTTTTGATTCCTTATAAACATCAGAAGTTATTGCCAAAGAGGTCAATTGTTGGGGCACCAGCTAAAGTGGGTCTCTCCCCATTCCCATGCCAATTATTGATGCATTTGTAAAAAGCTCAAGCAATGTTCAAAATCATAAATATGGGCTGAAGACTTTACTGTGCATCCCAAGCATCTGAATACATAAAGACATTTGCGATAAACTGGGGGTAATTCTGAGATTTCAGCAGCTCTTACTCTAATCTCTGATTTATTTATTATTGAAAATCAAAGGTCCTAAGTACTCTATGCCAACGAAGTCTCTAAGCCAGGCCTTTAAATGTGTAGACTTAAAAGAGAGTTAAAGGGAGAGGCGTGTAATCTGGCATCAACTCACGTCTATAGGTTCCAAACCAGGCCAAGGAGAACTAGGGCTGGGCATTAGGAGGCGACATGTTTCCCACCCTCACCAGCTTGCTTCAAAGTCAACTCACCCATTGTGAGTGGTAAGTAGATACAGAGAAAACACACAGAGCTGTAAGCACTCTGCTGTAGTATCCACTGCCTTCTTTCCTCCGAGAGCCGAGAGACGGGGTCGGGAGGATGGCAGGGGTTTTCATGCTGCACTTAAAGGGAGTGGAGACTCCTCATCGCAAATGGTATCTTGCAAACTCAGGGGACTGATAATTTTGATCTTTCTTCAAAATCAGTGCTTAAGTGTCAAAAAAAGCTTACTCATTTAAATCATTTCAGAGGTGAACACTAACCTGAATTAAAGACTGGCTTTTGGAAATGCTCTGATAATGCCTAATGTACTTTGAAAGAGAACAACTGTCCTTTTGTTTTCAGGATGAGAAAGAAAGAAGTGCTCCTGCTGGCCCCTCACTTTGGACACATGCTGAAGCCCAGGACCGGGATGGGGAGGATATACTGATCTGTCACACACAGAGTAAGCCAAGTGGCTGTTAAACCTATGGAATTTGTTGGGTTACTCCAAGGCCATTGAGCCCAAGGCAAACTCCCCCCACCACTTCCTACGCCAGGATCTCTAATGGGAGTTGCCTTCCTTAAGTACCATTTTAAAAAATCTTTTAAAAAAAATCTCCCTTAAACTTAAAACATTAGTTTTAAGGGGAGGCTGGGGAGGGTGGGAAACATTCATAGCAGCACAATTTACAATAGCCAAGTGCTGGAAGCAACCTAAGTGCCCATCAGTAAATGAGTGGATCAAAAAACTATGGTATATTTACACAATGGAATACTACACAGCTGAAATATAAAAGGAGCTCCTACCCTTCGAGACAGCATGGATGGAACTGGAGAGTATTATGAAAGGTGGAATAAGCCAGGAGGTGAAAGACAAATACTATATGATCTCACCTATAAGAGGAACCTAATCAACAAAACAAACAAGCAAGCAAAACATAACCAGAGACATGGAAATAAAGAACAAACTAACAGTGACCAGAGTGGGGGGGAGGGGGATAATGAGGGAAAGAAAGGGAAGTGTCATCAAGGAACATGTATAAGTGACCCATAGACAAAGCCAAAAGTGGGTAGGATTGAGGGTGGGGGTGGGTGGGGTGGGGAAAAATGGTGGGAAAATGAAGACAACTGTACTTGAACAATAAAAAAAGAAAAAATTATGTTGTCTTAGAACAAGCTAACAGATGCCTCATAAGGGAACAAATTTTCTTTGAGCCCTTCCTCTTTAACAGATATTTTATATATGTTCTCAAAATTATTCCTTATAAAGTCCAACCATATAAGTTTGAACTGATTTCTCCCCTTTTTTTACTGATGAGAATACCAAGATACAGAAAGTCCCAGAGTGGTTTACCCCCAGTCACAGGGCTTGGTCACTCAATCCTGAATGATTTCCACCAGACAGTGCTGGTCAGTGGTGTCCTGCAAAGGCCTGGATCCCAGGGGGAGAAGAATTTTGGAGGAATCTGTACTCACCAGTTGTGAGGTCTGGGGCAAGTCATTTTGCCTCTGCACCTCAGTTTTCCCATTTGGAAAAGAAAGTCATTCCTTACCCTACAGAGTTTCTGTGATGGTCAGACAAGGTGACATTTAAGACCATTCTGTGCATGTTGTGAGTATGTATGGTTGGTGCTCGATTAAGTAAGCTGACTCAGATTTGGGCTCCAGACACTAATTTCAGTGAGGAAGCTGGGAGGCAGCCACACAAAACAGGTAGGAGGCCTAGTGAGAGAGAGAAAGCCACCAGAGGGAACCGATATAACTGGAGAAGCAGACCAGATGCTGTCTTACCACTTTCCCAGCTTGGCAGAGACCAAATACCCTGTTGTGTGTGCTGTCCAAGCAAGAGCAAATATGGATGCCCTATCTACTTTTAAATTTTTAAAAAGGATTTTATTTATTTGCTTTTACAGAGAAGGAATGGAGACAGAGAGGAAGAGAAACATCAGTGTGAGAGAGAATCACTGATGGGTTGCCTATCTCAGGCGCCCCGACTGGGGTCCAAACCGCAACCCAGGCATGTGCCCTGGCCGGGAATCGAACGGGCGCCCTTTTGCTTTGTGGGATGATGCCCAACCAACTGAGCCACACTGGTCAGGGTGCCCCCATCTTCTTGACTGTATTTCTCTGGTGAAAAATCCCATTGCTGTCTTTATGGCAAACTATAAAAAACTATTTTTGTTCCTCGTTTATCTAAGAATAACACAATCTCCTCTAAATAGATATTTTATTATGACCACAATTAAAGCTGAAAGCAATTTCATTGTCCCCCTTTGAGGTCCTCGGAAACAATTTCAATTTCATAATAAAGTGAGGCAGCCGGGCGTTTGTGCCTTAGAGCCAGCAGATGTGGGCGTGACCCAGGAGTCGGAGCTGGGTCTGTGTCGGGGTCTCCCCCAAGCCTGTGCTCCAGATGGCTGGGAATGCATTTCAGAAGCCATTCGCTGCGCTCTTTCTCAGTGGGCTCTGGCTGTACAGGAAGGCAGAGAGCACAGGTTCACTTCATTTGGAAGCAGGAAAAGGAAAAATACCCATGCAGGAGAAATCTGGAGCTTCAGTGGATTCCAGGACACAGTAGGGTTGGAGGACTTCCCAGAGAGGGAACCGGATCAGTGCCACGTGGAGGGGTTCTTCTCTTTGCTGCCAGCTCCTCAGTAAGGCTCCACCTGTAACTCCATCCTGGAGAATGGCCTCAAAGTTCCCACTGCCCCAAGCCAGAAACCTGAGTCATACTAGATATCTCCATGTCCCCACATGCCTTCAGGTATCAAGTCTTCCTTTTTTCTCTCTTGGGTTTGTATTGAATTCACCTCTATGCCTCCACCCACGGCGGCCACCTTTACTCAGACACTATCGTCTCACTCTCATCTGGACCACTAGAGCAGCCCCTGATGGGTCTCACTGCCCCACCTTGCTCCCACCCATTTCTCCTCCATGTTACCAGCTCTGTCTTACATATCAGTCCTCTACTTAACATCCTCCAGTCTCTCTCAGTTACCTTGAGGAGTAAGCCCCAGTTTTTTATCCTGGTATAGAAAACTCTCCATTGTGTGGCTTCTGCTTAGCTCTTGTTTCTTAGGAAGAATTCTTTTTGTGAGCTTCTTTTATCAAAGTGGATCTAGATTATTATTGACATATTTCCCAGCATTTTATGATGAATAACACAGAAAACTTGAAAGTATTGTATGTGAAATTTATATACCCACAACTTGGATATTACAGTTAATATTTTATAGTAGTGTTTGCTTTATCACATATCTGTCTAACCATTCATTCTTTTCTCCATTCATGCAAAAATTTAACTTTGTTTTGGGTACATTTCAAAATAAGTTGTGGATATCAGTACTTTTTATTCCTTAACTTCAGCAGCTGCATCATATAACCCTGGCGTTTGTTTGTGCCCCACCCCTTTCCTCTAAGATGGCCTCAGATCAAAGCATGGATATATTAGGACCAAAAGGTCTGCAAATGAAAAAAGTTAAGCATTAAAAAATAAAGGCAAGATGAGGGGAGAGAAAAAGTGCATCATTCTCTGACTGAAGAAAACAACAGCAAATGAATGCAAAACTACCTCTGAGCTTCCTAGAAACAAACAAATAAAAAAATCATGTTAGGTATATTGCTTTAATCTTCTTACAGAAGGCCTAGTACGGAATATGCTTTTTCATGTCTGAAATTTGTGAGTTTGCCATAGGGGTGGGTATATGTGTAAAGGGCACTTAGTAAAGTTGAAAACAAAACCAACAGAGTATAATGGTTTAGAACTCTGACTCTGAAGCCAGAGAGGTCTTGGGTCCAAATTTACCCAAGTTGCAAGTTTACCACATGTGTGAGCATACACAAAGGCATTGGACGTTAAGATTCAGATTCCTTATCTGAAAAGTGAAGATCTCATAGTACCAAACTCCTCTTGTTCATTTGTTGACTTTAATCAGGTAATGCACATAAATCACTTAACATAGTGCTAGGCAATAGTAAGCAGTCAATAATTGTGGTTGTTATTTTAGCAAAAAAAAAAAAAAAGGCATCATGGAAGGTGAGATTATAACATTAAAGCATAATTTTATAAAACCTTTTCTATTGGTGAACACAAATGATAATGTTCAAATGTTTAGGAACTGTGTGTGTGTATGTGTGTGTGTTTAAATCTTGCTTAGTACAATGAAAGAGCAAGAAATCCTTGAGGAATGTGAAAGATACCATTGATCCATTGATTGCGTATCCAGCAAAGATCCCTGCATTTTTTTGTTCCCTAGCAGAATCCAAATTTCGTCCAGGTAATAGACAAAATGTTTGGCAATGTATTCATTCCCAGGAGTCATTCTGATTTTAAACCAATCATACAAATTTCATTCCTATAAGCTAATGATTGATCTAGAAACAATATTAAGACTTAAGGAGCAGTGTGCTGGAACAAGTGTGCAGAGAAACTTCCTGATAAAAAGAGAAAGAATACTCCAAGGTAAAGGTCTGTCCCTTACTTTCTGTTTTAGATATTGTATAAGGATGTGATCCTCTGCTCCACAGAGCAGCCACTTTGTGACCATGAGGAGAAAGCTAAGAAATTGGAAAGAAGCTGGCCCAAAGCCTGGTTTCCTAATTTCATGTTATATAAGCTGAATGAATATTTTAAAGCCATTTTTAGATGACCATGCTATAATATTTTGCTGCAATCATTCTTAATTAAATATAAAACAAAGAGCTAACATTTCCCTTCAGCTCATCCATGTTGTTTACTAACTTTCTCAGTCCGAAGGGTAGATAAAGGGCTTTAAATGAGTTAGTCCAACATTGTGCACAATCCCCAGGAGCAGATACCAGCATGTGTTTCAGGAACTGCACATCTGAGTAGATCATGGCAGTTGTTTCCCACCACATTTGCAGATTCCCTGCTCACTGAGCTCAGCAAATATTTGGCCAAACAGTTGTAATCTCAAATGGCCCATTACTTAGAAACTCCACTTGGAGACAGACTAAGCTGGTCACCTGTCAAAGGCATTGCCTGGAAGCATCTGTAAAAGCATCTTCAAGAGGCTTTTGTAGTTAGCAGTTCTTGCTATCTGCTAAAACAAAGGCTGAGCAGTTGTGGCAGATAAGTCATGTCCTATGGAGTTAGGGAAATGGCCATTTACTGTATGCTATGTCTTTGCACTTTAATTCATTAATAATGATGTGCAAAACCATAGAAACGAACTGTATATTTGATTACCATATAGCAGGGTTTAGATGGGAAGAATCAAATTCTATTGGGAAAGTTGGGGTGCTGTTTGATATAAATATAAGAATTCATAAGTAAGACCTCTATTGTGTGTTTGGTAACCTATCCCCCAAATCATCATGGAAATCAGTAGGAAGTGGATGATTTAATATGGAGAATGCCTGTGGGAGGGGCTGTGTGCAACCCAGCACAGTTGTGATCTACATCCTCTGCAGGGGATGTGGCAGGGGAAACCAGGGAGGAAACTGACAGATTTATGTGGCACAGACTGCTTGCTCTCCACTGAAATCCATGTCCTCTTCTTCCTGGGCACACGGCGAATGGTATTTCCCAGCAGCCCTTGCTGTTGGCCATGACTGTGTGACTAAGTTCTCACCAGTGGAATATGAATGGAAGTAACATGTTTGTCATTTGCAGGCTTGAGCAGTATAACCTCCCACATGCCTCACTCCATTCTCTTTGTTTCTGTCACTTTGGTGCAGATGAGGAAGACAGCCTGTAAGATAATAGAGTCTCAATATGGAAGAAGGCTGGAGCCCTGAGTTGCTACAGGGAAGAGAGCTGACAACCACCCTGCACACCTACTTGGGATTACCTCGTGAGTGAGAAGTAACAATGCATTGTGTTTGGACTGTTATACATTGCTTAGTTCTATTTGTTGCAGAGGTTTGGCCTGCAGTGAAGGAATACAACTATGTATCTATTAAGTAAAACGTAGGTGTTTTGCTCCCTCTGGAGTCTCATATTTACAATAATATACTTAGGAATACAGGCAACAAGATAAATACAAATAATTTATTTTAGTCTTGGGTAAGGTAATTTCCCCTAGAAACTCACCTTAGTTATATGTATTTGAAAAGCCTGGTAGGAGCAGAAGTGGACTGGGACTCACGGCTTTGGGTTCTGTCACCCCCTACCTGTGAGGCAAGAAGAGGAATATGTTCCCACCTGAGGGCCCAGAAGCAAACTAAGTTGTGCAGGCCGAGAGACTGAGTGATATGATTCCTTCTGTGTCCCCTGTGTTATTCACAAGTCTGCACCACTCATTGCTGGTTTCATTTGAGTTGTGTATCCATAAAAACGTTTATTTCTGGAGGGCACCCATAAAGAATTTTGAATTCTACACTCGTTTGTGTATAGAGCAAAGGGCCAGCATTTCACATACCCACATAGTTAGAGCTATGCCAGAAAACGTCCATGGGGCTCTCGGAACACAGGTGAGGGAGTGCTTTCCCTGGTGAAGTCCAGAAAGCTCTAACGGAGAACACACTGGTCTTGAAAGATGAGTTGGAATCCGCTGGTCAGGGGAAGGAGCAAAGGCATTCCAAGCAGAAAATCACAAATGAAGTTCATTCAGCCTTGTCAGGCCATGGCCTTCATGGATTTCACCAATTACCAGGCCTGGGTGCCTGCCCCTGTGGTCCTAGCATGCTAAATGCGGTTAGAATCCCCTTATCACGGCAGCTGCACCTCCCCCGGTTACCTAAGGACAGGGACAGCAAATGCTCAGATAAGGGGCTTGTGTACTTCCCAGCAATCCTGTCAATTACCTCCAGGCTGATTTGCATGCCTGCTCCTTCTCAGCTCCCACACTGGCTGGCAAAGAGGCCACTTCCTTTTATAGGAGCCTATTGTGCTGTCAGGCTTGGTTTACAACACAATAAGCTTACAGACACTTACAATAATGAGCTCCTCAGGAGTGTTCAGAAACACATACGAATGAGCAGGTAGCAAATTATCTATGGATCCGATAATCCACACTTACATAAATATCCAGGTTTTAGGAGACTGGAATTGGCTAAAAGTCCCGGTCGGTCATTTGTCGGGTGGTATGTCAGGTTAATGGGCCCTGGGGCTCGTTTATGGGTCACCGTCTCCCACTGAACTGTCTAAATTGTCGGCCTTTGCTTCCAGAAACCCACCCACACTGGAAGGGATGGCTCCAGAGCAGGAGCCTTAGCCAAACTTAGCATCTGTGTGCCTGCACCCCAGTTCTTGGGGAACACACTATGGAATTCTGGGAAAAGCTCTCCCCCACCAACCTAAAATGTACATTGACAAGAAAGATGCAAGTGTGGACAACCTGGGGAGAAGCATGTATGGGTTTGGTTTGTGCCTTTCTGCTTACTTGCTGGTAATTTTGAGAAAGTTACTTAATGTATCTAAACCTGTTTCTTGTCCTGTGAATGGAGATAATAATAGCAGATTTGACACAAGGATTAAATGAAACCTGTGTCTCCTGTACACTTACACAGCATTTGTGCCAAGCAGTGCAAGCACTTTGCATTAATTCAGTTTCTCCTCACAATAATTTGATCAGAGGAAAATATTGTTTTGTGATCCTATTCTGCAGACAAGAAAACCAAGGCCCTGAGAGGTTAAATAATTTGTTTAAAGTCACATTGGCATTAAGTGATGGACCTGGGATTCAAAAATGGGCACTATGATGCCAGAGACCTTGCTCTGCTTATGTACTGTGCTATACTACCCGGTGGGTACCGGGAAAGGAGTTAGTAGTGCTCCACAAAGGTAGGGACACGAGAGGAGTGAATATGATACCCACCCAACTTTAAGAAAATACCAGTCTGTCAGGGAGATAAGACCATTTCAGTCCTTGGTTAGTGTTATAACTAGGGCAACCACATGGGTCAATTTTGATTGGCACAAATAAATGACCACACATTTAGTGGCTTAAACCAACACCCATGTGTCATCTCACAGTGTCTGTGGGCCAAATGTCCAGGGTCCTCTGCTCAGGGTCTCAAAGGCTGCAATCAAGGGGTCAGCGGTTTTCTTTACGGGAGCTCAGGCTCCTCCTCCCGCCCTCATGGTTGCTGGCAGAATTCAGTTCCTCGCGTCTGGAAGACTGGGACCTCCTTGCTGCAGCTCCTAGAGGCTTCTCACAGATTCTGCCCACAGTTCTTGTGGCCCTTCCCGAAGGCAGCTCACATTACAGCAGCTTGCTTCTCCAAGATTCATGGAGGAACTGCTCTCTTTACTTGCGATAGTGTATCAAGGGAATGGGGGTCACCAAGGGAATGTGCGCACCACACCACACAAGCCATTGTTCACTTGGCACACTTGAGAGTGAAAAGATACTATTAATAAATGCTGAGACGACAAACATAAACTGGGACTGTACCGAGCAAACTGGGCTGTATGATCATCCCAACTATAAACAGCACAAGCACGTTACTTTGGGACCAGTGGGTCTAAGAATACTCCTTTGAGCAGATGACTTTTCTATCAGGCTGTGAAAAGTGGGCTAAATTTCTCCTAGCAGAAATGGGATGGGGGCAGGAGAGCACTCCAGCAGAGGAAGTAGTTTGGGCAAAGACACAGCAGTGAGAAGGAAACAAGCCAGGTTCTCAGAATGAGAGACAGCCTCTCACCTCACCCCACCCACCTCCAAAGCTTGTGACATGTGTTTCAAAGTCTTCATTCCGGAAAATGGGCATAGGGTCCTACCTTGCTGTCTGCTCTTTGGCTGGGGTTTTCTGAATATCGGGAACCTCTCCAATCCTTCATGCATCTGGGATCTTCTAGGGGACCCATAGATTAGGAGAGAGGCCCTCAGCATTCTGCATCCTGGCGGGGACTCATTCTCTTGTACTCACATGTGTAACTATAGTTCCTTGCTGGAGCTAGTCTTCTGGAGAAAATCTTTGAGAAGGAACAAAAATGGATTGGCTAATTCTACACATTTGACCGATGATTTATAGGAATTGAGATCTAGTAGCCACATCAGGGCTGCACTAGTCTTGTTCCGAGCCGTGTGGGAACAATCCCACTCTGGGATTGTTTCTGTGGTTCTCTTCCACGGAGCAGCGTGCTCCCGGCTAACCTCTCTCCCTGCTTCAGGGGAGGTCTTTTCTGTTCCCCATGCACCTGTCCCCTCCTGTGACTCAGTGACTGCCGTGAAACGGGAATTTCTGACCTTGCTCCACTTTATCCCTCACTTAGACAAATAGAATGATCTTTGACACTGATGGGTCCTCTGGTGCCACTAGGTCCCCTGGTCAGGTGACACATGTGGGCCCCATTCGAGAACCACCTCCAGGGAAGGTGCATTTGGTTCAGATGCAATCTGAGTCACCAGCTCACGCTCCGGCAGGGATATTGGGTTGGAGACACAGAGCCACAGCAGCACCGAGCTGCAGTGACTGCTCGGCTCCTGGCTCAGGGGCAGTGACTGGCCATACCCTGTAGCCTCAGGCAGAATGAAGCAGGTCCTCAGGGTGGGAGCAAGGATGGAAGAGCCAGAGCGAGGCAAATCTGAAGAGCCGGAACACAGCGTTTCTTCTCCATTGTTAAGGCGAAGAATATAAATTTCCTGGGATCTGGTTACTCCTTTGTTAACAGCTATTTATTGATCTTCACCTAAGTGCCAGGCATTGGGGTTGGCACTAGAAGGTCAATCGTGACTAAAACAAAATCTCTGCCCTCTGGGTCTTACTGCCTTGGTTAGGAGCCGGAGGAGAGATAATAAGGAAGAAACAAATACAAATAGAATAAATGAACTGGGGTGGGGTATACCTGGTTAAAGAGAGGAAACGGAAGTTCTTGAGTGAGCAGAGCTCTCAGCGAGATGGAAGTGCTGTTGGAGCCAGGGCACAGGCGTCACACACAGGGGGCATGCTGCATGCTGGGCGGGGTGTCGGGGGAGGGAGCTGTGCACCTGGTGGGCAGATACAGATATATCTCCCGACCTGCCTCTCAACTTGTCTGTGAGCCTAAAACTGCCCCAAACAAACAAACAAAAAGATCTTTAAACAACATGGAGGAAGTGGGGCTCCTTTTCAAAGGTAGGAGGCTGAATGGCTTAGATGTAGATGGTACAATAGTTCCTGATGATAACAGTCTGACAAGGCACAGTGTTCCTGCGGTCAGAAAGCCTCGGACATTACTAGGGAGACTGACAGAGTGGCGATACGAGTCCCCTGATGGCCAGATGCAGTCGTCCAGGATTCTCCTGAGCAGGCAGAGCAGGATGATGAGGGTGAGCATACAGCTGGAGCAACCTCTGCATAGGGTGGCAAGTCCCTGCTGGCCTTCCAAGGACAATTTCTTAGGGCAAAGGATCCATCAGGGCCCTAGTAGAAAGGAGCATAGGAAAATTCATCTGAAGGAAAGGTGACAGGGAGGAGGTAAAGTGATCTGAGGCTGCGGATGGGGCTGCCACCAGCTCTCACCCTCTAGGAGAGGGGCTTCTGAGGGCCTGGCATGCGCAGCAGGGAGGCCGGGAGGAGCTGTGGGGAGAGGGAAGAGGCAGGCTTCCTTCCCTCCCCACGCTTCAGACGAGAGAATGGCCACAGGCACCGGTCTTGTCCCGGAGCAGCAGACTTTGGGACAGAAAGGGACTGCTAGTTCGTTTTACCTCCTTCGCAGAAGGAGTTTCCCGTGGAAAAAGAAAAAGACCAATGGTGTGGCAGACACTTAGGCATGTAAATTCACTCCAAAGAAAGAGTTAAAGTGCTTTCTAATATAAATTGGTTTTCGGTATTTCAGTGCCAATATAATTAGATTGTAACAAGCAAAGCCCTGTAACATAACACAGCGAAAATTTGAAAATTTGATTCTGCCTGGCAAACAACCAACTCCCCGCGTGTGCGCAAACCTGACATTAATAAGCTACAAGAGATTACATGATTTAGAAAAGAAGCACTTGGTGTTACCAAATCAAATAATAGATCTCTAAGCTATAATTAGGAGAATTGGGACTCAACAATGAAGTCATAATACTGTAATTTAGCTGTGAGTAACAGCCATGGAGGCACATTAGGAGGTGGGATGGTATCTCAGTGGCGTGCAGCTCCCAAGGGGCGGCTGCTCCCGGCCCCGCACGGCCACCTGTGGGCACCGTGATGCACGGGATGGACGCTGGCCTCGTGCAGCTCATGGCAGAAGGGCTTTGGGACTTGTGTGCTCCAGACAGGACTTTAAAGATGCAGCTCCCCAGGGACAGCGGAGGAGGGCAGAGTGTCTGCCAGGGTGCTGTGGGCAAATTGCTGCCTCAGAGTGCTTTGGGCCCAGCAAAGGACATATTACCAATGCAGAAATATAAACAAAGCAAAACAAACACCATAACAAATAAAAAGAGACTGAGAGAGGCCAGCAGCATCATTCATAGTCCCTGAGCCGCAGGGGATTGTCAGGTTGAGCAAGTTCATTTTCCCTCTGAAATAGTTTCCCATAGACTGTGCAGAGCTCGACTCAGGCACCTCCTGGCAGAGTAACCCAATCCATGCTCTTAGGTCATAAAACCATACACTTTCACATTACACAGAAACCTTAGCAGGGCTTCTTAACCTGGGCCCCCCAAGGGGTCTGTGGATAGAACCCAATTTCAATATAATTGGTTTTCTATGTAATCCTATGAATTTTACTTTATGCATTTCCAAACATTATCCTGCGAAGGGGTCTGTAGCAGATGTTGGAAGTGCCCCTGAGCGTATCCTCCGGACCTGTCTGTATGCCCCAGCTGCCTTCCAACCCCCAGTATCTGCATCTTGTGCCTGAGACCTCTCATCCCACCGACTATGCAAGGCAGCATTTCCTGGTGGCCACATACAGCAGGCTGGATGTGCCAGGGCACTACTGCCTCTGGCAGGTGTGTAATCGCCCCAGCACCCTCCCGCTTCAAGGGGGAAGATGCTGAGAAGTTGTTTTGCACTCTTGTCCCAGAAGAGACTGTAGGAGTAAGCTCCAGTTGTCTCCTTTATTGGCTGCATTTCCTTCCCTACTTTTCTGTGGGTATTTTCTCTGTCTTCCAAATGAGTTTCCTGCATTCTGGAAGAACCTAAAAAGATAGGTCATGAGGCAGAAATGAAAGGAAAGGAAAGGAAAGAAAAAGAGAAAGGAAAAGAGAAGAGAGAAAGAAAAAAAGAAAGGAGAAAGGAAAAAAGGAAGAGAAAGGAAAAAAGAAAGGAAAAAGAGGAAAAGAGAAAAGAGAAAAAGAAAACAGAAGAAAAGATTGAGAAACCCCACAAGATGTAATTCAGGTCCTCTCCTCACCCTACTCACTATTTCTCAGGTGAAGAAACTAGGGCACACAGAATTAAGCTCCTTGCCCTACAAAAGGGAGTTATGATATATGACATTTACTTCTATGCTTATTGTTATGATGTTCATATCTTACTCATGTTCCATTCTTTGAACTTGACTTCTCTTTGCTCCTTATTCCTTCCCAGTCCTGCCTAAAAGTGGGCCCTTGGCTGGAGGCTCCTACCCTCTCTGCCCTGAGCTGTGGCCCTAAGATGACCTATAGCAAAGAGTGGGAAAAGGGTCTCTGTGACAACATTTAACACAAATCCTATTTCCATTCAGTTACCCCTTGAGTCATATGCTATCTCTCTCTGTATAAGCTTTACCTGTTCCAGGATTCTGCAGCAGGTTGCAGCACCAGAGTGGCAAAAGTGTTCTTGTTTTATTTACATTTATATTGGTTACTTATAAAGGACATTGTTCCAGTTATGACTTTAAGAAGCTTTAGAAATACTACCATATAATAAAAAGAGTATATAAGGTTCAGATAAAAGGAAATAGAGATATAATTATAATAGGAAGCCAGGGATAAAAATACACAGAAATAAATAACAAAAATAATGATAATAAAGCTCTTTGCATTGATTATTTTATTTAATCCTCACAATAATACAGGAAGTTGTTATCATTGTTTTTAGGTGAGGGAACTTCTTTAGATGAGGAAACAGAAAGAAGTTTACTATTTTTTTTTTAAAATGAGCCTTTTTTTTTTTTAAGATTTTATTTATTTATTTTTAGAGAGGGGAAGGGAGGGAGAAAGAGAGAGAGAGAAACATCAATGTGTGGTTGCCTCTCATGTGGTCCCCACTGGGGACCTGGCCTGCAACCCAGGCATGTGCCCTGACTGGGAATTGAACCTGCGATGCTTTGGTTCGCAGCCCGCGCTCAATCCACTGAGCTACGCCAGCCAGGGCAAGAAGTTTACTATTTTGCCACTCATTCCTCATGCTTAAAAGTTACCGCTTTTTGCTTTACTCTTCTTCCTTCTAAGTCAAAGAATTAATCTTGACTTGTAAGATCTTACTATGATTGTCTCTTAGTCAGTAAATATAAATCTCTAAGTTTTATACATTTTGTCACAGGAAACAAAACAAAAATCATTTTAGGTATTACAGGGGTGGGCAAAAGTAGATTTACAGTTGTGAGTGCACAAAGCAGTTTTTCCTTGCATTGTTATTTTTATTATTATTATTATTATTATTGTTATTATTATTATCCTACTTTTGCCCACCCCTGTATGGGTAGATTGCCCTCGGGCAAGGTGGCTTTCCCAGAATTCTACAAAGCCAGGAATTCCGGCCAGGAAGCGCGTATCAGAAAAGGAAATAACAACAAGAAAAGAAAGCCAATGCCTGGCAGGCTTTATTTGTGGCCCCAACAGGTGATTTCATTCACACAGCAGACTTCCTCTCTGTTGCCTGTTCCTCGGCACTTCAACACCATGATTAAAAAGAACATGTAAGACAGAGTACAGCATAGGGAATGTAGTCATTAATACTATAATAACCATGTATGAGGCCAGGTGGGTACTTGAAATATAGGGGGGACACTTTGTAAAGTATATAGCTATCTAACCACGATGCCATACACCTGAAACTAATACAAAATAATGTTTAAGGTAAACTGTAATTGAAAAATAAAATTTAAAGAGAAAGAACATGTGATTTCCCTGTTCTAAAACTTTCAATGCGTTGTCATCAGAGAGAATTAAACTTCAGTGTTCTGAAACAGCATTCAAGGCTCTTGCCCATATAGCTTTATATGTCCTTCTCTCCTTTTTGTGTTTCCTTCTTCAGTCAAATTCTAACAAAATTCTTCAAATAGGCCATGTTTTCTTATACTTTTTCTCATGATGTCTCCTCTTTCCGAGGAACCAATTATACCTACTTCTGTTCTCAACCTTTTAGAGGTTTGGCTGTCAATCCTCTGAACTCACATAGTAATGATGTATCCAAACCCCTGTCTTTCTGTTTCACATGCCCCCCACCCCCCAATTTCACTTGGTTCCAAGCAGATCCACAAGAAATGCCTCCTCCTAATTATGACAGACTCAGCCCAATTGTCATTTTATCACACAAGCCTTCCCTGGCCACTTTATATAAATGTTTCCTCATGCTCTCAGTCTTATAACAGGAAAATATTTTTAAAAAATATTCAGGCAGATTCTTTTGATTTTTATTTCCAGGATCTTCTCCTTCATCTGCCATATACTGCACATGTGTGGGCAGATGGTAGGACATGAATTGCAGGGAGCATTAGGGACCGTGCAGTAGGGAAAGAAAAAAAAAAAGGAAAAAGAAAGGAAGAAAGAAAGGAAGAAGGAGATTGAGATTGAGAGAAAGAGTTGTTTTGCTACCTTTACAATAGAATTTTGCAGAAAACCTTGCAAGTCAGACTTTTCAAGATTGTCGAGAAAGAGCAATGTCTAAATCCCTCCTTTTACATGTCCAATGCCAAATCTGCTAGACTAGATCATATTCTCCAACCCACTGTCAAATAAAGGCATGAGATTTTCTCTTGTACGTGACAAAGTTAACATCTTCTGTATTATTCTAAGTTTCTATAATTAACATATATTTATTTTATAATTATAAAAATAAAGAAGTAAACAAAAGTCATGTCAAATGTCCATGATGTTGCTCTAATCGTAGTGCATTTCTAGTTACTACTTCGGAGCTTTGCTGTTGTTGTTGCTAATTGTGTTTTCAATAAAGTTTTTATTTTAGAACAGTTTTACATTCATAGAAAAATTGGGAGGGTAATACAGAGAGTTCCCATTCACCCCACACCTAGTTACCCCTTTTATTGACATCTCACCTTCGTATGGTACCTTTGTCATTGTCAATTAATCAAAATTAATACGTTATTAACTAAAGTTCACACTTTATTCCTATTTCCTTGGCTTTTACCTGATTCCTTTGTGTTTGAAGTCCATACAGGACACCACATCACATTTAGTCATCGCGTCTCCTTAGGCTCCTCTCGGCTGTGACAGTTTCTCAAAGTGTCCCTGTTGTTGATGACTTTCAGAGTTTTGAGGAGCCTGTATCCCTGTCATTGTGTGTGTGTGGTTCGGGTTAGTTTTGTTTTTTAAAGCAATTTCTTAATTTCTGGCTAAGACATTCCAGGGTCATCTTATGTATTTCCTGCCCCACTTCTAGAACTGGCAGTTTTTCCTTTTATTGGAAAACGGTTAGAAACCAAGATCTGGGAACAAGGTGTGCTTCTTGCTCCTGGGGTGTCATTGTTTTTAGTCTCTCTCAACTGATAGCAAGAAATTATGAGTGTATGCAAACCTATGTGTATGCAAACACTTATCAGTATTTCCATATGTAACTATTTGTACTGATTATTAACTAAACATGAGTTCACACAGGCATCACTGACACTAATCAATGACCACATGGATCATCCAGACTTTTCCCTTTGCTTATCTCGAACTTCCCACTCCAACAGTGAGAAACCTGCTTCCCACGACTCACCCTCCATTGGTTTGTTTAATTTCAGGTACATGAATTGTGGTATCAGAATTGTTAAAACAGACCAGCATGGGAAATAAATTTATCAACTAGAATACAGTTTGAATTCATGTACGGTTTGACTTCTTTTGACGTCAGTCTTCCAGACACCACTTATTTTTAAAGTTACTTATGTCGGCACATTTCTACCCCAACTCCTTCAGTGAAGTTATTTCATGCACTGGTAAGAGACCTACATCGTTTTGTCACATTCTACATTCCATCCTGGGATGCCCTTACTGCCTAAATGATTTTTAAATTTGCATAATTAAGGTTTGCTCTTTTCCTATAAAGTTCTATGGGTTTTGACAAACACATGGTATAACATACTCACCATCACAGCACCACACAGAAGAGATTCACTTCCCTAAAAAAAAATCCCCTGTACTTCATTTATTCAAACATCCCTCTCTCTCTCTCTCTCTCTCTCTCTCTCAGTCCCTGGCAACCACCAATGTTTTTATTGTCATTGTAGTTTTGCCTTTTCCAGAATGCCATATAATTGAAATAACACTTTATATGGTTCTATTTTACCTCCTCTCCTAGCATATCAACTATATTTCTTTTAAAAATAATTTTAATAATTACTCTGAAGTTTTCAATATACACTTTAAACTAACTTAATTGCACCTTCTAATACATTATACTGCCTCATATGTATGCTTGAAGATACCTACCATTCCTCATTCCTTCCCCCATTCCTTAGGAAGTGTCATTCATTTCACTACCGGTTTGCTAGGATCACCCAACACATTGTTACTGTCATTACTTTAAATAGTTACCAATTAAAAGTAAAACAAATTAAAATTTTTATTTATGGCCACGTATTCCTTCCCTGATATTTTTCCTTTCTTTGTGTACATCTAAGTTCTGACTATAAAATTTTCATTCTGCTTGGAATGATTTCTTGTGATGAAGATTTTTTGGTAATGAATTCTCTTTGTTTTTGTTTATCATAAAATATCTTTATTTCTCCTTCCATTTTGACAGATGATATTACTGGATGTAGAATTCTATGTTGTTGTTGTTGTCTTTTCTTTTAACACTTAAATTCTTCATATCATTCTCTTTTTACTTGTGTAGTTTCTGATGGGAAGTCTGCTGTAATTCTTGTCTTATTCCTTTCTGTTAAAGTTCTCCACTTCCCCTCACCCCCCACCCTGGCTTCTTCCAAGGTATATATCATATATATGTATATGTGTGTGTGTATATATCCACATATCTTATATGTGTTTTATGTGTATATACATGTGTATATATATATATATATATATATATATATATGTTTATGTGTGTGTGCATCTGAATAATATATCCTAGGTGTGGATTTTGTGGCATTTGTTGATGTTCTTTGAGCTTTCTAGATCTGTGATTTGGTGCCTGTCAATGATTTAGAAAAATTCCCAGCCATTATTATTTCACATATTTTTTATGCTTCCTTCTCTTTTCTCTTCTGGTTTTCCAACACACTTACATTATGCCTTTTGAAACTGTCCCACAATTGTTGGATGTTCTGTTGTTCTTTTCTGTTGCTATTCATTCATTTTTTCTTTATATTTTATTTTTAGAAGTTTTGCTCACTGATTCTTTCTGTCTGTGTCCAGTCTCCTGATAAGCTCATCAAGGGCATTCTTCATTTCTGTTAGTCTTTTTTATTTCTAGCATTTCCTTTTGACTCTTTCCTAGAATTTCCACATGCCTGTTTACATTACCCATTCATTCTTGCATGTTGTCTGCTTTTTCCACTATGCCTTTAACATATTAATCATAGTTATTTTAGCTGCTCTCTCTGATAATTCCAACATCTGTGTCATATCTGAGTCTGGTTCTCATGCTTCCTTTATCTTTCAGACTGTGTTTTTCCTTCTTGACTTTTAACATGCCTTGAAATTCTTTTGTTGAAAGCTACACATGTTGGGTGGCAGAAACTTAAGTAAATAGGCCTCTGATGTGTGGATGTGTGGTAATCTGGATAGGGTATGGGCTATGTTTAATGTTTGCCATAGGTGTTGGAGGCTTCAAATTATCCCCTGTGTTCTTGTTTTTGCATCCTCCGTTGTCTTTGGGCTTCCCTAAGTACTCTTCCTCAGAAAGAGTCTTATAGTCCTTTTAGCTGAGACCCACTGTTACTGTGCTAGAGTCATATTGGTGTAGTGCTAAGGAAGGTAGGAAGGGAAATATGATCTAATCTTATGATTAAATCTTGGTCTTTTAATAGGTCTATGTCTTAGGGCTCTGAACTTCACACGTGTTGCTGTATTGGTAGCTTCCTTCCCCCCACCCCACCTCCTTAGATGGGACAGGAAAACTGGAGGGGGCTGGATGGAGTTAGCTACCTGCCTTTGTCCCAGGTAGGATAAGACTCTCGTAGTCCTATCCCTCCCGGAGAGTAGGCTTTAGTCACAGAGAAAGCCCTGGGCATGTTTCACCATGATTACTTTTCCCCTTTCCCTGCCAGAGCCACTGGGAACTCTTAGATCAGCACCATGAGAACTTATTGGGGTTCCTAGTAGAAAAGCCCATGAGAGTATGGAGGTTCCCTTAAGACAGCAGCCCCCAGGAGTTTTCCACCTCGTGCTGGCCCAAATGCAGCCTGAGACAAGTCATCAACCTTCCCATTACAGTGTTCCTATCAGTTCATACTTCCAGCAGTTTTGGCTCCGAATGAGTAGATCTCAGCTGTTTACCTCTCTATCCGTCCCTACAGATCTTGGGGTGTTGTTTTATTCTGAAACTTCAGTTTCCTGATGCATCTAAGAAAATTCATTGATTTTTAGTTTTCTTAGCTTTTCTTATTATAAGGATAGAAATGATGACTTAACACACTCTTTATATGTCAAAGCTGAAACTGGGAGTCCAGCCATAAGATTTTTAACCTATGATGTAGAAAAAGGAGAATTCTATCCTTTCTACCTGAGAGATTTTATAAGAAAGGACAGAGACAGAGGGAGAGTAAGAGAAGGTTTGGTGCCAGGGTTCTCTATATATATTTAATTTACTTTTAAATTAAAGTTATTTGGGTGACATTGGTTAGTATAGGTTTCAAGTATAGATTTCTGTGATACATCTGTGTTATTAATATACATAGTATATTGCATTTAGAGTTCTCATTTTTCTCCCTTCTCATCTCAGGGCTCAATCTTCAGGGGAGTGTCTTAGAAACAGATTGGGGTGAGGGGAGCATGGAAGGGAGTTTTCTGCCTTCTTCAGTCATAAGATTCTGGGAAAAGAGCACCTCCTAGAGCTCCCCACTCTTGCCCGCCACTCCGGCAGCACTGGAGAGTCAGTAGGAGAAGGTGCTGGCTTACAGTTTCACCAGGCTTCTCTTGGTTCCCATGGTGTGTGTAAAAGACTCAAAGTCCCTGACTGGGGACTCAAAAGGCAGTTGATTTGGAAGCCAATGGACCTGCCGTTGAGCCCATCAAGATGACAGTCATGATGACTCCCAGCAGAGGATGCAGGATGGAGGCCAGGGCTGGCGGTGTCTTGGCAGAGGCAGAAACTCTGATGGGTCTCCTGTGCCAAGGGGAGCTGAGACGAAGATCAATTAGCCAGGGAAGGCTACCGAGTCCAGATTAAACTGAGAGACAGAAACAAGCCTTTATACTAGCCACAGACCCAGGCACAAATAGGATGAGTGACATCAGACAGAAGAAGGAAGGCATTGTTTCAGAGACCAGAGAAGCTGGGGACAGCACAAGAATGCCTCAAAGATCCAAGGACCCCTTCTCTTAAAATAGCACTAGGTCTCAGATAAGATGCCCCCTCCTCATACACTCAAATGTCATCATGATTTGCAGTCAAAGGTGAGGAAGCAAAATTGAGACTTTTTAGATTCTTACCCAAGATCAAAATTACAGATTGGACTAAGAAAGTTAATTATTTTCCAGGCTAACTATCAGACAACATACAAGGAATGTCAGAGAAGTTTAGAAACTTAAATAAAATACATATGCTCTGTGCCCATCTGAGCCCAGTGGACAATTTGTTATTCCACTACATTCCCCTCTCCATTATTCTGAATTATATTCTTTGTAACATTTGTCATTCTCTGAAGGTGTCTTATTTATTTGTTCGATCAGTCTGTCTACCCTACTAAAAAAAGAGCTTGGAGAAAACAGTGGTCTGGCCTGTTTCAGTCACCACTGGGTCCCAGCCCTATACAATCTGACACATCCAAGGTGCTCAGTAAAATAACACTTGCCGAGTAAATGGTACCATGTAAAGTCTCTTTATAAGGTGAGGCGAATGCTTGGAAGGCTTTTGAATCCCATGTAATTATTATATTAACTAATATTTATTAAATGCTTTAAATGCTAAGCACTTTACATGTATTGATCTGTAGTTTTCAAATGAGAAAATGGAGGCACAGAGAAGTTAGGTAATCTGCCCAAAGTCGCAGAGCTCGAAGAAGCAAACAAGGCAACCTGGCCGCAAAGCCTGCATGCCCATCCACCGCGCCACACTGCCTCTCAGAGTCTCCTGTGTGGCCTCAGCTCACCGCCTCCTGCCCCTCCTCCCTCCCACCAGATGAGCCACAGACGGCTAAGTAGGCAGCGAACACTTCTCAAGATGTTTTCATCGATTTTGCCAACACTCAGCTGCTTTATCGGCTCTGATGAAACATTTGTGACAACCACAGCAATTGCAATGATCATTTCCATGCTGAAAACATTTGCCTACAAAGCAGGCATTTTTTCTCTTCAAAGTAAACATTGGTGCTGCTGAGAGGCTGCCACCCATACCCATGATGCTGCTTCCTCAGAATGTAGAATGCCTCCAAGCAAAATCCCCCAAGCACTGATGACAACAGACGACAGGATGTGGACTTCTCTCCCAGGTGGCCTCACCTGACACTCCCAGGCCAGTCAGGAGTTGTCTCCCATCATCCCCACCTCAGTTCCCCTGTCCTGGGACTTCCTTCACACCTACTAGTAACACCAGCCCCAGGGATTAACGCTTCCAATGGTGGATCTGTTCCCTGTCTTGACTCTGCATGATATGCATGGATGAGGCCTTATTGATCTTAAGCCCAGCATTTAGAGCATTTGCTTAATTAATTTGTTAACAGTAAATGGAACAAGACCTTGAAACTCCCTGAAGCTGTTCCTTTTAGTGTTCAGAGGAAAAAAGACAGAAGGCAGTCGAGTTTTATGGAGAGAAGAAGAGCTGTCTTAGGGCAGTTTTCTTAAGTATATTTCTGTAAGACCTATCCCAAAGGATATTAATAGGGAATTTGGTATGTGTGTTGGGGGGGAGACTCTCATTGCCAAATAAAATGAATAAGTGCAGAGTTAAGCTGAATCAGAAGTAAAAAGCACTTGTCTGCAGGACTTCTCAGAGCCTTTGTCAGGCCAGGGTGAAGTTGAATCTTCAAAAGGCCACACTAGGTGTAGCAATCTGCAAATGCCTTTGACCACAGAGCTGTTTCTTTGCCAGGTTCTTTAGCATCCCGGTGGACCATTAAACCAACCTAAAGAAATGCTATTTTCACAGACAGGGGTGGGGAACCCTCCTCAGTTTAATAGTGGTTTCCATGGGCAGGAATGGGCAGACAGACCACAGAGAGCCTGTCATTGGCATAGATCACAGGTGGCAAACACAAGGCCCACGGGCTGAATCTGGCCCTCCACCTTGTTTCTACCCAGCGGTAGCACCTATGTCTCACTTAACTGTTAAGGAGTAGTTACATTTATACAGTCTTAAAATTACATTAAGTCCTTTGAAGGCAACTGCAAAGCTGATGTAGCCCCCAGTGAAAATGAGTTTGACACCCCTGGCGTGGATGATGTCTTTCTGAGAATGGAAAGACTCTCCTTAGACCCATCTTTATAAGAAAAGACCCCCAGACACATAGGGAATGTGCTGTAGACTTAATACAATGGACCATTCCCTGTCAGGCACCATGCTGAGTCCTCTGAGGAAGCTAACTTAGCCCTGACAACCCTGTGAGGTCGGCATTATCATCCTATTGCAGACAAGGAACTCAAGGACCATGAAATCTGGGCAGTGGGCTCATGCAGACAAGCTCAGAGTTTCTAGACACCCATTCAATGCCATGTCTACTTCTCCTAGCTGCTCTAATGAAATCTAAAACCCAAAATAATGGGTCACAGTGGTGAACAGTTACCTCTCTTTCAAGAGTGTGGCAGCTGCAAGCCCCACCCTCTCCTTGCAGGCCCCTCCTCGCAGGACCTAATCGGGAACAACCCTTGGGTGGGGGCCAGCCAGTGGGGCAGGATGAGTCCCCTCCCCAAGTCAGACAGAAGCTGCTTCTCATTCCTCATCTACACACCAAGTCACGAACTTTGCCTGTGCTCTTAAGTGATTGTGACTGTTTCGTTTTCGAAATATCAGTCGGCCTGTTCGAGTAATTTTATACTTAAATTATTTAAATGCAATCTATCCATTGAAGCAATTTCCCCTGCACAGAAGTGTTTTCTTTTTTAGGGAACTGAAGCATGATAAATAAATGAATAAAGACTTGTAGCAGTGTGTATGTGTCTCTCTCTCCTGAAGAAAGCACTTCGGCTGCGAGTCCCTCTTGTCAGAAATCTTGGAACTCATAATATTCCCTGTGGTTCTGCCGCTCAGCATTAAAAATAACCAAAGACTTGAGTAACAAGGTTTTTTTTTTTCTAGACACGAAGCACATTTTATGCCACAATGCCTGGGATGACACGGGGACTGCTCAGAGCTTGCTAATATTCTCCCCTGCCTCTCTCCCCAGGCCTGCAAGCAGTTAGAATGGCTTAGTGGTGATCACAAATGCTGTCCCATTTGGAAAGTACTTCTTTAAGGCAGCGCAGATTAAAATTCATGAAAGGCGCTTGCTTGCATAAATAAATTAAAAGCTGCAAAACTAAAGTTTAAACACCCATACACAACCAGCATTTTGCAAACACCATATGCACCGCCGTTCTCAATTCTGGGCTGTCATGCAAGAAGTAAGGAAAGAGGCCTCATTGGGTTTGAATGCATAAAAACGGGAAGCACCTTGATCACCTTTGGCACAAAGGAGCCTCAGCAGCAAAGTGTGAACTAATTGATTTGAAACTTGTCTAAATGCATATGGATTTTAGGGGAGCCTGCCAATATCTGGAGAGTACTGTAAAATGAAACTGAGACAGAGAAAGAGCACAGACTTTTTGCAATCAGACAAGGCCAGGTTCACATTCTAACTCTTCAAATTACTGTGGTGTGTTGGGTAAATCCTGGGATGTCTCTGATAGCCAGTTTTCTCATCTATATAGTAAGCCTAAGAAAACTAACCTCCAGACGCAGAAGGTTCCACAGAGAGTAAATGAGGTGCTACACATAAAGCAGCTGGCAGACAGGAGGTGGCACAAGCTGTTAATTCCCTACTTCCTGCTTTTATCCTACATATGTATAGTGGTGGCGTTGGGGAAAGAGAGTGAGTTCTGGGGTAGAAGCCTCAACTCTGAGCCCCAGTTTTGCCAATCACTGGCTATGTGACCTCAAAGAATACACTTCATCTCTCCAAACCTCAGTCTCTTCATTTGTAAAGTTAAGATGGCAATGTTACTTCTTTCCACACATACATAAATAACATCTGCAAGGTATCTGGTTCTTGCAATATTAGGCATGGCTGGCAACCTTATCTCCATTTCCTTAGTAAGGAAACTGATGCTAAGAAAGGGGGCAGGATGAGCCCAAAGTGATTTAGAAGGAGAGCAGTAGACCCAGGAACAAAGGGTGGAGGAGTTTAACTACCCTGTCCATGCTTCCTGAGCCTTCCTCCCACCCCATCGAGTTCTTGATGTCCCCTGTGGCTGCTCAGGGTCTGCCAGGCCAGTGTCGAGTCCAGGTTTGTCCCAGCTGGAGGCATTTAAGGCCCTGCCCCGTGCTGATGGTATAAACATGTTTTTATCCCTATGTTCCAGATTCTCGCTGCCAAATTCTAATTATTCAGTGCAATTGGCATCAGTGGGCTGAATTTCAGTCCCTCCTGAGAAACAAGTGTGCTTCTTGGTAGGGAATTTCTCAATTCCCAAGCTCCTGTCTCAGATGGAGAGTGTCGAAGCTGGAGTTCCACAAGCTTACATCCGGCAGCGATGAGTTCATGGGTGAACTGCCTACTTTGGCTTGGAATACGTTCCCCCTTGCAAATTGCTCTAGGAGTGGAATCATGTCAGGAGCCTGGGAGTGCCTGTCTGTCATTCTTTAGTTGGAGCTCTCTAGCAAGAGTTTAACTTCAGGCATCGTCAAGAATCAGGCCCAGACCAAAGAGGGGAACATTCTAAAACACAAATTATATCAATCAGTAGTCTTGGTGTCAAGAAATAGAAATAAAATTCTGGCTGTTATAATTAAATTAAAAGTGGAAAAAAGGTAGACTGGTCATCTGAAATCCTCCTGCTACAAAATAACTAAAAATTCTAGAAAGAAATGATAAAGAGAGTATACATGAGCCTGTAAGAATTTTTAAGAATACAAGAGACATCCCCAGGGAGATTAAAATAAAGAAGAAACTATACCCGTGTGAGTTGACATTGCAACTGCCCTGAGCAGTAGGTGGGGAGGTGGGGGAGAGTATGGGGGAGGGTTGGTCAATGACTGCTGACCTAAAGACTTGGATTTTTGTGCCTGCCTTGAAACAAAAGGCCAGGCCTTGGGCCTGCACAATTCCGCTTGAACAAAGACACTTGCCTGAAGCCAGGGTCCTCAAGGAGGACCAGGAGTCCTCCAGGAGTTTACACCAGGAGTAAAATAGGAGGCTTAAGAATCCACTCAATCCATTCGTTGTGTACAAGATGGTTTGTTGACATTGACTGAGGTCTGGGAGAGAAAAAAATATTCTCTAAAAATAGGTAACCATAAGGACCTACCGCATGCCGGTTTGAAGTTCAGATCCTATTATCCATGTTGTTTGGTGACCTTGTCCTCCCAACATAAGAATTTAACAGCAACAACAAAAAGTAGATCCCAAACAGGAGAAACTTTGGAGTACTTGGCAGAAGCAAGACTAAACACTTACTGTAGGAATGGGTCTTCAACCCAGGTACTATAGGAATCATACAAATAAAACCCACTAAAGATAGTGCAATGTTATAAAGATATTTGAGTGTAGCAGAGACTCCTCATTGCTTATCCCAAGAATTTTTATCTGCCCCTGCTTAGCTCTTGGAAGTTATCAAATTCCTTGGTAGCTAAGGGTAGCCAGATGACTAAGTTCTGACCAATAGGTTATAAACATAAGGGTTCTATAGGAGCTTCCAGTACTTTTCTTCAAAGGACAGCTGCCCTTTCCCCTTTGCTTCTTTTTGCTGTCCTGATGTTTGGTGGCAGGTGCTGCATCTTGAACCATCAGGACAACTGTGGAGAGGCACCATGTCATCACCAGACTCCCTACATCAAATCAGAACTTTTATGTGATAAAGAACTTGTCTTCTATTGTTTAAGTCATTATTTTCCTTATTTCTGTAACTCATAGTGAAACAAATTCAATGCGGAAGAAAATCTACCATGACTCAAGTCATCAGAGAGAATAAACAACAGAGCTATTCTCAAGAAATTTAGATAATATAAATATTGGAAATTAAATACAAAATAATTGTCTAAGTAATTAAAAGCATAAAACAAGAAAAAGAATATATGAGAAAAGAGCAAGACATTAAGGAAAAAGGCATATTTAAAAATATGCAGTAATGAAAAAATGAAGACATTGAAACAAACAAATAAACAAACAAACAAAAAATACCAATAGATGAGCTAAATAACCCAGTATGCAGAAAGGAAGAGAGAATTAGAGAACTGGAAGGCATATCTCAGAAAATTACCCAGAATGCAGAACAAGGAGAGAAAGAGATGAAAAGGTATGAAGGGAAGTTGAAAGATGCAAAGATCAGAATGGAACTGTCCAACACACATCTATTAGGAGTTCCAAAAAAAGACTTGGTAGAGAATGGATAAGATAAAATATTTGAATACCTACTGGCTAAGAATATTCAATAATTAATAACAGGTATAAATTATAAGATTTAGGCTTCACAAGCAACACGAAGGAGGTTAGCTAGATAGACACATATAGACATAGATGAGTAGATAGCCACAGAGAGACACATTATAATGAAAGTGTTTAACTCCAAAGAAAAGATCTCAAGAGCACCAAGAGGAGAAGATTAACTAACAACAGAAGGTTTCTCAATAGAAACAAGAGAAAACATTGACATGAAGGTTCTAGAGGTTAAAGCCCACCCAGATCCCCAGATGTGTTCACAGCCTCTAGTCAGCTCTGAAGTCCCCCAGCCTGAAGTATGACCAGACAACTGCATACTCTCAGAAATTTGGGCATTTAGTGAAATATTCTGACATCATAGATAATAAAAAAAATGTCGCAACATGGACAAAAATAGAGATGGGGACAAGCAAAGTTTAGAAAATGCCTATCATTCATAGCTTTAGAAAATTAATATTGTGACCACACATACAAAATGAAACCTGAGAATATTCAAAGAACAAAAGGGAGATCTTGGAAATTAAAAGTGTGATAACAAAAATGAAAAACACACAGAAAGTTCTAAAAGTGAGATTTCTTATAGACAAAAATAAAGAGAGGTAAAATATAAAATAAATTAAAACGTAAGTCCAAGAAATCTAATAAGCTAATAATAGAGTTTCTACAAAATTTGAGGAAATTAGATGAATGCAACTGTCAAACATGTAATTTAAGAAAACTTTCTAAGATGACTAAAAGGGCTCATCGAATAAAGGTTTTTTTTTTGTTTTTTTAAAAAAGCTACTACAAAGCATTATTATTGTGAAGTTTTTAAATAAGAGAGACCATGAAAAAATTCCATAAGTTTCCAGAGAAAAAGACAGATTACATAGGCTCAGGAATCAGAATGGCTACCAACCAATATTAAACTGGAAGGCAATGAAATAATGCCTTCACAATTCTGAAGGAAAATAATTTCCAATGTTGAACTCTATTCCCAGATGAACTATAAATAAATAAACAAACAAATAAATAAATACTGTGAGAGCAAAATAAAAAACCTTTTTAGGTTGTCACAGTCACAAAAATATTTACCTTCCATTCAACTTTCTCAGGAAGCCACTAGGGGATGCACTCCAACAAAATGAAGAAATAATCAGAAGACAGTATCTTGGGGTAGAGTAAAGGGAGCCCCACCTAGGAGAGACGTGAAGGTAGTTCCTAGGGTGACGGGAAGGTAGACTCCAGGGAGGTTGCTGTGCACGAAGCAGGGGTGATTGAAAGAGGGGAGGAGGCACCCGGAGAGAAAATGATGAAAAGCCTCATGTAAGTGAAGGTCGAGAGGATAGACTTAGACACTTGGCAAAGAGCTTGGAACTTAATTACTTATTCGTACATGCAATCTTGAACAAATGAAAAATATGACAATTATTACCTCTAGGAAAAACCAAATGTGAGGGAAAGGAGAAAATAATCAGTTTGTTAAATGAATCAACTATAAAGATTGTTACAAGGTGATAATAACATAAGCTCTGAATATTTATCTCTCACAGTGGTAATATGACTGTATTATAATTAGTAGGATGTGGGATATGGGAAGAGTGTGAAGTGGGGTGGAGGAGCAAAGAGCCACATTCTGTCTTCCGCTGCCATGGAAGTCCTTAGGTAACGCCTAAGCCGAACACGGCAAAGTTAAGCCGTGTGAGCACGGTACAGAGAGGTGTCGGGGGAAGAAACAGAACTGTCAGCTTTTGGGAGGAAGAGGAGGGTGAAGAGATGGGGACAGAATGCTTCTGTTTAGTATAATTGACTTTATAAAGTTGTGTAATTCTCCAAATCTTGTCCATGATTGACTTTAATTAAAAAAATGAAAACAAAGGAAAAACTTAAAAGGGGGAAACAATATAGACAAAGGCCTGTGATTTGGGTTATGACTTTAAAGTTATCTTGCGGAGGCAATGTATCCCAAGAAGGTGTGTTCATTTTTTTTCACTTAAATTAGTTTATTTTAGTAAATATATTTTTAGGGAGGAAGAAAGATTAGTTTGCAGGTTGAGTAAAATGTTCTCAGGACATGTTGTTATTCTTGCTGCTTTGTTACTCTTAAGAATGACAAAGCAGAAGAAAGGAACAAAAACCATTTCCATCGGTGGCTTTGAGACCTTGTTGGAGTCACGTGAGAACACAGAAAGCATTTAAGACATGCCTGGCGATGTCAAAACAGCAAGTGGCTTCGTCTTCCATTTTATATTTTGAAATAGAAAAGAAAACAGATGAAATAGCTTTTTTATTATTTTCCACATCCCTAAAGGAAATTCGCATCAATTTTAATAACATTTCTATTTTTTATTTATCATCATGCAAGCCTTATAAAAATTGCAAGCTCCAAATTTGGGGGATAGGGTGGCAGGATGAAAAATAAAATGATTCTGTCATCTAGACTTTTTTTTTTGTTATTGAACTAAAAATGAAACCTGTGTTACTTTTGAAGGAGAAAACAGATGGATAATCGCTAATTTCAACGAATGACCATAAAGTCTCAGGAACCCGGCTCACAGCTGCACGGCCAGGAACAACACTCAAGGTCACAGCACAGAACTGGTCAAATGCAGACACAGGTCCTGCCTCACCTAGCCCTGACCTTGCAGCTTATACTCATGACACATCCAATGTCCACCATCACTCCCCCACAGTCCCGATGATGCTCTGCTCTTCAACTGTAAGGCCATAAGAAACTCTTCCTTCTGGTCTCTAATCCTTGCATCATTAGTTCCTGATTTGAAGCCCAGGTGATATCTCTGTACCCAGGTGATATCTCTGTACCAACCATTCCATAGTTTCAAGGAGAGCTAGGAGAAAGAGTATCTGGCAGTTTCAACTACCAATGCCCCCAAAATGGAAGAGGAGTCTGATGTTAGGCCAAAGCAGAGACATAATAATAACAATAATGGCTGTCATGACTTGAGCCCTGGAAGGTGGTAGCAAAGCATATAAACTCTGCATTCAGACTAAGTAAGTTCAAACCCTAGCCACTTCCTTTCTTTAGCTATTCAGCTAAGCAAAGTTCCATCTCAGGGCCTCTGTTCCTGCTGGCCTCTCTCCTTGGGATTTGCTGCCTCATCATCTCTATGAGGCCTGCTGTTCAAAGTCACATCTTCCGCGGCATTCTGGAGTCCCCTTCCATGATTTATGTTTTTCTCTATAGCTCATCTTCATGGGTTAAACTATATAGTTTACCTGTTGAGCTTTTTTCTTGTTGTATCTTCCCTGCACCCCCCACCCAACTTGGATATAAACTCCGTAACAGTAGGGGTTTTGCCTGTATTGATTACTGCTGTAGCCCCCAAACCCAGCAAAGTGCCTGGCACATAAATATCTGTTGGCTGAATGAATCGGGTCCAGCACACAGTTGTTTCTTTGAGCCTTAGGTCATCATCTGTAAAACGGGGTTGATAATAGAAACTACAGCATAAGATTGTGTGAAAAAGTAAATAAGATTAGTGTATGTGTTGTGAGAGGGTGAGTGTCCCTTTACCTGGCCACCTTGCATTCCTAGCTTCCATCTCAACCCTTGCTTACTGGGTCAGTTTGACCAAAACCCTTACCATTTCAGGAAAGCTGCCCTGGTAGAACCGGAGAACAAGGACTTGGCTTTTAAGGTCCATGCTCTCAGTCCAGGAAAAAGACAGAAAACATGTAGGCTAATATGTGATCACGTACAACCAGTTTTTCCTGTCTCACCACCTGTTTCCATAAAATCTTACAAAATGTAGGGGTGGGAGAGATCATTGGAGAGAGAGCAACAGGACTCTCAGAGAAGTGGCTCTTCCAATCTGCACCAGCCTCCCCAAACCCTGTGTCAGTTACAGAAGGGGAGGAGCAGTCAGGATACTCTTTCCGAGCAGAGGCCCTGCGCACCCATGAGTCTCTGGTGGCCCCGGGAGACCCTGGAAAACAGCCAGGTCTTCCTGAACCCTGCAGACTGGTGTCAGAATTAGGAGAGGAAAATGCCACAGCAGAAAACAGCAGAGACTATGTAGCCAGGGACCAGGTGGGGCATAGCAGAGCCTGCATGCCTGGGGCGAGAATGCCAGTTACCAAAGACCCAGAGACACATCTTGGCAGCCACCATCCTTGAAAAAAGAATGACCCTGGGCCAGAAGCCTCAGCTTTTCCTCCACCCACACCCATGGCAGGATACTACGCAACTCCAGAATGTCTGCACTACACCAAGGGGAAGGAGCAAAAAAAGAACCATTCTGAATATACTGAGCTTAAGCCCAATGCAACTCAGAAAACACCGAGGTGACTGTGCTTTCCCAGCAGTGACTAGGATTGGGTGTCTGCCATTATGCAGAATGGAGGCTTGAAATAAAGCTTTATAAACATGTAAGTAATTAATAAAAATAATAAAGTATAGAAAACTATGCAGACAGTTACATTTATCTGACACAGAGAATTATATTTATTTGACTCAGAGAGTGTGTGGCCAATGAAAACTATCCCTGCTAAAATATGTAAAGAACAGTTTACAGTGCCTGGCACTTAGTAAGCAACTAAATAAATGGAAGCTGCTCTTATCAGTGACCTGCTGGACACCGGGCCATTCATTTTACATAACTCCCACAACAACCCTGCAAGGAAGATTTTAGTATTTCTATCTTATATTTAATAAATATGGAACTTGGAATGATTCGATGACTTGGCCAAAGTCTCATGCTTAGGAATGGTCAGAGGTGGGGTTTGAACCGGCGTTGCTGGATTCCATCCTAGGCAGTCACACTGCCTCACAGGGGTTGGGAGTCCTGCTTGGTTAGGGAGATGCTTGCTGCACTGACTTGGCTAGATGGGGCTGCCCTGGACTGGGGGCTCCCATTAGTTAAGGCAAGGATTCCAGGCAGCAAGGGGAAGTCCGACTCCATCTTGGTCTCTCAGGGTTACCTGGGGAGACAGGCATTGCTTTGTGATGTAGGGAGGACTGTGGGGACTGCAAGCTTTGAAGTGGGACACTGGCAGGTGTCCCTCAAGGGTCTTCTAGTCACTCAGCCCCATGACTCTCAAGTCAAAAATGTAGGTATGAGAAGCCTAAAGAAGTTGACACTGGGGGGAAGTCCTTTCTTATGTCAGCTGGGGCAGCACCCGGGCAGCCCAGTCTAACTCCAACCACAGTGATGAGTTGGCCCCACTTCAGGAGAGCAAGAGAGGCCCAAACAAGGGGTCAGCATCCAAGGCAGGAGCTGCAGAACCCGCACATCCACTAAGGAGCACCAGTGAGTCCCCTTTGTCTTTGCTGGAATCAGGAGGTAACTAGCTGGTGAAGTCAGGGTCACTTCCATTTTTATAACTACACACCCTTGAATTTTCCTCACTGACTGTGGTGTGGGTGAGCTAGAGAACAAGGGGTGTGTAACTATGCATCGACTTCAAGGTGACTTTGCTCTCTTCCTCTTACTATTACCACACACACACACACACACACACACACACACACACACACACACATACAACCCTGGACCCATTCTGTTCTTGCAAAGTCTGCCTTTTCTGAAATGAAAATGGCACTTCAGTTCCTTTCACTTGTTAGAGTTGCTATTTACAAGATTTCTTTTGTATAATTCTTTACTATATCATGCCACTTCTCTATTCCACCCCAACACTCACCACACAGGATCCCTTGGCCATTTTAGGACTCGCTCTTTCTGGTACTCTTCTGAATGACTGGCCAGAGTTTAGACTCAATGGCAGAGCTGGATGTGCCCAGCCCTGGTCAGAAAATCTCCCAGGACAGTGGAGTCTGGGAATGCCCTCAGCTGTCACCGCAGACCAAGAAGCACCCAACATAATGCCAGACAAAAGGCTCCCAGGGTGGTGAACACTGGCCCTCCTCAGCCAAGTGTCACTGACCCTAGGGCCTGAGGTGATAGGGATTTGAGAAATGAAGCTGTAGCCTGGGAGGGTGGGTTATTTCTATTTTCACAAGGATCAGTTACCAAAGCTGCAAAAGTGGGTACCAGAGTTGAGGCCAGTTAAAACTGCTTGATAAAGCCGCAACTCTTCGCTGTCCTATAAGATCTCAATGTTCTTACATAATAAAGGGACAGGGATGGGGTTTTTTGAATGGAAAGTTTCTTGGACAGAAGCCCAGATGGGTAGAAGCAGACTACTCAGCACCAGGAAACTTTAAGACATTAAGCAAGACTCTGGCCAATGACTTGTGCTAACCACTGTCAGCAAAAGTGAAGGGGTCTCAGTGTCCAAGACCCAGGCTGGAGTGTATGTGTTCTACAGGGGGGAGGGGCCTTTGGATATGGGGAAGGGACAGTCAAACCTGCTTCAAAGTACACCACCAAAAGCCTTATGCCCCCCTTTTTGATGATTTCTCCCAACCGTGATTCTTTATCCTCATAAAAGCTACCCACTCTGGCATAGAAAGAAATCATTCAAAGTGAAAGCTTCAATTAGGTCTCAAAGAGTTCTGAGATAATGACTAGCCATTACTGAGCTCTTATAACATGCCAGGCCCTGTTCTAGGTGTGATTAGGTTCTCAAACCATGGAATCCTTACAACCATGCTATGAGGTAGGTACCACTTACTATCCCCATTATACAGGTAAGGAAACCAATGCACAGAGAAGTCAATGCAGATTGCACAGCCCATGGTTATGCAGCTAGGAAGTGACGGGACTGGGATTGGAGCCCATGGAATCTAGCTCTAGCACTGACAGCTAAGCCACCTACCACACTGCCCACACTGCCTCACCTGTGCTCACTTCTATCAGAGCCCTTAACGTGTTGCCTTAGTCTGTGTACTAGTTCATCTCTGCCCTTGACCATGAGCTCCTTGAGGGCAGACACTATGTCTTATTTATTTCTATTTATCCTCAATCCTAACAAAAATAAGACCGTAGTAGGTGTTCAGCAAATACTGAGTTGAATGATGAGTTTAAGAAATCCTTATAAAGCTTGCACTCTTCAGAGGAGAAAGGTAACTAAGACAAGAAAATACTTGTTGAACTTTTGCCATGTAAATAGCACCATGCCAACCAAGCACGTCAGATTTATTTTTCCCCTAATTCCCTAGAATTCTCTGAGAGGTAAATACTCTCATTAGCTCAGTTTCACAGAAGAGAAACTAAAGCACAGACAATTTAAGTAGCATGCACAGGCCCCACAGCTAAGATCCCCATTTAGACACTTGGGGCCATGGCCTATGTACTTAATTATGACACAATGTACTGACCCTGGGCTAGAATGGGTGACAGAAAAGGACAAAATATATTGAGAGGTCTGAGGAAGAGAGTATGCCTTCTAACCAGGGAATCAAGGAAGTCTTCCTGAAGGAAGTAGCACCTGACCTAGATCTTGAAGAATGGGTAGAATTGGGACATGCAGAGATAAACCGACAAGACAAGGCACTCCATATAGAGGAAATTGTGTGAACAAACACACAGGCAGAAAACTGTGGCATGTGCAAAAAAATCAGAATTATTTTCACTTGGCTGCAGCTCAAGATGAGTGAAGAGAAATCCCTGAGATTCAGTTAGAAAGGAAGACTGGAGCCAAACTGAGGCAAGTTTTGAATGGGGGCTTGGGCTGTGTTACTAGGCAATGGGGAGCCACTGAAGGCTTTTGAGCAGGGAGTGATATATGAGAGCTTGCTTAGGATGATTTAGCAATCAGAAAGGGGATGGTTTAAGGCAGGGAGATATGGGAGGATAAAGAGCAATTAGGATTACTAGAAAAGTGGGATCATAGTCTTAACCAGGCACAAAGAAGAGGGAATGGAAGCAATAGATCGTTTGAAGCCAGAATCAATTACTTAGGTACTTTTAAGGTGTGAGGGCTGTGATGGAGGAAAGAGTCAAGAGAGATGTTAAGGTTTTCCCTTGGGCTCAGAGGATGGCGGTTCCCTTAGCAGAGAGCACATCCAGTGGGAGCATAGACCTTGTCAGGGCTGGGGTGCAAAGGAAGCTAATGAGCCAGTCCCCTCACACTGGGAGCATTTTCTAAAGGGTCAAATCTAAATTCCAGACCATCTGCCCCTTCAGCCAGAAGACCTCCAGTTGGTAAGCCAGGGCTCCCCTTCCATTTCTTACTCAAATTCTCTTTCTAGATTTGATTCATGCAGGGCAATGCGCATCTGATATCAGTGTCAGTTTCCAATAGCAGCCACACAGACACAGACACACACACGCACACACACACGCACACGCACACGCACAGTCCCACCACGACTAACTACCAGCCTCTTAATGAAAGCCCCCTCTCTGTGTCAGCCGCATTAGTGAGTTGATCCAGTAATAGAAGACAAGCCGTACAAATTGAAAACTAAAAACTTCCAGATTTCATCCTGCTTTTCCTTATGTCACTTATTTTATGCTGCATGAATTGGATATTAGCTTCCCTGTATCACTGGAATGTCGGATCGCTGGGGTAGCTTGAGCAGACTCAATTTCGCTTCGAGTAATAGAGTGAGATTATTCAAAATTATTTCCAGTGGGCTGAGCCTGCCTGTTCCTTCTGTTATGAGAATAGAAGTAAACAACTCGCCACCCTCCTTGCAAGCTGACATCCTTGACACAGCGCCCCTTTGCCTAGCTCCCTAATCGAGAGAGCATTTTGGTTTTAGCCACGCTCAATTAATTCATCCAGGAAAGGGTCCAGTCAGAAAGAGTTGATTTAAAGTGAGATAAACTGGGCATCTGCTTGGAAAACCAGATGATCCCAAATATGTCTTTCATCGTGAGAAAATGAAGAGCTCTCTGCACATTTAGAGCAGTAACTACTCAGCGGCATATTTTTTTCCTTGAGAGTTTCAGCAGTGGCGGTGGCAGAAGCAATCAGTGGGATGCTTCTCGGGAACACAACGGGCTGTGCTGTTAGGGTTGAAGGGACCCTTCAAACCAGCCACCACCCCTGGCCTGTGTGTCTGGTGGGGCCAGGTGAGCAGGGCTGGGGTGGGGGGAGCGGCCAGAAAGAGTTTGTATCCCCAGCTAGACACACAGCTGGTCCCTCTTGCAGTTGAACACCAAAGGAGCTGAGCTAGCACTTGGGAAAGTGGGATGTCAACATTTTTGCTCAAATTTGATAAGCAATGGAAGATTAGCACCTTCCTCAAGTCTCTATTTCGAACAATGTTCCTTTCAAGGCAGCCAAATTTGGCAGAAAATCTAGACCCTGCAGACAGCCCTGAAGCTGGTGGGGAGAGGCAAGGGGCAGGCGGGCAGGCTGCAGCAGGGGAAGGAAGATATGTGGTGACAAACCCCAAACCCGTAGCTTCTGATGCAGCGACTTGCACTTGGGGACGAAGGAAGCCCTACCACGTGTGTTCTCCGCTGTGGGAGCCCTCCTTGGGGCTGGCTTCAGGCTGCTCCTACCTAAGAGAGGAGGCCAGACAGCAAGCACCTGTCCAGTGGGCAGGAAGACCCAGGCCCTGTGGCCTCGAATCACCCCAGGCATCTTGCTTCATTGTGCTGAAAGCAGTGCATGGCACGATCGAGCTGGGGAAAACAGGGACCAATTGGAGCATTAAAAACAGGCTTTTCTGGCCTCCTAGGGAAGGCTAGGGTTTCGGCTCTGCTGCCATCTCCTCACATTTTCCACTGATGTCACCCCAGGCAAATAATTGGTGGAGAGGAGACTTAAAGGGGAAGAGTGGGGCTGTGTGAACAGAGCAGAGGGATGGAGAGAAAAACAGGGCTGGGACTGGCCCCAGCTGTGACCACAGGGGTCTCACCTCCACTTGGGAAGCAGGACTGCAGGACAGCCATTTGCTGCAAAATGAAAGCTGCCTCTCATACCTTGATTCCAAGACATGCTAGCGAGGGTGTGCTTCTCTTCAAGCAGAAAGACTTCTGCTGCATGCCAACCCTGGCCATGGCTCCCACTATGCCTGCCAGGGAGGCAGCATGGTGAAGCAGACAAATAGGAGACTGCTGTTCAGGTAGGAGGCTCTGTCCCTGCCTCTTCTGCCCTGTGCGACACTGGGAGATCCTCAGCCCTTCTGTGGGCTTTAGCTGGAATGGGTGCTTGGCCGAGGGCTTTGATTGTGTAATGGGCTATTCAGGGAATGTGCTACCAACACCCAATTTAAAAGTCTCCACAGGTAAATTTCTTCAAACCAGCTGAAACTCAAGAAATATTAATTAAATGTTTCACGTGTGCTAGGCACTGGGCTAGCTGGGCTCTCTGTGCTGTGGGATCACTCGGTTAAGCACTGGGGGTAAAGCAGTAAGCAACACAGACACATTCCATCCTTCAAGAGTTTATGTTCTAACCCCCCTCATTTGTACCTGGCAACATAGTATTATTATCATCTGCATTTTACAGATGAGGTGACAGCATCTCAGAGAGGTGGAGTGACTTGCCCAAGGTCACACAGCAGTCAAGAGTAACATCAAGGAAGGAAACTTGGTCTTCTGGCCTTAAAACCATATAACTTCCCATTATATCACCCTAATTCCTACTCACAGAGTAGCAGGAAATGCTGAAACAATCTCCAAGCTCATCAGAAAAAGAGAGAGAGGCAGAGAGAAGGAGGGAGGGGGAGAGAGAGAGAAAACTTCAGCTTTAAAATTCTCATAACAAAATATCTTTGTAAATGCTGTTTCTGGCCATCATTCTCCAGGAGGCCAAAGCTCTGACCTGCCCAAATTCTATTCCTCTACTCCAAATACTTCTTATACCAACCAGGCAAGAAATGCTGAAGGGGCTAACCAAAAAAAAAAGGCTCTAATAATAATAATAATAGGCTTACATTAAATCAAATAAAGTCATTCTGAAATGACTAAAGAGAAATAGCAGAGGAGAAATGCCCCTGGGCCCGCACTGTTTATGCATTGCACATTATACCTTTTCATCACAATTACCTAAAGTGGTGCATTTGTACTTCCATAATGTATGGAATTCATTACATAGTTTTGCAATGAAATTATCACACTGTGCCTGGGACATCTGCACCCTGTCATACATCATTCTATTCATTTCTAGTTAATTTAATCCCAATATCTGCCCACATGATAAGACAGATGTTCAGCAACGCTGCTGTTTCAATGGTTTTCTGCCTTGAAGAAACTTTAAGCCGTTGAAAGAAATGACATCTTTCAGACAGAAGGCTTAGAGTATTAAAAAGTTTAGGGGGTTTGCCACTTGACTGTTATCCACTTTATTATTTGTTGGTCTTTCATAGTAACTTCTGCCGTGAGGATCAACATGTGAGCTGAGCAGAGGCATCAGTCTAACAGGAGCATTGCCATACCACTGAAAATGAGTCCCCATCCAGGCTGGTTCAGAAATATCTGCGTGTCACTCAGGAATAAAGGAAATCTAAACATTTTACACTATTCTATTAGTCATATTTGCTGCTTTGCAGGGAGAGGAAAGGAGGCCATCGCTGCCTGTGTCTTTACCATCCACCTGCTCCCAGCTGGACGCTTGGCTCCCACAGTGGCCTTCACTTTGCTCTGCTATCGCGGGAATGCAAAGTGGCGGCTACGGTGATTCCCCGCCAGAGGCTGTGACTTGTACCCCTCCACGCTTTCCCGACTTCCCTGACTAAGTGTCCTACACTAGAAAGTCCACAGGCCTTGCAGACAGCTTTTCCTGGGTGTGGATTCTGGGTGTGGATTCTGGCTCTGCCACTCACTGTCTGGGTAACTTAGGGTGAGTCACTCAATCCTCTTGGAGCCTCAATTTCACCATTTGCATAAGGTAAATAATAATCATAATTTCATAGAGATGTGAAGGTTAGATAATGCATGTAAAGTATTGAGCACAGTGCTCAGCTCAGCAATATTAGTAATACTTTCAACAATAAGAGTAACACTCCTCATATATGAAAAATGTCTAACAGAATTCCTAACTTGTGGTGAACTGTAAGGATGTAGCAGACATTATTATTATTATTATTAAGAACACCACTATTCATGTTGTTATTCCACAGTGAATCCTGTTATACAGAGAAGAGTTTTTGCCCCCAGAAGTCACAGGTTAGAATCATTTCTGATTTTTGTAATGGTTAACTATTGCCCTTGCTAGATGACATAAAAATTGCAGTGGATCCCGAAATTCTGTGTGTATTAAAGGGGATTTAGGTAAGTGTGTCAGAAGTGAAATAAAAACATCATTTGGAGCAGGGAGAGGAGTATAAATGCATCATTTTTACAACCTTGAAGTGGGCTGCCCCCTGAGGGCAGGAGGAATCATTGCATCACAGAAAAAAACTATTCCCAGCTTCATTTATTTATGAACCATTTAGTGAGCAGTGAGCCCCAACTAAGTGGCAGAAACTGTGCTGGACTATTATGTGAGACAGGACAGAAATTTCTGATAAAGAAATAGACTATATTAATGTGATCATATATGTACTTATATAGTGTTTATAGGGTATGGCAAAAGCAGGTTTATACTTGTTCATAGGAAAAATAATAAGTAATAATATAAGAATAAATTCTGTGTTTCATGTACTCATGACTATAAACCTACTTTTGCCCATCCCTGTATAAATCATTTATTTGTGTGTGTGTGTGTGTGTGTGTACACACACACCCTATACACAAGGTCTGTCCGGAAAAAGTCCAGCCACTGTTAATCTAATGAGAACGTTTTTTGCGACATTGATATAACCTAGCAGCCAAGGAGAGTGGACTGGAATGTGTATGTGTGAACAATGATGACTTCACTGTACTAGTCAGTGGGGGTGGTAGACTCTGTAAGTGAGAATGTGTACACATTCAAAATGACTGAGAGGGCAGAGCAATGAATCTGCATCAAATTCTGTGTTAAGCTTGAATATTGCTCCACCGAAAATATTTGGACAATTCAGAAGGCATTCTGGGCTGATGCAGTGAGGGCAGCACAAATAAAAATGTGGCACGAATACTTCAGAGATGGTAGAGAATCTGCTGAAAGTGATCCTTGTTCTGGAAGGCCTGCAACAAGCAGAACACCTGAGAAAGCTGAATGTCTACGGGCTGTAGTCAACAAAGATCGGCAACTGACAGTGTGAAAACTAGAAGCTGATCTGGGGATTCAAAAAACACAAAATCTGTGTGCCAGATTTTGATGGCCATAGCCATGGGCAACTGGTAATTGGCAGCTTCATCAGGACAACACAGTGGCTCATGCACCACATCTCACGCAGAGTTTTTAGACAAAACATCAAATCACCCAGGTGACTCAGCCTGCCTACAGCCCATATTCAAATATGCCCATATTCAAATATGCCCTGCGACTGCGACTTCTGGCTTTTCCCAAAACTGAAATCATCTTTGAAAGAGAAGAAATTTCAGACCATCAATGAGATTCAGCAAAATATGACAGGGCAGCTGATGGCAACTCCAACAGAGGATTTTGCAGAGTGTTTTGAACAGCGGAAGAGAGGCTGGGAGAACTGTGTGAGGTCCCAAGGTGCCTACTTTGAAGGGGACTGAGGCATTATTGTCCTATGTACAATGTTTCTCGTATCCTGTATCTTCTTCAATAAATGCTTCTATTTCTCATACTACATGGCTGGATACTTTCTGGACAGACCTTGTCTATGTATGTGCACACATAAACACACATACATATATTTTATATGCTGTTATTTTAATATAGAGATATATTTCAGCACAAAGCAATGAACTAGCTTGAACTCGTTCATGAGTCTAGATGGGTACTTTCAATTTTGGGTTCCCTGACTACCTTCACATGCACGTTGCTCACTAAGTTTCAGGCATGTTGTTTAGGAGGTAATCTAGTTCCAAAAGAACCTTGCAAATACAACCAATTAAATTTTTTCAGTGTAAAATCTTCAATGTCCTCTTTCTACTATCTGGGGATAGTCCAACAGAGGTTCTCCATTCTTTGTTCTTACTTCTTTCCTATTCTGTTCTAAACTCCATTATTTATATGCTTATGCATTCATGGTACTTACCTTCTGCATTATGTTTTAAAGACACTACATACACCTTCTAAATACATACATGTACACTCAGTGTTATTCTTATTTTTCTTCCTTCCAGTTTGGTCACAGGCACACTAAGTGGCTTTTTAAAAACTATTTTAATGAAGAAGATTGCTTAAAGTCTGGCTCTATACACATATCTGCCACCCTATCCCACCATGGAAAATTTCCCCTTCTTGAGCTATTCCTTCTGGAATGTCTTTGGAGAGAATAGCATATTCAGCACTTAGCCCATAGATGACCTAGACTTGATGAAAGGATAAGGAGGGTACTTCTCTTGCCTTTCTCTTATCTAATAAGAAATCAGAAGGCATGGGCTTCTGGATGGGCCAGTAGGAGGTAATGATTCAAGGACTGAGCCAAAATTGAGCAAATGTTGCAGTGCTTGAGATACTGAACAATGTTTTAAGAGATGGGACATGGTGATGGGATTCACCCTTGGGTAAACAATCCCTGACCACCAGGTCTTCTGACTCAGGAACATCAATGAAGAGCCAGGATACAGAATGACCTGCTTTCCTGACTGGAGTCAGGAGTCATGTTCCTGAAATAGCTTCCCCATGTGGTATAGAATATCGGCGGTAAAAGTGGCCTTCGGCATCAGCTAGTCCAATCCTCATTTACAAATGAGACATGTGAGATTGAAAAGCATCTGTTTCACCAATCCACTATCTCTTTTTACTATGAGTGCAGGCTTGTGGTTTTGTCCCAAATGCCTAGCCCAGAAGTAGTCCCATCGTGGAAGTTCAGTGAGAATTCAATGAGCTGAAGTGAGGTGAGGCCCAAAGAGCTCCAAGCACATATCAAATTAATGTCAGAGACCTGGGTGGAACCCAGACCCTCCAGCCCAGGTGACCTTGTTACTGGTTATGGTCACCAGATAGGTTTGCCTTTTTAGAGCCCAGAAGGCCTTATCATTAAAAATGACAAGCTGGGCCCTGGCTGGCGTAGCTTAGTGGATTAAGCGCGGGCCTGTGAAACAACAGATCTCGGTTCGATTCCCTGTCAGGGCACATGCCTGGGTTGCAGGCCAGTTCCCAGCAGGGAATGCACAGGAAGCAACCATACATTGATATTTCTCTCCCTCTCTCCTTCCCTTCCCCTCTAAAGATAAATAAATAAAATCTTTAAAAAAAAAGTATTAAAAAAAAAATGACAAGCTGGAGGGCCAATCACTACATTGTCCATAATCCCAAGTCCTGCAACACATTCCCATTAGGAACCTAAGCTTAACCCGTTTGCTCTCTGGGCACTCTTTTGAAAACCATCTTTAACTTGATGTGATTGGTCTACATCACTTGAGCATACATTTCAAGATTATGTTTCTGTTCACTGCAGAGTTCCCCATGCTTAATACAGTACCCAGCCCGTAGTAAATCCTCCACAAATATTTAATGAATAAACAAGTGAGTGAATAACCCAGTCATTCAATTTAGTTTCAGCTCATGGGTCAACAAGTATTAGAAGTAAATTTTCTAGAGTTCTGCGTAAGAAGAAATTTAAGGCAGTTCCAAGGCTTTTTGGGAAAGAATGTAGTGATTATTTAGTATGGCTTGGCATGGGCTCAGGGGCACATAGTGTGGTGCAGGTATCTGTTATTGCCAGACAAGGCAATCAGGTGGCGGGAGAAAGAGAGAGGATGGGAAGGGCGCATTTGGTTTTGTGATAGCAACAGAGAGTGGGAAATGAGAATCAAAGGTGGAATGAAAAATAGCTGTGGAAACTAGTATAGAGATCAAAAAATTAAAAATGAAACTTCCTTATGACCCAGTGAATCCACTTCTGGGAAATTATTCGAAGAAACTCGAAACACTAATTTGAAAGAACATAAGCACCCCTATGTTCATTGCAATATTATTTATAATCTCCAAGATATGGAAGCAGTCCAAGTATTCATCAATAGATGAGTGGATAAAACAACTATGGGACATTTACACAGTATGGGACATTTACACAGTGCAATAGTACTTGGTCGTAAAAAAGAAAATTTCACTGTTTGTGACAGCATGGATGGACCTGGAGAACATTATGCTGAGTGAAATAAGCCAGTCAGAGAAAGACAAATACCATATGATCTCATTCATATGTGGAATCTAATGAACAAACTGAACTAACAAGCAAAATAGAGACAGACTCATAGATGGAGAGCAGGATAACAGCTATTGGGGGTGGGGTGTTAGTGGGTGGAGGGATTGAACTAAAAGGAAAAAGGACTCATGGACATGGACAAAGTGTTGTGATTGCAGCAGGGAGGGGGTATAAGGGGGGTAAATTATAATGGAAAAATACAGTAAAAAATAATAAAATAAAATAATTATCTCCACCTCCAAATTACTCTATGAGGCTGACACCATAAGGGAAGTTGTGTTCCTGGTGTTCCAAGTAGTTTTTCTCTTTTATCCACTTGGCTTCCACTTGAGGCCCAGCTAAGGGTTACCACCATGCCCCTGGGGTCTCTGCTTCAGGAGCCTCCTTCTTCCTCTTCCAGAGCAAGTCCATTTTAGGCCCAATTTCTAATTGGGAGCATCTGATGGAGCTGGCAGCACCTTTCCAGACTACAGCACAGCCCTGCCTGGAGACTGGTTCTGATGAGCAGGAGATACCTAGCTCAGGTTCTAGGATCGAATGGATCTGGCTTCTGCAAGTTATGCTTTGGTTGACATACAACAAACTATCTTCCTGTACAAACTGAAAATAATCATACTACTACCACACCAGACTACTGGACAAAATGGAACAATCCCTATAAAGGTATTAGTACACTTTTTTCGTTTAAGATATCCTCTTTTCCCTAGCTCCATTTTGCTTTAGGCCAGTACTTATAGGCTGCATCAATTTTGTTCCCAAAGAGCCACCATTGCTTAAGTGGATAGAAAAAAAGGGGGCCCTCCTCTGTGATTTGCTGCAAGAGTAGCTGCTTTTCTGAGATCCTGGAAGCCAGCTTAATATTGAGCTCCCTGGCTGGGGGCCTCCAGCTAAGCGCTGAGCATATTGAACTCCAGCTGTTGAGTGGAGGAACAGCTGGAAATTACACAATTGACACCTAAATGGAGGCGATGATCCCTGCACAATCACCTCTCGATTACCTGCCCAGAGCTTTCTGCCTCAGCCTCGCTGATTTGTAAGTGGTTGTCCAGGCCCATGCTCAGTTCCCAAGCCGACCCAAGCTGGAATGGGGTCAGTATAGTAGGGTGTGTGTGTGTGTGTGTGTGTGTGTGTGTGTGTGTGTGTGATTGTCATAACCAAATTCCCATCAGTCTGGGACATGCATATTGGTTACTATCATCTGTGCCTCTGCTTCCTAACGTATCAAGAAACCTGAAGCATTCCTTCACACAGTCATACATGGGGCAGAGCACAGCCATTCCTGGCCACTGCTCAGCCCTGAGGCCTGCAGCAGCAATTGTCCCTGAGAGACTCTGTAAGGAAGTCAGAAAGGTGTGATAGGAAAAACATAAACTTCTGCCATTGCAAAGTCCAATTGCTGACCTTAGTCAAGCTATTTATTTTCTCTGTCTGACAAATACCTTGCCCAAGGTCACATTTGGGATTACCAACTCTAAAGTCCTTCTATCTAACCATTGGATATTACTGCCTTCCTTGTTTCGACACCAGTCCCGTCTGATCCCATACAGGTATCTGTACCTGTAGGCTTTACTGTGATCCCTCAACCCCATCCACCACCACTTTCTCTAAAACAAGCTGGGGATGGCTTTCCTGTATCTGGTCTAGTCTCTCTTTACCTTATAAAAGGCAAGGAAAAGAAAATAAGCATTTACGGTATAACTACTATCTGCCAGGGGCTATTGTTGCTGCTAAATCCACCAAGTGTCATTCCTGATTTAGCATTCAGGAATGTGAAATGCTAACAGGTGAGGTTTCTAAGGATCACAGAGGTAAAGTACCATCTGCATTGGTGACCAGCAGGGGTGGAGAGGCAGCAGCTCATCCAGACAAAAATGAGGGGACTCTGGCCTATAGCTCACCCCTTGATTTTGTGTCAGCGACCTAGAAGGAGGCCCATGGAGGTGACAAGAGACCCCAGGTGACTGCAAGACAGGGAAGGCACCCCATGGCAGAGACCAAAACAAGGGTAAAGGAATGGCTCTGAGTCCCCACACTGCCCTGCCCAGGAGATGAAGGATTAGGGGAGGGGACTGGGGAGTGAAGGAAGCCAGGATAAGACTAGAGACTTCCCTGGTTATTTTTTATTGTTATTGACAATCTGACTGACAGTCAGACCTGTCATCTGACTTCACTTCTTGGGGTGTAGCAGCCTAAAGGGAAGCGTCTGCCATGTAGTTCCAGAAAGAGCATCCCCATGTCCTAACGCGCATTCAGAGAATATGTTATTGAGTGCCTTCCTGGGCCCAGACATTGTGTGAGTCTCAGGAATGCAGCAGTGAACAAGACAGACAGATCCTGCCCTCGTGGAGCTCTTGTGCCTGTGAAAGGGGACAGATGATAAACACATGAGCTGGATGTTCTGATCCTGGCTGGTACTATCTTCCAAGTGGGGACATTGGATACCTGTTGGAGATATGGGGAGGGGGTTTGTCTTCAGGACTCTCCCTCCACCCCTCACCTTCACTGCTGGCCTTCAGGAATGTGAAATGCTAACTGTACTGCAATGAAAGACTCATTTCTATGTAGTGAAGAGTAGCCCTGCTCAAAAAGTCAGCAACACCCCAGTGGAGAACACCCTAATGGAAAACACATGAAGAAATAAGAAGACTCTAGCTAATAGAAAATTCTATGCAGGAAAGAAAACAGGCTAAAGAGAGTGGGGACAGTGGGACCTACTCTGGATTGGGTGATGTAGTAGGTTGGATGGTGTCCCCCACAGAAGATATATTCATGTCCTGATACCCAGAACCTATGGAGGTGACTGTATTTGGGGAAAGGGTCTTTGCAGATGTGATAACGTAAAAATCCTGACATGAGGAGATCTTGGATCATCTTGGATGATCCAGGTAAGCCTTAAATCCAATGACAAGTGCCCTTACAAGAGAAAGGCAGAAGGAGAACTGAGTCAGACAGGAGAAGAGCAGACACACCGAGAAGACAGTCATGTGAAGATGGAGGCAGAGATGGGACTGATGTGTCTGCAAGCCAAGCAATGCCCAGGGTTGCCACAGCCATCAGAAGTTAGGAGAGAGGCATGGAACACATACTCTCCCAGAGCCTCTGCAGGGTGTGTGGCCTTCAAAACTGTGAGAGGATGAATTTGTTACGGCAGATGAATCTGAAGAAGTCACATTAATTCTGAGACCAGGCTGCTACAAGGGACCAGCCACACGGTGAGACCCCAACACACTCCAAAACTGACTTCTGTAGATATGAGGAGAGACCCATGCAAGAGACACAAGAGGGCAGCTTAACTGTGGGCCTGGCACCGACTCCTGGGGTTCAAATCCTGGTTCTGTTAATTAGTAGCTGTGTGACTATGGGCAAGTTGTGATCTGAGCCTCTTTTCTCCCCTGAAAACAAGCTTAATAACAGCACTCCTCCCCGAGTTGAAAGAAATGAGTTAATAATCACTAACTCAATGCTTGGCACAGAGTGTGAGCTCTCTGTAAATGTTAGCTATAAACACTGTCATTATTATTACTATTATTTCAATTTGAAGTCACAAATGGCCAGAATCCTCTTTCCTGATCACAAAGACTTAAGTGGGAAGGCTGAAGCATGTTTATAAAACCATAAAAGTACCACCTTTTGCCAGCTGAGTGTTCAGGGTCAAGACTTCTTATTTCAAGTCAGTGACCTGGACGAGGCCAGAAGGGAATGTCTAGTCAAAACTCAGCTTGCAGGAGGACAGCCCTGGAGGATGGTAGTTCAGCAAGAGCTGTGCATAACTTGCAGATTCCTGCCTCTCAGAGATCCATATACGCACCACCCGGCTCCTCCTTTAAAGACACAGAGCCGCCTGATCAACAGATGACTGTCAGGCCCTCTGATCCTGCACCTGAGGGCCTGAGGGAAGGGAGAGGCCCACTGCAGCTCCTTTCACAGCACGTGAGGAGCTGGTTTGGCAAGGCAGTCCTGTACCACACCCTCCCCTCTTCGAGCATTTGAGGCCTCCAGAAAAAAAAAAAAATCTCCTGGTGCAGATAAAGGGGTTTCAAGAGGAGGGGCTGGTACCCTCTGGACATCACCTGCCAGAGAGGGCCCGACACTGATTCCCAACCTGCAATCAGGAATTCCAAGTGCTGTGCCCTTCCTCAGTGCCAACGTCAGTCTGGACAAAGTCAAGTTGGGTCCCTGTGGATTTCAACACCTGTGGATCAGCCAGGAGAGGAAGCCAGGCTCTGGTTGAGAAGGGGAGGCCACTTGGACATGTTGAGGGCTGAGCAAATACTGAGGTAAGAACTTGACTAGGGGATGGATTGATTTAGTTGGTCAGTAGTCACGTGGACCTACTCCATCCCAGATGTGTGCTGGGTTCTGGGATGTAAAGATAAGCTAAAGTAGACAACCTTGCCCTTCTGGTGCTGACAGTCCAGTAAGGAATCTCAGTCTAACTCAACGATTGCACCAACAGTGCACAATTACGAAGTCAGATCAACTTGCTCAGGCCACCCTGCCTTCCCCAGTGCTGTCCCCTGGGGCTTTCTGCCATACTCCCAACCTCTGTAGGCTCTGCATTCAGTCCTCAAAATCCAGCTCTGGTCTCCACCAACCAGACACATGACCCTGCCGGCTGCATTTGTTCATCTTGTGCCCACAGAGGGGCCTCCCTTCATAACTCTGTCAATGTTAGGTGTCCACATTAGTCTCCGAACTAGTCTCTCCCTCCAAGATGTGAAATTAACTTTCCCTCTTTATGGGTTTTCCAAAAGAGAAAAAGAATTACTTAAACAAGGAAAGATTGATCACTTCTAACCAAAAATTCTGTACTTATCAAGTACAGATAAGTTTCCAGGTGTGGGCTGGGTGTACCACCCAGATTCGCACAAACATTCCACCCTTTTCTTCCTTCTCACAGTTATGAGGTTGACAGGTGCTGGCTTCTGTTCCCTGGAGTGCAGCCAAAACAGATAACTCCGAGGCTGGTATCTGTGGGAGAGGTGGAATGCCACTCCCCGGTTCTGGACTCCCAACAATTCCGAAGTTTTCTTTGCTTACATTAATTTTCTATTTCTACAGAGTAGAAGGAGTGGTCATGCAAAAAAGTCCCTGGCAATTTATACAATGTCCAGTCCAACCATGGAGGCGGGCACCCTGATGGTAGCTGGCAAGCAAGAATGTGTGTGAAACCAGTGATTATCAGGATTTGAGGCAACAGGATCATTTTGGAAGTGGTTGCTCCCTTTGATACTGGATGGCATTACCAGTGGGCCTGAAGCTAATATGGATCTAAGGTTAAAGTGTCATATATGGGGTTATGACTAAAAGTATATCCCTGCTCTTCATGCTTTCTAAGACATCGCCCAGTATCTCTTAGGGCTGAGAACTGAGATTAATTTCTCATGCCGTCTCATGTATTTTAAAAGCCAGACTTGTTTGTATGAAGTGCAGATGTGGGTGTGTGTATGCACATGCTACTCTAAGCATTAGAAATGGGCTTTGTTGACCCCTACGCCATCTCTTTAGCAGACCAGACAAGGCCCGTTTCCATGTATTCAGACTTACCAGACCTAAATAAGACCCAAAGAATTCACACCTAGTGGCAGAGACTCAGCGTGTACTCAAATAAAGATAGTGCACAGCACAACATAAATGCTGTGAATAAGGTCCACAAAATTCTGGAAGCAGGAACAAACATGACCTCTGTTTGATTTCATGGGTCCTCAGAGGTCACATCTGTCCTTGAGGGTTTCACTGTACAGCTGAGGTCCTTGTGGACAGACTGCCTGGTGGGAACAAAGGTATGGAACGGTAAAGGAAGAGGAAGTTCAGAGTGAGCTGAGCAGTTAGGAAACCCCTCAAGGTGTTCACTTCAGGGAGTCCCTTGGAGATTTCATTCTAACGCATCCTTTGTGTCTTTCAACCTGCCGCCTTTCACCTCCTGAACCTTCACCATCATTTAGAAACCCTTCTTCATTCTTCTCAGCTCTAATGGCCACAACACCATCTCCACCTGGAATTTCTGCAAGTGCTTTACCTACTGTGCAAGTAGCCTGGCCTCACTTAGCAGGTAACAAGTTTCTAATCCCTAAGCATTTAAACCAAGGCAGAAAGCCTCCTTGTTTGAAATATAAATAACACATGTGTCTGGGCATCATATACCAAAACCAGAAAAAAAAATTAGTTTTTGATGCTGGAGTGATGGTGGTTACGTTGAGGATGACAACACAGGGAATATGTTCAGATGAAGGTCTGGGCTAGAGACCCAGCAAACCTGAGAAAGGGAAGTGAGTTTCCAAGGGAATAAGTGACTCGCTCAAGGTCATCCAGCTAATGAATGGTGGGACCCGTGTTTTCTAAGTCCATTTCACAACACTGTGCTGCCTAAATAGTGTTTAATATTCAAACCTAGGAACAATATCCATTTCCATCTTCGTAAATAAATTGCAGGTTTCTAAAAGTGGCACTACTGGGTATTAGCACATATTAGAAATCCTAAAGTTAAAAATAGTTTTCAAAGATGGATTTTTTTCTTCAAAAGTTATGCTCAGATGATTCTATAATTTTGGCAATTAAATGCACTCTCATTATGTGTCCATTGGCACTGACTTCCCGTGCATTTAGAGAAGTCTAACGCAGAAATTAAGAACTCTGGAACCAGACTGACTGGTTTTGATTGACACATTAAAGTGCAGGACCTTAAGCAGGATTCTTAACCTTTCTGTACCTGTTTCCTCATCTAGAAAACAGTGATAAAAAGGTACCTACCTTACAAGTTTGTTGTAAGGATAGAATGAGTTCATCCATATTAAGTTGTTAAAATGGTGCCTGGCACATGGTAAGAGTATAATAAAAGTTTGCTGCTATTATTATCATCAGTAATATTGTTATTTTACATAGCAGAAGCCCTCAACCCCCGTATTAAGGGCTCAGAATTGATCAGACTGAAGTATGCCACAACAATCCTTGTCCATGCATCTCTACTGCTTATGACTATATCTGAGTTATTCAAATACCTACATCAATTATGGTCCAGGCAGGAAAGAAATGGCACCCTCAAACAGGTAAGAAGGGAGCTTTGATGGAGGGACCATTTATAAAAGTGTGGGAAGGATTAAAGAAAATCAACAAGGGGCAGTGCAGAACCCTAGGACTAGCAACAGGGGGAGCCATGGCCACTCCTTGGTCTGAAAGGACAAGCGGTTAGCAGAGCCAAAAGAGAGAGCTAGAGCTGTGCAACAGGGTCACCTGATAGGAACTGTCACCTTCAGACGGGGCTGTTACCATCCACAGTACTCTAGCAAAGAAGAAGCCAGGTCCCATGTTCCTTTCTCCTGCTGGTGCTTGCCACTGACCAAACCCAACCACAGCCACAGGGTAGGAGAGGGTGATGAGAGTAATCCCGAGAAGTGAGCCTCCTAGGGCACAGAGCTGGAGAGAGACAGGTGGGAAGTCTGGAGGGGCCAGTGGAGAAGATCCAGCACAATCCCTTTCTCACTTTGCTATGACATCCTGTAGAAAATGTACCAACATAGCAATATGATCTGGACCATAATTAGGGGAACAAGAGTTACTCCTTAAGAATTCCCAACTGGAATGTGGCTTATTAGAAAAATTTTGGCTTAGTATTTTTCATACAATTTTAAATCTTTCTAATGCTTTGCTGCAACTCGACTAGTGGCCTGAATAAAACACAGACAAAACTGTAAAGGATGTGAGTCCTAGCACCTAAATTCTGAGTTCAGGTACTAGTTCTATTTCTTGCCACCTGAATGACCCTGGGTCCTGAATGAATTCAATGCAAGAACAGTGAGGACAGGTGATGTAAGATATGAGAAACATTTAACCAGCACAAGCAACAGGTCTTGCTGTGTGCTTCGATATTAGGGGTATGTATGGAAAAGTAAGTGGGAAGAAGCAGGGAAGATGGAGAAGATGTGGACTGAGCTCAGGGAGCCAGGGGAGAAGGATATGGTTTCTCTTTTCTTGCAGGAGCACCTATCGTTCCCATTCTTTCTTCAAAGTCCTAAAGTGCTTCACTTTCCCAGTAAACGGGCTCAGGAGGAAATATTCTTGCTGGTGCTGGCCACTAGGTAGCTGAGATCTGAACTGGCCTAGGCACCCAGCACAGAGCTGCCACCTTGGAGACTCAGCAAGTAGTTTAGACTGATTCCCCTATTAACTAGGAATTTGCAGTCTCAGGAGAGGGATAATTAGCACTCATGGTGCAATTTGGCTTGTCCTCAACTGAAAGCTGCAAGGAGACAATCAACATCAAAAAGCCTCTTGGTCCGGAAGTCTGCAAGGAAGTGGCTAAGGATGGAGCGATTTTGATTTTGTGCTTTTAATTTTCAGCTGAACCAGGTCCTAATTGGAACAATATCATTAATTACACATTTGTCCCCATGTGGTCTCTGAGCCCAGAATCTGTTGCAGACAAGGATCCCTTCCATGGGGTAGTTTATTACCATGTCCTCTATCTCATGCTGCTGTGAAAGGCAGTGTGGGATGGCTTGTTTTGCTGCTAAGATAGCAAATGCAGCTGGCAAATTTATTGGGTTTACCCTTCCCTATCCAAACAGATTGCTTTTTTCCTTCCTTGCTGATGACATCCCCTGTGAAGAATTGCCATAATTAAGATGTCTGGTCACCAATGTCCAAAAGCAGGGAGATGTGCTTTCATAGCTAACTCCCAGTGGAAAAGCTTCCCCAGATTTGCTTGAGTCGTAGACTTTACAGACTCTTCTGAGCCAAACGATAAACTTCTATTGAGCATCTGTGTTATGCTGGGATTGTGGGGACATATCGCACATTAAATTGTGGCCCCTGCCATCAAGCAGCTTAAAGTTAGCAAGACAAATACAAGCACATCAGCAAGTGATCAACAGTGTAAGTCAACCAGAGGACCTGAGCTTCATCCTGACTCCACAGAGTTTAGGATCATGAAATACCTCTGAGCCACATACTCCCAAGATTTCCACCTGCATAACGGCATCAAATGCCTCACTCATAGGACTGCTGTGAGAATTAAAATTGAGACTCTTTGTGAAAACATCTTAACAACAAATGTATTCATTATTACTTATTGTGAATTACAAAAGTAAACTGGAAATAACTTGATTTTCTAGCAATGCCAAATGCAAAAGTAATTTTTGGTTTTCTCCACTTTTGAAAATTATTTAGCCATTAAAAATTTGCTTGGAAAAAAACAGAACATATTCATGTTATACTATTATATGTAAAACTGGAAATACAGATTTCCATATGGTTCAATTTCAAGTTTGTAGAAACAGTGTATAGGAAAAATGCAAAGAGATACACCAACATGTTAAATTAAATATTAAATGTGAAAATGGCGTCTTCTTTGGCAGCAATAAGAACATCTAGTATACAGATCTGGGTTTCTAAATACTATTCCCCACGGAAAGGAAGCAGGAATCTTCAGAGAGATGGCTGACTCCAGGACCAGAAATGGGAAAGTGTAAGGTACACTTGGGACATTGTCTTGTCCCAAACAGTAGGGAAGCTCTCAAAACAGTGATAGAGGGGTGTCAAAAGGACACGAAAACCAGCTGGAAGCAACTCCCACTGGCCAAATTTAGGACAGTTTGAGAATCTGAATAAGTCATAGTAATGGATTATAACCCATCGAATAAAATAGGAACCCATGAATTGGTACTGAAATTAACTAATTAATTTCAGCACGGTACAATTTCAAGTTTGTAAAAACTAATGTGTGGGGAAAGCAATCTACACATTCAATGCCATACCTATTAAGGTACCAATGGCATATTTCACAGATATAGAACAAACACTTCAAAAATTTATATGGAACCATAAACGACCGCGAGTAGCTGCTGCAATTTTGAGAAAGAAGGCTAAAGTAGGAGGGATCACAATACCTGATACTAAACTATATTACAAGGCCACTATAATC
>CM052543.1:30461499-30493901 GCA_028533065.1 Trachops cirrhosus | reverse complement strand
CACCTTTAACAGGAACCTAAACAACAAAACAAAGAAACAAGTAAAATATAACAAAAGACACTGAAATAGAGTTGTCAGTGACCAGAGGGGAGAGGGGAGGGAATTTCAGGGGAGAAGGGAAGGGTTTACAGGAACAAATATAGAGGACACATGGACAAAACTAGGGGTGTTGGAAAGGGGAGGGAGGAGGGGAGGAATGTGTGGGTGGGCTGGAATGGGAATAAAGGATAGAAACTGTACTGAATAAACTAAAATAAAAAATTAAAAAAAACACTAATGTGTGGGGAAAATGTGCTCACTCATCAATATAAGTAAAGAATTGAAGAGAATGGGAAGCTATTCCTTACAGTAAAATTTCAGATAATGAATGAAGAATCATAAAATTAGAAAATCACTATTTGACAACCACAGTAACAAGTAATTCAAGCAAGAATCATTCATATATGCTAATTAAAAGGTGAAATTGTGATGAGAAACAAGATATCTATCTTGTCTCAAAGTATCTTCTAACAAAATACTTATTAATTTCACAGGGGAAAAGGGTCACTTTACATGAAGCCTGGTGATACCACCTTAGCCAAGTGATAAATCAACATCCTTAGTAATGGGACAAATCTCTATCCCATGGCTGATATAACACAACAATGATAAGGACACTGCTGTGCTTCTCTGACATTCATGCCAAAATGCATAGTTTAAATTTAGTCATGAAGGAAAATCCTCACCTAAATTGAGGGACGGTGCAAAAACTGACCAGCACTCTTCAAGAGTGTCAAGATCATAAAAGAGAGAAAATAAAGACTGAGGAACCAACTGTTCTAGATTAAAGGAGATGAAAGAGACCTGAAAACTACATTTAAGGCATAGGGTGAGCTCTTGCTGTTCAACATACATCTCAGTTTAAACTTCACAGGTTGTCCATGAGAATTAGTTGCATCCTACAAGTCCCGAAAGTATTGGATTCTCTCTTCTCCCTTTATTTCTGAACACATCTCTTTTTTTATGGTCCTGTGTCATATGTAGCTAAGGACAAGCAAGCCACAACAGGTCTCATGTTGTTTGCCAAACTGTTCACCTAAAGCCACAGCTTCATTGAGTAAATCATCCGTCTTCCATGTTATCTCAGAAAATAGTTTTACCAAAGGATTAGCCACTGCCAAACATGGAGGGACTTTGTTACCAGGTTCAAGAATAGTTCCTCCCTGCCAGCTACTTGACTCTAAAGCCAGTGCCCCATAATTTGGTTGTTTCTGTTTCATTTTGTTTGGTTAGGTAACACCCCGCTTCTGGTACCAATTTCTGTATTAGTCAGATTTCACTGGGTAAGACCATGTTAACAGCCCAAAATCTCAGTGACTTCCCAAAACAGAGGTTTCTTTTTGTTCATGTGAAATATGAGCTGTACCCAGTGAAGGCTGACTTACACATTTCCACAGAATGTGAGTTCCTAATGCAGAATGCCCAAAGGACAAGCACCAGTGCTTTAGAGATGGTGTTATAATAACCAGGAAATCCTACAAGAGGGAAGAAACTGCCTCCTCCTGCTATATTTTTCGAAACAGTGAATGACTTCACCATCTATCTGGCTTCTCAAAGCTACAAATAGATAGATGAGTAATCCTCTACTCCTCCTTTCCTTCACCCCCTCCATCCTCCAGCCACGAAGTAAAAATATCCCTGGTAACTAGCACATTACCTGACTCATTGTGTAGTCTCTCTAAGTGTTTGTTGTTGTTTACGTTAATCCACAAAAATATCTGATCAAAAGAAAATCAATGTTTATTCAATTTCTACTCTGAAGCAGGGACTATAGCTCTCTTAGCTGTTAAGTGATAATAACAAGGAAACAAACCCAGCCCTGTCTCCTCACTGAAATGTTCCTGATCTTTCTCTGTATGCTATGCCTCTAACAGTCACAGCTTCGGGGGATAACCCGAGGACCAGAGGACAGGCCTACGCAGATCCTTATTTGCCATGATCTCATCTCTGGCTATGCTTTCAAATATGCTGTCCATAAGGGGCACCACGGCCTACTTATTCATTAAGAGTAACCTGGGACACATGCCCAAGGTAATCTTCACCTTCATCTGAAGGACTTGAGAGCATGACTCTGATTTAAGAGAATTATCTTGAGAAGCATTAGTCTCACCCTTTAAACTCCAGGACTCCAGGATTACCCAGAAGGGAGAACCTTATGTTGCTGATTTGCCTGGCCATTCTTCTCATTAGCCAGGAAATTATGAGAGTAACACATCTCTAAGAGCCTTGTATTAAAAAATTGATCACAGTTCATAGTAGCTAGTCTTCAAAGAAGAAGACCCCCAGTGAACCAGACCTCCCAGAATTCATTTCCTGGTGTCGTCTCCTCCCACATTGAATCTGGCTTGGTCTGTGACTCATTTTAATGGATAGAGTGCAACATTATGCTGTGGTAGCTCTGGGCCTTAATTTTAAGAATACCTGTTGGCCTCCTTTACACTCTCTGGAGCCCTGAGATGCCATAGAAGAAATCTTGCTACCTGCAGGAAAGTGCTCTTGGAAAAACCAAATGGAGAGTCCACATGCAGAGGGAGAGGTCCCAGATTGCATGGAGACACAGAGAGAGACCCAGCCATCTCAGCTTGCCAGCTGAGGTTAGCCTTCTAGCCAACCTTTCCTGATTTCCACAGCTATTGTGAAAGGTGAAATGAAATAATGCTTGGGAAGGTACTATTTAAACTCTGCACAAGCACACAGGTATGTGTTCTCTTAATTCAAGCAACTGTGTGTGTGGAGCTTAGTTAGACCAGGGGATGGAATAGGAAAGGGGATGTCAACCCTATTCTGAAGGACCTCCCATTGGAGAACAAAACACACTTTATGTGCAGAGATGACACTGTATACTCAGACATTATCCCCCTCCGTTCTTGTCAGACCCACAGAGGTTAGAAGGAAGCAAAGAAGGTCAGTGGTGCGAGACAGGTCTGGGGGTGGTGTGTGCCTCTGAAGGTCAGAATGTGTAATGAGGCTGTCACACCACCTCTCCTAGGGGAGACAGATTTGTTATGGCACATTCTGGGGAAATAAACTAACTTGTCATGGGCTCTGCTGGTGAAGCTTCATTTCAGGGAGAAGAATCTTGGAGAAGACAGAGAAAGGTGATGTGGCACTGTCCCCAGCGTGCTAGAATCCTGGCTGACCCTTCTCTAGGGAATGCCTGGAATGCTTTCTAGTCCTTGGAGAGAGATCAAAAGTTCCTGGAATAGAGGCACAACAGGGGCAAGACTAGAGATACACTAATAAAGAGAGAGCATGATGGATTCACAGTGTGTGGGGCCAAGAAGTAAAAAGAAATAAATACGGGAAAGTTAAATTCACTTCCAGCCATAGTGGCCCTTGGGGGTCAGGGCAGCTACACAGGCTGCTGGAGCCACTGAACTGGGTGTTATGGACAACCTGCCAGGGCTGACACTGAGCTGCCTTCTTAGTCACCACTCCACATGCCAGGTCCTGCCCCAGGAAAGTACCCTTCTCTAGGCTTACAGATTCCTGACAAAATCTTACTGCTTTCTGAGCATATCAGCATAAGATGTTCATGGTTATAAGTTGGACAGACTTTTCTCAAGGCACACTGGGACTTCAACAATACAGACTGATGGGACAGAGAAGAAAAAGGGACTGACCCTGCTTTAAGGGAAAGGCCAAAGGACCTTTTTAGATGTTCAAATGAGTATGATGAGCCCAAGCTTAAAGTAAGCTGGAGTTTCTGTCAAAGAAAATTTACTCAGTGGGCCAACTATAACAACAGGAAATCCAGTTTGAATAAATCCATGTGTCAGTAATAATGGTAAATCAGCAATTCAGAGGGTGCGTGGGGCCACGAATAACCTCCGGGCCCACTGACTAATGAGCTGCATGTAACAAGGCTCATTCTGGGTTTTGGTATGTAGAGAGGCTGATCATACAAATATTCTGCCAGTCTTAGTCAGACTTTCCTCAGAGAAATGAACCTGACAACTTGAGAAATCAGGGATTTATCATCTCAGGGATAAAGTTCTCTCAGTTTCCTCTGGTTTTCTAGAACTTTCGTTGTTAAACCCATTCAATTCATATACATACATAAATATATATTGCACATATATTGCATATATATATGACAATATCAAAGCATAGCTCATGTTCTAGGAGACCAGCTAGCTCTCAATACATATTTCTATATTTGATGCACTTAAAAGTCCGTTTCAGCCCTGTGACTAATGACTCAGCATCTCTCTTTGACCAGGGCTTAGAACTAAAAACATCTCCCCTGCTTGAATCTTTACCTTGACCACCTGTCAAAGGTCTGTAAGTTGATGGATGATTAACTCATTACTTTACCCCACCCTGACAACATTCTTAACCACTGCCTCCTTTTCTCAAGCAGGTCATACTGAAAGATTTTTTTATCCTGTTCACCCTTATATACATGCCTACACCTCTTCTCCACTCAGGTAAACCCCATATACCTCACAGAGACATTTTAATGAAGTGAGCTGGAAATACAGATACCAGAAGACCATAAAACTATTTTAGTTATAGAGCTTTTTTCCCCCAAACACTATTTTACACAGTGGACTGGTATATATATGTAACAGATATGTATTGAGCTGCTACTGGATAAAGTCAGGGCTGGGATGGGAGTTTTCCAAGGCAGATCTTCAGGCCTCTGAAGGCCTCAGGGGCTCACAGGGCCAAGTTAGAGAATCACTGACCGGGAGCAGTCACATAACTTACAAAGGAGAATGCTGAACCTGAAGAGTGGCAGGAATTTGCCCAGAGTCACAGAGTAAGTTGGTTTAGAGCCTAAACCAAAAACAGTCTCTATTCTGACTTTCTACACAGTGATTACTATACTCTATCTCTAAAATTTATCCAAGATAACCATGGAATCAGATAATCACATTTATCAAATATATCCATTTGACTTGGTCCATCTGATTTGGGAAATGTGTAAAATGACAAATCCAACATAATGTGAAAACATATTTTATTAAATTCATGAATCCTTATTAGAATCATTATAAAACTTTTATTTTGGAAAAATCAGAAAATGCTTGCCTTGAATAAAAAGCATATATTGATTACTTAGAGAAATGATTCAAATGTGCTTTGAAAAATGCATTTTTCTAATAGTCACAGAAATCATCTTTCTGTGGAAAACTAAGCTATTAATTCAAGTAGACTCGATGTGTCTGTTCAGTGCAAAGAGCTGGAATCAGCACTTTCCTGAAGCACACACACATGCAATTTGCCAATACCTGCACAGGAGGGTGAAGTTAGTCGAGGGATTCAAGTTTTATAACATGCATATGGCGACCATATTTCCTACACGAAAAATCAGGGCACATATTGACAAGTAAGAATGTCCTTTTGGGGACCATGGAGTAGACAGAGCAAGCAGGTCTGTTGCGGAGAACCTGAACCATATGGTGCAGAAAGGCTAGGGAAGCAATTTTTTGAGGCTTGTCTCCTTGTCACAGGGTTAGGAAGCTAATGTGTACTCCCAGTGTCTGGGTCCTTAACTTTCCATTTGTCCTCCTAAGGCAGACTTTATGAAGATTAAAGACGTCTTTGAAAAGTTCAAGTGCTATAGAAATATGCCTGATCATAATTATTAGCAACATGATAAAATATATAATTTATTTATTGATATGCTGGACAAAATATTTTTTTACTCCTCAATTCAATAAATATTAATCTGCCTCTTTTGTATTAGGTACTATGCTGTGCACTGAGGATGTGGGATGAACTAACCTTGATCCCTGTCCTCATGAAGCTTACAGTCTAAAAGGCAGTATTTTAATATAATGTTAAGTGTTGCCAAATAGTCAGTCACAGTGAACAGTCCATGTGCCACCCTTTCAACCATTTCTGTGTGAGACAGTAGAACATGCATGCCTGTTAACATCAGACCTAGGCTTACATACTTAATAGCTGTGTAAATTGGAACAAGTCACTTTATTGTTTTGAGCCTTAGCTCCCTAGCCTGTTATGCGGGCATAAATTAATAGCTTCTCTTCAGGAAAGAAGACTAAATGGGATTGTGTATATCAAATGCTTTTACAGAGACAGCCCTATAGTTTTATTCTTTATAGTAAAGGTATGCAAGTGACATGCAAAAATAATGTCAGTTTATTAAGGCATCTGGATAAATAATCTTTGCAGAGTAAGTTATAAGCCCCCTTAGTCCTATTCACTCAGACTCAGAAAGAAGTGAATTGCCTTAAGTAAAGCACTGTGTGTTTTCACTACTCTGTGTACGTCCCTGGTATGAATGTGATCAAATCGATTTTACTAAAGTTTGAAAAACCAGGCAATAGGTGTGGCCTGCCAGTCATCAGTTATCATGCAAAGAGCTGGGTCCTCACAGAATAAACAGGAGCTCTTTTACAGGTGGGAGAGGGCTCCCTACTTTCTTAGGGGATCTGGATTTGGAAACTAGTAGATCTCTCATCTTAGGAGCTGGGTGATGGCTGGTGAAATGGCTTTTGTCACAAGGAGCTGGATCTCTAAGTAAAGCATGGCTTGTCAGCCAGACATCATTTTTTAGTTTGTTCTCCAAATGCATTTCGCTCTCCTCATCTCTAGTTTTAATAAAACTGTGTGACAGTGGCCAAGCCTTTTACACTTTGCAGAAGAGTCCTGAGGCATTGTGTGTAGTAGTCTATTGGGACAGTTTCAATCCCTTAACTTCTCTCAAATATTCAATGTCCACCTTTCTGAATGGTCAAGATGGCATGCCACCCCCCGCAATAGGTTTGTCCTTAACCAGAGAAATGGCTATGGTTTGTCTTCAGACAAAAGAGATAAGGGGAAGGTCTTGAAGGAACATGTTACATCGACACCCCTACATCTCCCCCATGCTCATGGTATGACCGCGGGTTAGCCCAAGACAGTTCAAGCAGCCTACATTCTAGCCAGTGATAGTCTTTGTCACCTTTGTTCCCATTGCAGACAGAGGAGTGAGTGTAGCCCCCACCTGAACCAGCCAATGGGTAGCAGAGGAGCAAGAGTGATTCTGCGTGTAATACTCAATTCTAAGGAAGCCAAACCGAGTGATGAAGAAAACGGTCAGGGTCACCAGAGACAGGAAGCACGTGACTCGGTGTGCATCGCAGCAGCAGTGGCTCAGCCTGTGGTTCTCCGCTGGCTGCGCTCCAGAGGGCCCGACTCCAGACATGTAGGCAGTGCAGACAGAAAAGGAACTCTCTGGAGGCCAGAAAAGCCAACCGGGCACCTGGGAACTTAGCCACCACTGACATGTACGGCATTCTTGCCATAACAACTGGTTAAAGGTAATAAACACCCTCTTATTTAAATGGCAAGTGACTCGGACTGTTCGTTTTTGCTTTCAACAATAGTATGAAAGAAAAGGATTCAAAGGGAAGAAAACTAAGCCTGACTTGTTCCCTGAGCACTGAGACAAGAATTAAAAGAGACAGCCTATGTTAAAACAGAGACCATCAGTGGGTCCCCAAATGGGTCCCCTCACTTTCCTCGTCCCCACACATTCCTCCTGTCAAAACTCGTAAGCAGAAATTTTCTTCGGGGGTATGATATAAATGATGATTGCCATTATATCCTACTTTTCAAATTTATAGATTCAAACTCCCTATGAATACTTCTTCAGGTACCACGTACGCTTATTCTGAAGTCACATATACTCCCTCAGGTGTGACAACTGTCTGTCACCTGCATGTGCTACCTGAGGTCCCCACAGGTGGGTGACCAACCACTGATGACAGAAAGTTCTGCAAAGTTCCTCTTCTCTGAAAGTTCTTTTCTTCTTTCTCCTTCTTCACAAATGTTTTATTGTCCTCATCACTTTGTTACCATGTCTCATGTTGTACTAGGACCAGAATTCCTCTGTCTTTCCTGATGGTAGCCTTGTCTAAAACTCCAGGCCACTTATATAATCAAAGTTTTGACTCAGGTAGATTGATTTGAACAGTAGACTTTTGTATTTGTTGTTGGTAGTTTCCAAGTCACTTTCAGTCATCTTCAGGAATCTGTGCCTGTTCTGTGTGTCACACACGCACACACACACACCCTCCACACCCAAATACTAACATCATTTGTGCACTGGTTGGTGACTCCCATTTACAACCGCTGTCGGACAGAGGTGTGCATGTCAGCCTCAGCTCTCTTCCTGAAGACACGCCAGTCCCGCCTGCCTCTCAGCCTGGGCGAGCCCACCTGCACGACTAAAAGTTACCACATCATTTGCTCTGGAAAACTCCGTAGACCTCGAACAGATATTCAAAGTGTTTAGGGGAAAATAAAATACCTTAACAGCATTGCCAAATAACTTGTGGGGAGGGAGCCTCAGAAGTCACCACAGGCCTGACTGGAAGGCTATGAATCTTTGCAAAGTAAAATCCTTTTAGCACAGGATCCCTCCAGGCAACAGAAAGTGCCCTTGAGTGTATAAAGATGGATGCGAGGCTGCTGTCCACACCTCCAGCTGCAGGAGGACTTGTGCATTTTTTTAAAATGGTGTTTATCAGGTCTAGGTTGTTTTTCCAGCTCAAAACTGAGACATGAAAATGGAATTTTTAGCCAGTAACTCATACATTTAGATTCCTGGTTTTTAGGTTTTGGAAAAAATGCACCTAGTTGTTTTCTTATTACAATACTGCTGGTTTTGTTCACCGGTCCATGTTTTTCTTGGACTGTGGTGGAGTGGAATGTTTTAAATTATGGGCTTTTGCTTTTTAGCCTCCAATGTCTACTAAATAAGTCCATCGTCTAATTCTAAAATTGTGAGGCAGCAAACATGCACTTGTAGCCAACAAAGCTACATTTTTATTCCAGAAAGGGTATTTCTGTTCTAAATTTACAGCAAAATAGCTCTGGAGACAAAGGCAGGATTTCGGCCAAGCCAGACGGGCTTCTTTATAATGGCATGTGGCTTCCAGCGCCTTGCTAAGTAGTCTACCTTGCTGAATGTTTCTCCTCATTATTAAAAACTATTGTAAGTGTTTTGAAGCTTCAGCTGATGTTTAAAAAAATTGCCACGTTTTAATTTACCCATTAAAACAAAACTTAACAACAAAAACAAATCCAGCACTCTGCCAGTGTAGAAATCTAATATTATTTGGAATCAAAAACTAAATCATATTTTAGGCTTTCGTTAGCAACAGTGTTACCAATCCAAAGCAGCTATAAATTAAATTTAAGTGAGATGGATTAAATCTCTTTTGGTGGAACTACTGCAATTTGGCTAGACTCCTCGTCCCTCTCTTTCTTGCTGTGATTCTTTTTAAGTGAGGGGCTGGAATGGATGCTGCATGACCTTCGACGCCCCTTCCCAATCTGAGATTCCAGGACTTCACGACTCTGAAACCACAAGCTACCCTGAATCAGCGATTCTAAGCTTCTCTGCTTACGTGTATCTCAGACATCATCACAGGTCATTGGGTGCATTCCCAGCCTTCCAAAGGAGTCACGGGTCACGATAACCAGGGGAAACACCACGCTCTCTTCTAATCGGGCAGCCAGTCATTGACCTTGCTCCTGCCAACTACTGCAGAAACCAAAGGTAAAATGAAAAGCACTTACTAGGGGCTTTTGACCCCAAGTTGCTTATAAGGAAACAACAACAAAAATAACAACAACAAAAGAATAATATGCCATGTAAAGGTTTAAACTCTGAAGAGTTTCAAAGTCAGTATTGCTACTTAAGCCTTGGAAGGAAAAATTTAAATGTAGGCTAAAGAGACCCTTGTTAATCTTTCTCTTCTCTCAATATCTTTCCTGTTGGTTTTTCTTTTAGCATTTGAGTTAGTCACCTTAGCTACTGTGTGGAAGCTGAATTGAGAAGAACATGATTGCAATGCTGTTTTGATATCGATGCTGCTATGCCTTGGGGGAGGGAAGGGGTGACTGTTCAGTGCCTTCCACCTCCTAGCACCTGCATTAGCTTCAAAGGCCAGACTCTGGCATGGTACACAAGACAATGGGGTGAGCACATATGTTCCTGTGTCCTTAGAAAGCCATATGAGACCAATTTCACCTACAGGGACTTTTTTCTTCAATCCTTGCTCTAAGTTACATTGTCCTATTCCATATCTACTATTTACAGACTAGTACTAGAATTTGGGATCCTGATAGAAAGTTCTGTTATTGGGAGAGAAGTGAGGGAGAACAGTCTCATGTTAACAAAACATATTCTGTGGGAATTTAAGTGGTCTGCGCTGATATCCTCCTCAAGTCCTTGTTTTCTGCTTCTGCTTTAGCTTCTGTGAGTTTTTGACTGGCTCTCACTCATGCACTAACTCTGGTGTTCACTTTTCAGGCCCTTAAGTTGTTTGTCCTGTGACCTTCCCCCAGTGCCTCCCTATACCCTCCTGAACAGCTATGATATTTGTTTGCTGAGACTTCAGGACCACTCCCAGTTGAGCCTTGCTTGTCTCTGGTCAGGGTGGACCATCATGGAATTCTTAGTCTTGATGCTGAGAGGGGAATAAATTTGGCTGAAGCCAAAATGCTATAGGGTTCTAAACTTGGGTGTTAATATAATATAATCAAATTGACAGTTATCACCATGTGTGACTTAAAAGACACAAAATAGTCCTTTCTTTCCCCTTCCTCCCAATACTGGTCATGTCCTATGTTCTGGAATGCCCAACACTTGTCCTGACCCTGTGTCAGCTTATGGAAGGTCCTTGTGGAAATGATGCAAATAAACTTTCTGGGAAGTGTTCAGGAGCCTGAATTTGTTTCTTTTTTTAACTTTTATTGAATTTACTGGGGTGACATTGATTAATAAAATTATATAGGTTTCAGGTGTACAGTTCTACAATATACCATTTGTACATTGTATTGTGTGTCCATCACTCCAAGTCAAGTCTCCTTCCATCACCATTTATTCCCCTTTACCCTCCTGTACCTCCCCAACCCTCCTTTCCCTCTGGTAATGACCATATTGTCGTCTGTATCTGTGAGTGTTTTTTGTTTTTGTTTGTTTTTTTTGCTTAATCCCTATGCCTTTTTAACCCATTCCCCCTGTCCCCTCCCTTCTGACAGCTATTGGTCTGTTTTCTGCATCCATGCATCTGTTTCTATTTTGTTTGTTTGCTTATTTTGTTCATTAGATTCCACATGTAAGTAAAATCATGTGGTATTTATCTTTCTCTGACTGACTTATTTCATTTAGCAGAATAAGTTCAGGTTTATTCATGCTGTCGCAAAAGGTAAGATTTCCTTCTTTTTTATAGCCAGGTAGTATTCCATGGTGTAACTGCCTAATGATCCAGTGATTCCACCCCTGGGAATAGATCTGAAGAAACCCAGTACACTGATTCAAGAGAGTATATGCACCCCTATGTTCATTGTAGCATTATTTACAATAGCCAAGATTTGGAAGCAACCCAAGTGCCCATCAGTAGATGAGTGGATTACAAAGGCTGCATTTGTTTTAGATAGAGTCATAAAGAATGGAATCTCACTCAGCATTTAGAATAGTCCCTCAGATATTTCCTTTTGTATCTTCTCAAACTACAACACCCCCCATCAAAACTCCTTCAGCTTTGCAGAGTTCTTACAATGTCAATCCTGGTATTAGCAGCAGTTGTCTCTAGATGGTCATGGCTCATTTTTAAATTGTTCTTTATAGTTTTATTTTTGTATGTTGTAAAAATTCCATATTGAGCAAATATTTAATTTCAGTAAAAGCAAACCTCATTGTTTTAAAAATAGAAAGTTCTCTTCTATGAGAGCCAAATTCTGCATTTCTAACATTTTCCCTCAAGAGTTTTGTTCTGATATCTGATCAATGAGCTTAATTCTTCTTCCTTGTGACAACCATCCACATCCATTAAAGTAGCAAGTACATTCTTGCTTCTGCTCTTTCTAAATATAACAAGCTGATCTGCTCTTTATTTCAATAGTTTTGCATGCCTTCTTCAACATGGCCAAACACTAAATGATCTCTTGCTTACCAGCAGCATTTAATAACAATGTAAATCTGAATACAGTTCAGCTAGTATGTGTTTGTTCAATACAGATACAGTGCAGCATCGCTCCTGTAATTTGAGCTGTCTACTTCTATAAATACAGCTTTTTAGCTTTTTTAGCAATCGCAACATACTTTGGGTTTCTATTGACTGTTTATTTATCTAAACTGCTTATGACACCCCCAACACACACATATATATTAACAAATTTTTTCAGTCTTATAATTGGAGAATTAATTTTTCAAAGCTAAACAAAAAACTTTGAGTTCATCTTGTCACATTACATCTTGTACTTTGGACCCATTACTTTGGTCTTCCAATATTATTCTGACTTCTGGTCCTGTCATCTAAACCTCTGAGATTACTCTGAGCTCTGTGTCATCTGTGCATGTGATACTCATGACCCAACAGAGCTAAGGTGGGCCAGGAGACTCACCACTTGGAGGGGTGTCCAACTTTTCAGGATCTCTGGGCCATACTGGAAGAAGAGTTGTCTTGGGTCACATGTTAAAAACACAAACACTAACAAGAACTGATGAGCAAAAAAAAGCTTTTAAGGAAATTTACTATTTGGTATTGGGCCACATTCATAGCCATCCTGGGCCGAATGTGACCTGAGGCCTGTGGGCTGGACAGCCCTGAATGAGGGACTGGCCTCTAGGCCAACACAGGTGATTTTGAAATGCTGGGAAGAGCACTGGGGAGAAGATGCTAATTAACATACCCAAGTCTCAGTTGATCGTGTCATGATTATTAACTTTTTCTTTTCAGGGTTGTTATGAGGACTAAACAATTCTACGATGATGCCTAGAAAAATGTCTGTTCCATAGAGGGTACACTTTAATATTAGTTTTCACTTCCTACCTCAGTAAAATTGTTCAAATAGCTGGGAACCTCTGTAACCATACAATAATCTACCCCACATTGGCTAAAAGCCTTGTAGAAAGCAATCTCTGCCCTGTCTATGATAGTCCTGTTCAGAGACTCCCAAAATACCAAACAATAGGATGCCCTTCAGAGATGCACTCAAAATACCACTTGGGGTTGTCTTCTACTTTTTCACAATAGTCTTATATCAACTGTCACAGTGGTATGGAATGAAAAATGTAATTATTTGTAATAATAATGTTATTGTATATTTGTGCAGATTCTTAGCATGTATAAGATATTTTCACATACATAGTCAAGCCACACATTACTCATAGCAATTCTGTCCATTTAGGGCTTTTAACCCCATATTACAGATTAGCAATGTGATATTTAAAGAGTTTCTATGATTTGCTCAAAGCCACATAATCAATGACTGAGCTGGTACAAAACCCAGGTCTTGTGACGGCTGGTTTTCACTCTTACTTTCACTCCACCCAAGTTTATTTTGGTTGTCAGAATGACTAAAATTTCCAAGGGTTACTTCTGAGTAGATCCCTTAAGAAGAAGTGACTTAATACAAATGAGGCTCATTTCTGTATGACTTAATGCAGATTCTCTTACAAGATTACCCTAAGCAGCCCTGACAGGTATGGCCTAGCCATTTGGTCATCATCCTTCAAGGCGAAAGTTCACAGGTTTGATTCCCGGTCAGGGCACATGCCTGGGTTGTGGGTTCCGTCCCCCGGCTAAGGTGTGTCCAAGAGGCAACTGATTGCTGTTTCTCTCTCATCTCGATGTTTCTCTCCCTCACTTACTCCCTCCCTTCCCCTCTCTCAAAAAATAAATAAAATCTTAAAAAAAAAGATTAGCTCAAGCAAAGAGCAAAATTCTAAGGGATAGATAAGTTTTCATAAGGGGAGCAGAAGGAAGGGTGAGTCAAAGGTCCAAGGAGTCAATTTAGACTGAGATATGACAGCAAGAAACCCAGAAGATGATGGTGGGGCAAAGTTCTGAATAAGGGCCAAGGAACACTGGGGACAATCTTTGTCAACATCATACCTATTTCCCAAAGCCAGTTTGTGTATAATTTTTAGATATACATTCTTCTGCCCAAAATCTTAAATAGCGCCTTTCAACTTTCCAATATTCTCATGAACTTTGGCTCATTCCTCCAAGAAGCTGTATCACTCCCTTGCATACATTTGCAAAGTAACTGCTCATAGACTGTGCCAAGGAAAACACATCCACAATATGGCCATGGTCAAGGTCTGGAAGACATTTTTAACATTTTGGTGCTCAAGCTTTTCATTGCTAGGGACTATTTTTTATGTTTTCCCCCAAGGACCTCAGAAGGTTCTACAAATGGCAGTGGCAGACAAGCAGAACATCGAATCCACGTGAAATAACCAAGGCTACCAGTCACAACAAAGGAATTCCACCCCCAGTGTACAAACTTGACATATTTGTAGGCTGTTAGGCCTTCTTTTGGGCAAGTGCACATTTTCCATTTGGCTTATTTATTTATCTGAGTATTTGTTTATATGCATTCATGCCCCATTTCTTCCCACTAAGTGTTTGAAGTGACCGTATAGCATTAGTGCAAACACTGAAATAAAAATAAAGTGAATGAAGAAGTAGTGAAATGTAAGTGTACATGGAAAATCAAGGCCAAGAAAAAGAAACCTATAAATATGCAACCATTGGGATCCACATGAGTGCCATGAATGGGCATCTTACTTCACTAAGACCGTCTTTGTATGTAACACAGGGCAAAAATGGAGACAAAATCAGTTCTTTGGTTTTCACTACTGAAAAAGAGACCCATGTTGGACTTTTTGCAACACTGGAAATAGGCCTAGGACTTCTGCTTTAACCTAATATTTTCAGACTTCAGGGCTTCTACACAATAAAGCCAAAGACTCATTCTTGTCTGGACACCTGCTTCCCAACCCTAACTAGTCCTTAATGAGTCCGCCATTGGTAACAGCAAAAAAGAAAAAACAGCCCTGGACCACACAGCTCTCCTGTTTTCTCCCCTGAACTGGAATGTGTAGGGAGAGAGCAGGACACCACCCCTCCCCCACAGCCACAGGCAACCCTTAATAAAAGGGTGTGAAAACTAAGAAATCACTCCAGCACTATGGTGCGTATACATAGAAGCTCACGTGGGCTAGAAACTGTGCCAGAATATTTACGTCTACAAATAATCAACTTGCCAAAAGTTAAAAAAACAGCAATAGAATTAGTATTCATTTTCAGGCTTTGGGAAAGTGGGAAATTTCAATTAAAAGTGCTGAAGCTAAAAAGTACAATAAACCAAGGATTAGCAAACATTTTACTATAAGGACTTGCAGATAGTAAACATTATGAATGGTAAATATCTTAGGCTTTGTAGGCAAAATATTGGCTGTCACAATTTTTTTGGTAGTGCAAATGCAGATGTAGACAATAGGAAAAAAATGGACATGGTACATTCCAATAAAATTTTATTTACAAACCTAGGCCAAGGGCTGGATTTCGTCCACAGGTCATGGTTTGCAGACCCCTGTTATAAATGGAACCAGAAATGACATGCACTATCTTTGAACAATGGCCCTAAAAACCAATTCTGAGAGTCACAGGGTGTTAAGAACTGTATGCTGTCTGAGACTCTTGTAGATTCCAGCACTTCCAACCGAAGTGTGTGCATCCCCACTTTTGCTTCTTTTGAAGCCTCTCCCAAAAGGTGCTGGATCTGATATTTTCTTGCTGCAAAATGAATTGAGAATTATGAACCATGCCTTCAGTGAACACACTGATGTCCCGTGCCGCCCGACACACAGTAGGTGCTTTGTCTATTAACTTCTCACAGTCCTTTTGAAAAATGCTGATTGCATAAAAGAGAGAAAGGATATGATTCTCTTCATTATGGCCATCTGCCCAAATGATATCTTGGGCAAGTCACTTTATCTGTTCCAGACCAAATATTTTTTTATTAAAAATATTCAAATTATACAATAGGGTTATCAACTATAGTTAGCATATTTTACATTAGATCCACAGAACTTCTTCATCTTTTTTTTAGTTTTATTTATTTATTTTTGTTTTAATTGTTGTTCAAGTAGTTTTCTGTCTTTTACTCCCATCCCAGCCCACCCACCCAGCCCTCCCCACCTTCCTCCCATTTCCACCCCCACTAGTTTTTGTCCATGTGTCCTTTATATTTGTTCCTGTAAACCCTTTCCCTTTTCCCCTGAAACTCCCTTCCCTCTCCCCTCTGGTCACTGTCAGCCTGTTCTCTATTTCAGTGTCTTTGGTTATATTTCGCTTGTTTCTTTGTTTTGTTGTTTAGTTTCCTGTTAAAGGTGAGATCATACAGTATTTGTCTTTCACCAACTGGCTTATTTCACTTAGCATAATGCTTCCCAGCTCCATCCATGCTGTTGCAAAGGGTAGGAGCTCCTTCTTTCTTTCTGCTGCATAGAATTCCATAAATGTACCATATTTTTTAATTCATTCATTTACTGATAGGCACCTAGGTTGCTTCCAACACTTGGCTATTATTGTAAATTGTGCTGCTATGAACATTGGGTGCATAGGTTCTTTTGGATTGGTGCTTCAGGGTTCTTAGGATATAATCCCAGCAGTGGAATTGCTGGGTCAAAAGGCAGATCCATTTTTAGTTTTCTGAGAAAATTCCATACTGTTTTCCATAGTGGTTGTACCAGTCTGCAATCCCACCAACAGTGCACTAGGGTCCCCTTTTCTTCACAACCTCTCCAACACTTGTTATTTCTTGCTTTGTTTCTGATGGCCATTCTGACTGGTGTGAAGTGGTATCTCATTGTAGTTTTAATTTGCATTCTCTCTGATAGCTAGCGATACTGAGCATCTTTTCATGTGTCTCTGGATCCTCTGTGTGACCTCCTTGGAGAAGTGTCTAGAACTTCTTCATCTTATATAGCTAAAAATTGGTATCCTTTAACAATCTCTTTTTATCTCCTCTGCATCCCAACCTCTGGCAACCACTTCTGAATTCTCTCCTCTATGAGTTTGATGTTTTTGGTTTGTTTTGTTTAGATTCCACATACAGGTGACACATTGCAGTGTTTGTCTTTCTTTGTCTGGCTTCTTTCACTTAGCACAATGTCCCCAAAAGCCATCCATGAAGTTGCAAATGGCAGGATTTCCTTCTTTCTCATGGTTGAATCATATTTCATTATACATAGTATATGTATACCATATCTTTTTTTAATCTATTCATTGACAGGACCTAGGTTCTTTCCATGTCATGGCTATTGTGAATAGTGCAGCCATGAATATAAAAGTGCAGATATCTCTTCGAGATCCTGTTTTCATTCCCTTTGGCTATAGACTCAGAGTGGGGTTGCTAGATTGCATGGTAGTTCTATTTTTAATTTTTTAAGGAACTTCCATCTTGTTTCCCATAGTGGCTGCACCAATTTATATTCCCACCAACACTACACATGGGTTCCTTTTCTCCAGCACTTGTTATCTCTAGCCTCTTTGATGATAACCATTCTAAGAGGTGCGAAGTGATATCTCATATTGGTTTTGTTATGCATTTCCCTGATTATTGATGTTGAGCATCTTTTCATGTACCTGTTGGACATTTGTAAATATTCTTCAGAAAATGTCTATTCAATTCTTCATCCATTTTTATATTAGATTGTTTGTGTTTTGCTATTGAGTTATATGACTTTTTTGTATATTTTGACTATTAATACTTATCAGATACACAATTTATAAATATTTTCTCCTATTCCATAGCTTGCCTTTTCATTTTACTGATGGTTTCCTGTGCTGTGCATAAGCTTTTTAGTTTTATATAGTTGCAATTGTGTAAATATTTTTGCTTTCCTTTCTGATTTTTTAAAAATATTTTATTTACTTATTTTTATTTTTAGAGAGAGGGAAAGGAAAGGAAAGAGAAACATCAATGTGTGGTTGCCTCTCACATACACCCCACTGGGGACCTGGCCTGCAACCCAGGCATGTGCCCTGACTGGGAATCGAACCGGTGACCATTTGATTCACAGGCCCATGCTCAATCCACTGAGCTACACCAGCCAGGGCTCCTTTCTGATTTTATTAATTTCAGTCCTCCCTCCTTTTTCTTCTTGTGAGCCAGAACAATAACCATGGACAGGTTCTGTGACCAGCACTCATTTTTCTCTCAGCTACCTTGGGTAGAATCATTCACTGCATATGAAACCCATGTTCACCCATAGAGATGCCCTCTAAAGATCTGTGACTTGTGCCATAGGCAGAATCTCCCCAATTACTCAGAAAGACCAAGACAAAAAGGAATATTTAATCAGCTGGCCATGACCACTCAACCCAAGACTTTAGGCTGGATTCTGAGAAAATCAGGCTGTGGACAAATGACAAGAAGTCTCAGTCTGAACGTTCCTTGGGCCAGATCACTATTGAGGTTCATTTACATAGGGAAAATTGCTGAGGAGGAATAGTGTGACCTAGTAGATCTATTTTCAAACTTGGCTGGAAGCTCAATATATAAAAATCAACTACAGCAGAGCTATTCTGCTTGAATCCCATCTACATGGACCCTTCCCTACTCAGGGAGCCCTTTAAGCAACCCCACACTCTAGGAGAAACACATCAGAGAGCAACTGGGCAAACCTCGGCTGCAGTACAGTCTCAGAGCTCTCGTTGGCTCCCTGTCTGACTGTGCTCCAGGCACTTTACTTCCAAGCAGGGTTTGTCTTAACTGTAAAGTGAAGTTAATGAAAATATGTTTTGTTTCACCTCAGTAATATTATGACTCCTTATATGACATCACTAAATCTGCTAGTCCACTTTGCAATTACATTTAGGAGACCAGAGAGTGGCCTCTCCATCATGATACCAATGGAAATGTTGGGGGTGGGGGGATTCTAAATTATATAGCAGTCTTACTAGCCCAGAGCACAAATTTTTATACAATTCAACTCATAACTTAAAGAAATTGTTTCCACTTTAAAATATTTTCATAACAGGAAATCTGTTAGGGGAAAATTAAGCATTTTTCCTGTTAAGATAGTTCCAAGTAAATGAAATGTTTTGTTCACAAAGCGATTTTAACAGAATCATTGCTTTGCAATGAGGCATCTGAAGTGTTTTTCTTTTTAAAATCTTCACAAACTTTATTAACCTTGGTGTTGTTTTGCTTAATTTTGTCTACAAAACCAATAAATGAACATTCACTGTAAAAAACATTGAATTACATGAAGTTATACTAAAGACAACAAAAATCTGAAAAAAACAAATGAATAACCAACAACAAATGAAAACCACCATCAGGCTTTTGATAAACATTTTTTTAATCCCTCAATATCAGATCCCTGTTTTTCACTCAAAATCATTACATAAACATTTACATTTTTAAGGGTAAAATAGCTTTTAATGAAATTTAGAAATCATTAGATATAAATCCATATAATTATTTTTTATCTATACTCCACTGTATAGATGTAACAGCTTTACCTATGAACTTCACTTTTTGTGGGTATTTGGATTTTTCCCCATTATTTCATGGTTGTACGCAACTCTTCAATGAAAATGCCTGTACAATTAAATTCTCCTTCAATTATCTTCATAAAATAAATTTTTATTAGAAGGATAGCAAGACACACGCATTTTAAATCCTTAGGCACCCTGTCATCCAGGTAGATTGTGCTCACTTTCACATATATCAACTTATATGCGAATGTTCCCATTCCCTACCTTCTTGCCAAGCCTGGATACCAGCTCTATTTTCCCACTTTACTGATCTAATGAGGTACAATGAAAGCATATCGTAGGGTTTATGTGCATTTATGTTATTAGAGGTAAAGTAGAGTATCTCTGCTGATGTTTATGGGCTACTCATATTGATTATTTTCTCAATGGATGCCTGCATTTTTACTCAATTTAACATTGGATTTTATGACATTTCTTTTTCTTGAGAATGTCTCACAGTTTAACTTTAGAATTTGACTTTATATATTTTTCTTGATATGGAAATGTTGAATGTACTCAGTACCTTCTTTTATGTTTTATGAGTTTTGTGCTATGGTCTCTCTGTCCCTAAGAAAATATTTTAATATAATATCATTATTTTTAAATATTCATGACTTTAATTTTTATATTTAAAGGTAACAGTTATCTAAAATTAATTTTCATATAAAACAAAGCAAGCAATTTTAATTGTTTTCATTGTTAACACTATTTGTTCTAGTCTATATTTCCTATCACTAATCTGAAATACCATTTTATCATATAATAAATATACTCCTATATTTATTTTAATCTGCTTCTGAACTAACCAGTTATAGTCAATGGAACTATCTTTCTTGCCTAAAGTAATAGCACATTGTTTTAATTAACATAGTTTTATAGTTAAAAAAATACTTTGTATGGTATTTTTTTCCTAATCTAACATATTTAATCTTCCAGGGATGTGTTTTAGAGTAATTTTAACAAGTTTTTATTACTAACACAGTGGGTAAGTTGTTTTTTATTTTGTTAAATTTAATTTTAGAGACTCTTTACAATATTAAAACTGTTTCTGTCAGAAAAGGACATAACTGCATTTTTCATGTTACTTTATATTGTTCGGTATTGTGTATTAGTTTAGTTTTCTTCAGAGACACCATGCACTTTTTTGTTGTATTTTTGTTGTATACATTTCATAGCCTTTGCTACAGTACCTGGGATTTTTACTGCATTTTATTTGCTGTTTATTGTTTAAATATAAGAAAGCTATTATCTTTTTTACATTAATATGTAAATGACTCTCTTGTCTGAACACTTGATATTTTCTAATAGTTTGTTGTTTTCCATCTGTACAACCATATGACCTACAAGCAGTGATTGCTGTTTCCTTTGTAATATTCATATTCACAGCATTCCACAATCATAATGGAGATGGTCAATGTATTAGCTTTGTATTACTATGGCTGTCTTAACCATCTATTAAAAAATTAGCTGCTTGAACTATACAAATTTACTACCTGACAGATCTGTAGGTTAGAAGTCCAACATAGGAGTCAGCTGGGCAAAAATCAAGGTGTTGGTAGGACTGTGTTTCTTCTGGAGGCTCTAGGGGAAAATATATTTCCTTGCCTTGCCACCCACATTGTGTGACTCATGGCCTCTTCCTTCACCTTCAAAGTCAGCATCATTGCATCCCTTTATGTCTCTCTACTGCAGTCACCTCTAAGCCTGACGAAGTCATTCTTTATTTTTGTTATAGTGGTTTTGATCTCTAGCATTTCTGTGTACATGTCTGTGTGCATATGTATAGCATTTCTTTTTGGTTCTTTCTTAGCATTTTCTTTTCTCACATGATATCTACTTTATCCATAGGAGCCTTTAGCATATTAATCATAGTTGTTTTAAATCCCCACTCTGATAACTCCAACAGCTCCACCATGTCTGCTTCTGGTGTTTGCTCGGTCTCTCCTAACTGTGGTTTTTGCCATTTAGTATGCCTTATAATTTTTTTCTTGATAGCCAGACTTAATGTACCAGATAAAAGAGCTGCTATAATTAGGCCTACAATAATGTGTGATGAGGGAGAGAAGAAGCGTTCTATTGTCCTATGATTAGTGTTCAGCCTTTTAGTGAGCCCATGCCTCAGTTATTTCCTGCTTAGGGGGGAGAGGATGGCTAGAGTGAGCTGGAGTTGGGTATTTCTCTTCCCCAGGTCAGTTGGGCTCTGTAACACCCCAGTGGGTTAGGCTCGAGTCAACAAGTTTCTGCTGAGAGCAGGCCCTGTTAGGAAGAACAGAATGCTCTGCTCCCTATTGCGTCCCCATGCCAGAAGCATGAGGGGATTTTTCTCTGATATTTGTGGGAACCTGACGGAGCTCCTGGAGGCAAATCTCACAAAATTGCAGGGACTCCTTATGCTTAGCTCTCCCTGAAATTTTTAAATATCAGAGTTGTCCATACTTAGCCCCCAATGGTTGGCCGAATACAGTTCAGGTTATCCTACCTCACCAGTAGTTCCAGGTACTGGTTCCCACTGAGGTTTCCCCTTGGAAGTCTCTACTCCAGTAAGCCATTACTCCCTGTATTAGCCTGTCTGTCTCACCAATCTTGGGGGCAATGGTTTGCCCTGGGTCCTCATCTCTCCTAGGGATCCTTAAGAGTTGTGGTTGTTCAGTCTGTTCAGGACAGAGTGGTGACGTCCAAGCTCCTTACATGCATAACTGAGAACCTCTTCATGATTCAGAATTCTAGAAGTAGATGCCATAAGTATTAATCCATGTTTGTTTTCCTGGCATAAACCATTGTTTATCATGGTGAAAAATATAAGCTCTATGAGAGACAGAAAATGTATCTGTTACATTTACTGTTATATTTCTAGAACATGAACGTAATAGAAGCCCAATAAAAATGTGTTAATCTCATTGAATTGCAAATATTTAATTTGTTTTGAATTTTTATATTACTATTTATAAAAAAATTAAACTATATATTTTAAAACTAAATTTATGGACAGTAATCAATTTCACCCCTCCCCCCATGATAAATACATAATGAAATGTAATCACTCTGGGATACTCTAGGATTTTCCCTCCAATCTATTTTAATGTTATTTTTGAGATCTCATTATTATTGTTTTGTTTCTAATTTTAACATCACTTTATTTTTCTTTAAAAATTATAACATTTGCAAACCATTTAAATATAATTACCACATTTATTTAAGCATAATTATATGTTTATCATACTTAATGTTCAATAAAAATACTCAGATTTCCCCATTCTTGAGCTCTTTTACTTTCACTGTTCTTAAAAATCTCCTGGCTCAGCTACATTGTTAAGGGGATTTTTCATAAAAAGTACATGGGTAAAATATTTTCCAAGACCTTTTATATTTGATAATAACTTTCTATTGGTTTTACACATTGGTAGCAAACTAGTTATGGAATTCCTATTGCTTGCACAATTATTTTCTAGCATTCTGAACTCAACCTATTTTATATTTCCCCTTAGGTAACCTGTCTTGAAGTTTAAGATATATTTTTTACTTTTTTTGAAATCTAGTAGCTTCACTAAACTATATTTGAGGAATATTTCTTCTCTCTTAAGTTTCCTGGAATAGGGTGAGGCTTTCAAAACAGAAAATCAGTTATTCCTTCAAATCTAAAAAGTTTTCTTCTCTTAGGTCTTAGAGTCACATTTCTATTTCATTACAGTACTTTCTTTTTCCCAATATCATGTTTTGCTCTTCAATGTCTGTTCTCCCTATCATGTTACCATATGGGTAAATTCTTTCATCTTTTCCTATTTCTCTTCTGTTATTTTCTCAATGCTGTGTCTACACCGTTGACAATATTTGCAGATATTAATTTTGGTTTGTGGAAACTAATGCTATATTTTAGTTTATAGTATATTATTTTTCACTTTAATTTTTTCCTTTTCTTTACCAGTTTTTCTATTTTAATAAGTTGCATAATTATCAATATATCTCTTATTTTTGCAAAGTATATGTTGCAACTAAAATGTTATTGCATTTTCTTTAATATGTTTTCTTTAAATATTTACTCTATTTGTTTTTTTCTGTTAGGTTCCACTTACTTATTTTTGCTAATTCTTGTTGTGGTTTCATACTGCCAGGGATTCTTTTCACTCTCTTTGAACAGAGCCAATGTGTCTGAAGTTGCTCCTTTCCCAGGTTAGTGTGGACTTCCTGTTGCCATGAACACTGTGTGAATCTTTTCCTTGGAATATTAGCTGCAGCACTGGATGTCTTTGTTTTGTTTTGTTTTGTCTGTTTTCTCCAGTCATGCAAGTGCCCAAAGGGTGTGGACAAGGAACTGAGGTTTTATGTAACCACAGTTAGAGAATTTTGTCTTTGCTCTCTTTTTCTACACTTTCTGGAATTAACTGATGGTAGTACCACCATATTGGTGATTCAGTTTCCTGTCTCATGAAGAAACAAGAGGTGAGCTTTGGACTTGGGCTTGCTCTCCTCTCAGGGTAATTGGCTGTAAAAAAGTGTTGCCCTTGTTTCTCATAGGTTTTGACTTGTGTTAGCCATGCACTGATTTCCACACCCTACTGAGTCTGTGTTTGCTGCTGTTGGATCAGCCCATAACAGGGAATCTGAGAAATGATTCCTCCATGCCTGTCATGCCATTTGCCCTGTCAGGGGTCAAAGGAAAACCTGGTAACAATTCCATCTTAGGCATCACAGGGTTTTTTAAAAATCAGCTATGGGTAAAAGCTTTTTCAACAGGCAGAAATTCCCTTTTTTACACCTGGAACAACCTTAATCTTAACCAATCCAAATCTGAAGTATCAGAAAAATTCAGGCATTCCTCCCCTTACTTCTTGTTCTGTTGCAATGTTTTTTCTAAGGGGAGTGGTATGTCAATGCCAGACATTGTCTTTCAATTCTGTCCAAATTGTACTGAATCTGAAAACCCCTTTCACAACACTCAGACTATGAGATTGAGCTACTTTCTTAGTGTCAGATTAATGGTTTAATCTGTGCTATAATTTCTTCCTTTTTTTTTTGTTCATTAGGGAAAAAGGAAATTTGCAAATCTTTTTGGTTTGTCTTCTGTTGATTTCTTTTTCAAACTCTGGTGCCAAAACCTTCCAGTTTTTTCTTCTTCAGTTGAACCTGTACTGCTTTACAGTATACTTAAATAAAATTTAAGTGTACTAAAAAATGTACTATCAATTCTTGCTTCTGTCTACAACTCAGATGCACCATATAACCTTCTTCATATCACTTTACCTCTCTGGGTATCATTTTGCCCAGCTAAGTATCCAGTTTGTATCAGACCATCTCTCAGTACTTCCCCACCGCTAGAAGTTCATGAAATGACAAATAATAAACCTAGATTTCTGAGAGTTACCATTAGCCTTGGTTTCTGGGCTGCCCAGGGAGGAACTGCAGGGGCAGGAAGGTGTTGGGTTCTAATGTGTAACTAAATCATCCTGGATCTAAGAGCACATGAACTGTGAACAGCACAGAGGATATATCGTGAATCCCCAGCCTTGAGACTTCAGGAGACTGACAAAAATCCCAAAGGAAAACAATGGTTTGAATTTCAGCCATTGGCCTGGAAAGCTAACACATCCACCTGGCAAGACTCCCCAAAGAGTAGCAAAAGAGAAGACTGAATCTAAAATTCACCTCTAAATATGTATTATTTGAGAGTTGTGGAGAAACTTGATCCAGTGAAAATCATTCCACCATTCTTTGGCATGAATTCAGTGGGGGTTAATCACAGCCATTCTAACCTTCTTCAACTCTAGTTAAAATAGATGAATATCTATCCCAGGAATTTCATAGAACCCAACTTTGATTCATAAGCAGCTGTATCCCAAGGATGAGGACTAGGCTACCTTCTCCACAGATTTCATTTTTTCATTTATCCAAAATCTGGAGACAGGCTCTATCCTGTCACTAAAGGATGCAGGGCCTTTGGATTTCTTGACAAACAAGATTCCCTAGAACATGGCATTCTCGTGGTCTGAGAGGTCATGGAAACGCAGAGAAGAAGGTGGCAACATGGGAACCGGGCTGGGAGTTGGGCAGGGCTTGGCAGGAGACCTAGGCCTCAGTGCTGGCTAGATTGCTGGTTTGTTTTGAGACTTAAGTCCTGGTAACCCTGAGGTCAGCATGAGTCTCCCTGCCCCCTTATAGTCTAGACAAAAATGAGTCAAAATCTCATTTCATGTCTTGTGTGAGTCTATTGAAAATTCCCAGAGGACTTATGTACTTTAGTCATATTTCCCTTGAGACTTATGCTTTTGTGGGTGTGGTTTCTTTTCTGTATCAACACAGATATGACATTCATCCTTTTTTATGAAATTGCACTAAAATCCAATCCTCACAAAACACTTGTGATTTGGGGGCAGTGCTGAGATGAAGGAGGGTTTTTATCATGGCTCAGTTAATGACTTCAGATTGGATATTAGGCATGCTCATACCAAAAGTCACCCCTACTATTCCACCATTAAGGGTATCCCCTGGCCAATCACTACATGGTTTCCTGCTTCCCACAGTCTGTATTAGTCAGTGTAAACTAAATGCTGTAACGAACATCCCCAATATCTCTGGCTTTTAAAAAAATGTGTTTCTTACTTACATCATAGTCCAGTTGGATATTTAAAGGGAAGTCTTATACAGTGATCCAAGAATCACATCTCTTTTTTGCTAGTGGTTGCACCTCAGAGTTCTCTTTGGATCTTCTGCATCCAACTGGGAGACCAGAAAATGAGTGTAGATAACTAATTATGGAGAACCACTCAGGATGTCTCAGTGCCCAAGCCAGGAAGTGACATACATTATTTCTGCCCATACTTCATTGGCCAGAACTTAAATTTGAATTGAGATCTTGAATTCAGTGTTCTTTCTAATACATCATAAACTATCATCTCTTCAGTTAGACTTTAAGCTGAACATCAGATGAAAGCTCCCACTATATTTACCTGCCAAACAGCCTCAGTATCTAGCATGAAGAAAGATATATGTCAGGGTTGATAGGATGATGGAGCAATATTCTCAATAAGACAACAAAAGCGCCCCCCAACCCCTTTGGGTATCTATGAAATGCCTCCCAAGGCAATACAATTTCATTTACTTTAGTTTAATTGAAGCCACTTGGAAACAACAGAGCATCTTTTGATTCAATTAAAAATGTTTCACAAAAGCTGTGAAAGTTTTCATGGCATTCTTCAAACCAGAGCACTATTTTATAGTCAAGTTTCTGAACATATGTTTTTCAAAGGAGATTTTATCGTGGAAAATGTGACAACAGAACTCCAGGGGCGTGAACATGCTGTTGTAATTACTCCTCCAGACACAATGAAACCAGCCCAAGTTAATTATTTATCAAAACCAACCCACTCTCTGGAAACATCTTTGTTTTGGCAGAATTTGTTCCTTTCTCCAGGAAATAGGTCAATAGTTTTTCCTCCCACGTTTCTTTATCATAGTATCTGACTTTCAGAATTAGCTGTGTCAAGTGTTGAGACATTTGCCAAGCACCCAGGTGGGCTGGCAAGAGTGCAACAGGAGTCCTGTGGTTTCTGCTTCCTAGACTCTTCCCATGTCGGCATTCCCTGTTAACAGGGGTGAGTCTGAAAAGGGAGAAGGAAACCAAGGGTTGCTAAAGTATCTGTTGCTCTTATCAGGTCCTTCTAAGAGGTACAGTATTACATTGTCTTGCTTAATCCCATGAAATAGTTATAAGCATGTCCAATTTCCAGATAATGAAATTAGGGTCAGAGAGGTTAAATAATTTCCACACAGCATTCTCATATGCCTCATTCCATGTGCATGGTTTCCTATGCCTGATATGAGGAGTGTGAATTGTATAAATGGAGTTGCTTGAACCAAGACTTGACCCTGGTGATTCAGGGAAGCCTATGAGGCCAGATTCAAACAATGGCATCAGATATACCAAATGATTTCATCTGTATTAATTTGGCATCTCTGATGTTAATGCTCCAATTTTTCTATTTAGGTGTATGTAAACTCCCATGGTATGTTTTTTATCTTTGTCCTTCCCATGTCTATCCCTGCTCAGGTTCAGAGTAGCTGTGTGAATCAGATATAGCAAAAGAGAGATGAGAAAGGTAGGAAAAGAAACAAGAAAAAGGGGATACTAGAGAAGAAAAGAAGATAGACTTATACCTTGAGACTTTCTGGATTTTTAAGATTTTGCTGTGAGCAGTTTGGTTCCATAGCAGAAGCACTGGACTAGGAGCAAGGAGATTTCGGGTATGAAGCTAGCTCTGCCACTTTTCACTGTTTTAGTTCAGGTAAGCCCTCTGTCTGGGTCTCAGCTTTCCCATCTGGATACAATCAGTATGAACTTCTCCCCAACTGAGGGCCAGGTTTCTCCATATCTCATCCATTTGTCAAAACTCAATTTCAAATAAGCTAGAGCTTCTAGACACCAGCTAGATAATTCATTCAGCATCATGCTCTTGAGAACTCTATGTTCCAATTATCTGTGAACCACAAGGGTTCCTGTCTAACAGGGTCTATAGAACACCCTACTTCAGAGCAAGAGCTCTGGTATCTATCTGCTCTTCAACTCCCTTCCTTGCTGGCAAAGCTTCTCCCTGCCACATGGTGCCACTGTAGAGCACTGGCCCACTTCCCTGTTGTTGGCACTGGCAGTGCATGAGGAACAATGTGTGGTTTATTTCATCTCTGGCACAGGGCAACCTGATCCTCCAAGGGAGCGTGCACCCTGGGTGACTCCACTCCCACAAGGCCATGTTGGTCCAGGGGGCTGTTTCTCAGTAAATCCTATAAGTGGTAATTCTTCAAGTCCAGTCTTTGCAATTTACACACAGCCGTTCCACCTTCATCCTGCCTAGCCCCAGAGATGTTGTTCACCCATGAGTGAACCATAATACAAAAATGGATCAAGTTTTCCTCCAATGCAAGACTAAGTATTATTAAAGATTCCTGATCCTTTTTCATGGATCATTACATCTAAGGTAGGACTTGGATACCATGGATGATTGTGGTACAGAATGTACTGGATTCCTAAATTGAAGAAATAGTGATTTTGAAACACAAAAAGCTTATTTACCTTCAAAGTTCACGAGGGGTGGGGGCTGGGAGAGCCAGCCATCTATGCTCTGGCCAAACCCAGGCCAAGCACGGATAGAAGCTTTCTTGTCACTCATTTGTTAAAGCATCAAGAGTCAGAACAAAAATTTATGCCTTAGTTGCTGGGGTGTCCAACCTTTTGGCGTCTCTGGGTCACACTGGAAAAAGAGTTGCTTTGGGCCACACATTAAATACTCAAACACTAATGAAAACTGATAAGCAAAAAAAAAAAAGATTTTAAGTAAATTTACAGTTTTGTGTTGGGCCATATTCATAGCTATCCTGGCCTGCAGGTTGGACACCCCTGCAATGGGTTACTTATCAATTCAAGCAACTGAATTTCCATGCAAATGTTGACCTGGAAGTTCTTTCTGAGATTCTTCCAGCCCTGTTGTTGGAAGATTCATACAGTGCACAGTGGGAGAACTTTCAATGGTGAGTTACTCTGAAGAAAAGGACTGCAATGTGAACCAACACAAGAAAGACTGGCTCCATTTGTCAATGATAACTGGAGACTAACCCGAAGAATATACACTTGGAAAAAAATTGTATATGGCTATAACAGAACAATTAATGCTCTCTGAATATCCATGTCCTTTCTTGCACTTCCCAGCTCCTCTTGCAGTTAGCCATGCGCCATGTAGCTACTTCAGAATAAGAGACCACAAGTTGAAGTGACACGTGTCACTTCTGATTCAAGGTAGTTAAAATCCCGTGTACCTCCTCCATCCTCTCTTCCATTTCGCAGAACCCTTGCACATCCTGCATTCTAGAATGTGCAGTTACAAGCCTGGGGGCTTTATCAACTTGGGCCCCTGCATGACTGTGTGGAGTCAAGTCCCCCAATGGTTGGTGTTGATCATGTAAAATGACTAAAAATTAAAAGTTTATGTTACCAAAGCACTGAGGTTGCAGAGGTAATTTGTTACTATAGCATACCTTAGTCTATCCTAACTAATATAACTGGAGTGGTAGAAAAAAGTGCTAAAAAATAAACAATTTAGTAAATGAAGGTAGTACAAAAACGGGATCAGAAGGCTAAATGTTTTATTCACTCTTGGAAACTGTCAGTATGTGGCAGGTCTTCTAATCTCTGGGTACCAATCTGTCATTTCTTTGTATGAAGGGGTAGGGAATGGAAAGACCATTTATTGAATTTCTTTATGCTAAGCACTTTCCATAAATTACTACACTTAATACTCCCAATATCCTATGAGTCAGGTCTTATTACCAGTTTATATATGAGAAAAGTGAAGTTTGATGGTCACACATTACTAGGTTGGAGGTAGAGCCAGGATTTGAAGGCAGGAAGGTCTGACACCCAAGCCCTCTTTATTATATTACATGGCTCCATTTGCAGCCATAACTCTAGAAAAACAGAACTCTGAACTGAAACTAGTTTCTTATGATCATGAGGTGGGGGTTGGAATGGCTCAAGTCCTCCTCATTTCACTGCCAGGAGTTTAGAGTTCTTCCCAACAAGTTTCCATACTTCTGGTCTCTCCCTCTTCAATCCACCTGGCACACAGGCTACCTACAGATCATTCTGAAACACGGATCTGATCTTGTTACCCCTGGCTTGAAAACTTCTGTTGGCTCCCCTTCCTCGCTAGGTCAAGTTCAAAATCCTTAACTTGAAAAATAAAGCCTTTCTCATCATCCTTCTCCTGTCACTGTCCCACTAAACTAGTTTCTCCAGTCACAATAAACCTGGGGTGTTCCCTAAGCATGGGTACACCACACTCATTCGTCTCCACATCTTTACTCAACTCTGCTCTCTGCTAGGCATACACTTCATCTCCCGTACCTCCTACTTCTCTCTGTATTTGTTAAGATTCAGATGAAATGACCATTTTTCTTTCAAACCTTCCCCATATCATAATTAGCAGTCACCTTCTCAGCTTCCCCAGTGCCATATACGTATGATCCCATAGGAATTTAACTCATTATTTGGACTTCTGTCTTCCCTTTGGCATAATGTAAATTATGTGTGTGTAAGCTGTTGGTTTAAATGCTGTTTCCACCTCTCCTCCAAGGTAGAAAATTACCTTTTCCAAGGTTATTTTCCACCTTGAGAAAGTTAACTATTGAATTTTTAGTTGCCTCATCTGTAAAATTGAAATAAATACCTAATAGTGTTAAGCTATAGGCTTGTGTCAGTGGATGAAGTGCAATAAATAATACAATGCAAGTGCTTACTATGGTGCTGGCATATAAGATTGGTTAAATAAATATATTTAATTTATTTTATTTATTCTTATATTCTCTACCCTAGCAAAATGGATGGTCCACAGCAGGTCCCCAGTAAACATTAGTTAAATGAATAAATGATTAAATAAATAGTTGAAATCATTTGGCAGACTGAATAGAGTGACAAGACCTGCCAGATACACAGAGAGCTCCTGGAAACCTTAGTATCAAATGCAAAAGTCACTATGTTAGTGGTGTTTTTTTTTTTTTTTTTTGGTGGGGGGGCAGGAGGGCAGGGTGTGCTCATGCACGCATGCGTTTTCAACTCCAGCGAAACCTGGGCAACAACTTGTATTTAATTTCAAAGTGAGAATTGCTTAGATGAGCTGAGGATTTTCTTCCTAATATCTAGAGCTAAAGATTTTCTGTTTCAAATTGAAACTCAGGGACTACACAGATCTTGCAAAGCTTCCCTACCTTCATCCCTCACTGGAAGCTCTTCCACAGGCAGTCATCGGTGGAGCATGCGCACTGTCCTGTGTTGCAAGGCACTATGTGTTTCATGGCATCAGGGTTCATCCAGATGACCAGCAGAGCACTTCCCAATTCTCAGAGACCATCTAGGATTTATTTACCATGTCAAGAGAGAAAAGAACACCCCTCTAGGGCAGCGATTTTCAACCTTTTTCATCTCATGGCACACATAAACTGATTACTAAACTTCTGCGACACATCAAAAAATACTTTAATTTTTTTTTGCCAATCTAACAAAGAATTGGTATCATTTTAATCCAATTACACCACGTGGCTTTGTTGTTTTGTCTGTTGTTATTTTTTATTTGTCAATCTAAGGGAAAAGAGGTCAGTGCTCCTAACTAAATAGTCAGGGATTGCATGTTTTAAAAATTCTTGTGGAGAACGACAGAAATGTTCCACACCATCACTGCTACTCCAGGGCAACAAAACACTCAGAAAAGAGTTCTAAGCTGTCACCCCAATTCTGGGATGACTCCACTCAGCTCCTCTCCACCTCCAGATGGAGAGAACTAGAGTACTTATGAATCTGAGTTTCTAACTGTCCTCCTGGCATAGGCCTCTCAATTTCCAACAAACCCTTGCAAATTTTAGACATGCTACTAGACAGCGGACATGAAAATGTGAGTAAAGATGATTTTTACCTGCAAATATCTAGAATCAGCAGAATTAAGTTATTATGGAGAGCTGGGTTTTCTTTAAAGCTGCAGCTTAACCAGTTAAGTGACTCAACTTAATTTTCTTTTTTTAAATATATTTTATTGATTATGCTATTACAGTTGTCCCATTACCTCCCCTTTATTGCCCTCCACCCTGAACACCCTCTCCAACCCACGTTCCCCCCTGTAATTCATGTCCATGTGTCGTAAGTTCTTTAGCTTCTACATTTCCCATACTATTCTTGCCCTCCCCCTGTCTATTTTCTACCTACCATCTATGCTACTTATTCTCTGTACCTTTTTCCCCTCTCTCCTCCCACTCCCCTGTTGCTAACCCTCCATGTGATCTCCATTTCTATGGTCCTGTTCCTGTTCTAGTTGTTTACTTAGTTTCTTTTTGTTTTTGTTTTAGGTGTGGTTGTTCATAATTGTGAGTTTGCTGTCATTTTACTATATATGTTTTTTATCTTCTTTTTCTTAGATAAGTCCCTTTAACATTTCATACAATAAGGGCTTGGTGATGATGAACTCCTTGAACTTGACCTTATCTGAGAAGCACTTTATCTGCCCTTCCCTTTCAAATGAAAGCTTT
>CM052543.1:30444497-30461399 GCA_028533065.1 Trachops cirrhosus | reverse complement strand
GAAATCAGCTGAAAGTCTGATGGGAACTCCTTTGTAGGTTACTGTCTCCTTATCTATTGCTGCTTCTAAAATTCTCTCCTTCATTTTAATCTTGGGTAATATAATTATGATGAGCCTTGGTGTGTTCCTCCTTGGGTTCAACTTCTTTGGGACTCTCTGAGCTTCCTGGACTTCCTGGAAGTCTATTTCCTTTGCCAGATTGGGGAAGTTCTCCTTTATTATTTGTTCAAATACCTTTTCTACTTGTTGTTCTTCCTCTTCTCCTTCTGCTACCCCTATAATTCAGATGTTGGAACATTTAAAGATGTCCTGGAGGTTCCTAAGCCTCTCCTAATTTTTTTTGAATTCTTATTTCTTCATTCTTTTCTGGTTGTATGTTTTTTAGTTCCTTTTGGTCCACTCCCTTGATGTGAGACCCATCTTTCATTCCATCACTGTTGGTTCCCTGTGCATTTTTCTTCATTTCACTTATTGTAGCCTCCATTTTTTCATCTAGTTTGCGACCAAAATCAACCAATTCTATGAGCATCCTGATCACCAGTGCTTTGAACTGTGCATCTGATAGGTTGGCTATCTCTTGGTCGCTTAAAAGGATGGGTTCTGGGACTTTCCATTGTTCTTCTGTTTGAGCCATCTCTTTTTTTTTTCCTTTGGTCTTGTCACACATGTTATGTATGAGGGGTGGAGCCTTAGGTGTTCACCAGGGCGGGGCACCCCAGTAACTGGGTTGTGATGCTGTATGTGGGGGTGGGGTCCAAGAAGGCACAATGTCGCTTGCTCTGCTCTTTGCCGGACCTTAGTCCCTTCCACTGCTTCCCCTGAGCAAACTGGGCCCCTCTGGTGCCAATTCCTGTGTGGGTGGGCTTGTGCACCCCGTGGGACTTTCCTTTTCAATCAGTGCTCCTAGGCTCTATTTCCAGGTGCTGGTACCCTGAGTTGCGCACAGTACCTTGCTTCACAATCGCCACTTCACTGGGTCTGCTGGTTGCCACCCCTCGGCCGGGGTCTGCCAGCTGCTGCTTGCATGCCCAGGGTCTGCCCGCTGTGGTCTTGCACGCCCGGGTTGCCTTGCATGTCCCGGTTACCTTTTGCATCTGGTCCCAAGCTCTCTGCTCTCTGCTCCAGGACCCTCGCCCGGCTGCCTGACTCCACCCCTCCTACCCGTCTGGATGAACGTGTCTAATTTAACTCCTTGGGTGTCCGACTTCCATACAGTTCAAATTGCTGTCAATGCTGGTTGTTATTCTGTTTCTAAATTGTTGTTGTCCCTATCTTGGTTGTGCGAGGAGGCAGTGTGTCTACCTATGCCTCCATCTTGGCCGGAAGTCCTCAACTTAATTTTCATTGTGTGTGTGTGAAAATCTTTTGCACTTCTTTACCTCAAACTGACTGCTGAATAAAATTTCATTTTCTTCATAAAAAAATAAATAAAAATTCTTGCAGCACACGGTTGAAAATCTCTGCTCTAGGGAAACATCATCCTTTTCTTCCTTGGGTCTGTGAAGTTTAGCATGGATGATAAGGTGAGATAAGATAAGGTGTGATCAGGCTGAGTTTGGACTGTGGGTCTTCACTTCTAAAGGGCTTTCCAGTTTCCTGCATTGCTTGTTTCCAGGACTCATATTGGTTTCTAGGCCTTGTTCTCAGACTCTTTTCCCTCAGTAGTGAAGTCAGACACATGCCCTCACCTTTTCCTACATTCCATTCTATTTCTGCTATAATCTGTCTATGGGTAGCCATCTCTGAATGTCTCCCTGAATCAAGGATTCTTACAGCTGTAAGTAACATTATGAAATGTAAGCCAAAAATCTCAAACCAGCTTAATGCACTTTAAGTCCACTCAGTAGAAAAGGTCTGAGGTGGGGGAACAGCAACACTGTCCCTCTGTGTCCTCCAGCTTCTGCCCTCCTCTTGGCCTTGGCTTTCCTTACAGGCTGCAGGACTGCAGGATGGATGGCAAGGTCTGCTGGATGGCAACCGATAGCAGTGGGGCTGCATCCTTCCTTGGAGAGGCCCTTCTCCCATAGACACCAATTCAAACTGCTTTGCTTCACTCTACTGGGTCCCCAGCACCTACCACATTCTCCTTGGCTTGTGTCTGGGTTACCAAAACCAACTTGTAGCATGGTGGGGAGGAGGGGTTATACTGACTGATTTACGCCAATCAGGGCCCGCCTCCAGAGCTGGGGGTGGGATAAGACCTTCCCAAACTGCAAGGCTGTCTCATCAGAAGGACCCACACCTTTCTTCCCTCACTCTCTCAGTCCCTTTTACTCACTTCACTGGAGTATAAATGAATCTCCACACCCATTTTTCTCTGATTTATTTTGTTTGTTATTAAAATAATACTTGTTGATTCTGATTGAAGAATAAAATAAAAACAGAATGACCAGAATGTTCATCAAGCAGAGGAAACACAATCATTTTGGCATGCTTGCTTTTCTGCTGTGCCTTTTTTAGCTTCATGCTGTGTGTGCACAGGTTTGATGCTAACATGGTGATGTTAGCGTGTCCACAGGTTGTTGGAAATATTCTAACGACTGCATATTCTTGCGTGCAGAGGAACCATGGTGCAGTGCAGAGTTCCTCTGTGGTGGTACACAGGTCTTTCTAATTGTTCATTATCATAAAGAATACTTTAACACATATCTTTGAATTCAAGATTATTTTCTATGACAAATTCCCAGATACGTATTCCCAAATTACTTTTTTAAATGAGTTTATCGTCGTAAACTCCTCTCCTCTGTGTACAAGGGTGGCTGTTTCATTGTCTTCATACCTGCCCCAGGTACTGTTTGTAATTGTTACTAATTTGGGTCAGAAAAGTGCAAGAGAGGACCATCTGGTTGCTGTTTCAATTTTCACTGCTCTGAACAGTATAGCAGAGACTTTGTTCAAATGTTTATTAATCATATATTTCCTCTTTTTCTCTGTATTTTCATATCCTTTCCTCATTATCCATTAAGAACTTAGCGTTTTTCTTATCAACTTTTATGAAATCTCCATACTACAGTAAGGATACTAATCCTTTGACATTTGTGGCAATTTTCCCAGTTTTTCCACTTTAATTTGTTTATGTTAATTTTCTCATACAGAAGCATTATATTTCTATATAGTCAAATATATCAATCTTTCCCTTTGGTACTTGTATTGATTTTAAGATTATAAAGCCATTCCTAATTCAGATATTTAATAAAAATTTAATTTTAATTTTTCTTTCATTTTTGTGGTTTGATCTTTTGTACATTTAACTCTTAATCCTATGTACTTCAAGTGTCCTTCCTTAACAAGGTCTTTACTTAAGCATTTCTCAGTGTGAATCCCCATAACAGATCTGTCCTTTATGTATAAAGAGGTTGGCTGACCCATTAAATTGTCTGCTTTGAGAAATCTCTTCTATACAGGTGCTTTGGAGAAGAGAAGAAAGCACAGAAATGAAGAAAGAACTGATTTATGCTCCCAAGGTCAGTTTCCTTCTTTGATGCTCAGGCTCCCCATTTGTCACCTTAGGGACATCTGACCAGGTTCTCTGAAATAGAACCTGGTATGTTTCAGCTCTGGCTTTTGTGGTTCCAGAAAATGCCTTTTTGTTCCTATGCATGTCCTTGTTTCTGCATTCCCTCCTTCCTTTTCCAACTCCTAGGATGACTTGTATGGGGACCAAAATCAGATGCTTCCCTGTCTTCCACGTGTCTTTATGGTGCTTGAGTCCAGCTTCTATGCTCACTCCTGTCTACAAACAACCCATCTGCACCTCTGCTGTGGAAAGCATCCTCAAGCGGTTCTTAGTGCCAGGTGACCAGTGATCAGCTCAGAGCTGAATATCCCATCCAAAGTGGCCTGTCCATTGGTCAGACAGGACCCACATGAAACTGTCACGAAGGACACTCTCCAGTGGGACCAACGGTAATTAGCTATGCCAGTCATACAGACTCCCTATACAACTTTGGCTGTAGCATACAGACACAATTATCCACTTGGTCTTGAGAATTGATTGGAGCAGATGGAAGTAGAGATGCTATGAACACAGGACCTCACAGCCCATGAGAAAGAGACCAAGAGAGAAGTGGGTCCATAGGCTGTCTTGGCTTGAAGCGTAGGGAAGTTCCAGTTCTGGTCTACACACAGCCTTACAATAAACCTCTCTTGTTTAAGATGGTCTCTGTTTCTTGCCAACAATAATCTGAGTAACACTGCCCGAATGGTTTCCTTCCCACTCTTATTCACATCCTTTCATTAGCATGTCTGGGGAGGGGCTCAGCTGCGACTACACTTCTCCACCAGCCAGAAGACAGTAAGTGTTTGGGGGAGTGAGGTGGTACATTGGACAGAAGGAAGACGTGACGCTGAGCATGAGTGCACACACCCACACGCCCAGCTTTCACTCCCACCCACATGTTCACAAGCTCAGCGGGTTCCAGACAAGTCTTTAACTTGGCAGGAAATAATTAACTGGGGAAAGGTGCTCTTCGCCTTCTCACACCAGCTCCCTGAGAATTGTTTTAAAGAAATACTATCATTGCGCCCAGGGCTGGCCCCAGGCAAAACTGGGAAGTAGGAGAAGTCCGCTTTTGGCTCCTTCACACCACTCTGGACCCGCTCCCCACTGCTGACAGCCAGCTGTGCCCTGCCCCTACCTCGTCCCATGAAAAACTACCCTGTCTTTCCCCAGCCTCCTCAGGGCCCTACTCTCAGCTCCAAAGATGCCAGTGGGCTTTTCTTAACAGGAATCTCCTAAGAGTCAGAACCTTAACCCCCAAATGATGTTAATTCTGAAAGATTACTTTGAGCAGTAAGAACCAATTCGCACAAAAAGCCAGCCTCAGCCGCTCATGCCAGCTTCCCTGGGGACCTGAGGCCTCGCTCTGGTATCGTCCACACTCTTTTCTGCTTTTTCTGTTTCTGTCTCCCAGGTCTCCTGCCTCCAATCGCCTACGTGAAGGTCTGTCTCTCTTTTTGGCCCCAGTTCTCAACGCTACGATCCTGGACCTGATCACTCTCTTCCTTCCACCGCTACCCCTCCTGCCCCCTCTAGCCCCAGTCATGTCCCTGAAGGAGCCACACCCTCATCTCACCTCAAGAACGAGTATCCCCACTCAGGCTCCACAGGATCTGGACAGAAGTGACCGTAATGTGGAAGTCCCATACTTGAGGCAGGCTTCTGACATAATTCTCATATCTTACCATGCTGGGGACAGAATAGAGCTATGCCTCTCTCTCCTTACCTGTGAAATGAAAGTAATAAAGTAGCCAGTTTATAGAATTCCTGTGAGAGCTAAGCACTTAATACATGTAAAAGACTTGAACAGTACCTGGCACATAGTACGTGCTCTGCATCTTGGCTAGCAGTAGTAGTGGTTGCACGATTCATAGTGATATTAACACGTGAGTTAGATTCTCTGGGCCGGGCCCTGCAAGTGAACAGTGACAGGGGTTGCCTGGGCCAGGTGGGGGCAGCAGAGAGCTATCTCAGGGCAGGCTGGGACCAGTGGGCAACTGGGAGTCCAAGGTGGAGGGGCAGGGACTCGAGGCCAGTCACCAAGAGCATGGCAAGGTAAGAAGTAGGGCTGCGAAGACTATTCCAACAGCCATCTCTCTGGTTTCCCTGCCTCCCGTCTTCCAATTTCCCTTTTACCCTTTGCTAGAGTGATCTTTCAAAATTGCATTTCCAGTGTGGACACTCCCTTAATTAAAACCCTCTGATTACTTCTCTATCCATGAGGAAAAGACCAATACCATTAGGCTAATATTTAAGGCCCTCCAAGAACTGACCACTGCATCCCTAAATCTGGCCTGTAACTCTGCTCCTCATCATTTCCCATGGGACAAGCTGAATCATACCTCCAGTGTTCTTGTCTTTACTAAGGACATCGTTTTGGACTTTGCTCTGCATGTCAAAATCCTACCTTGCTTCCCACGTTTAGCTCAAATGTTCCCTTGACTTCTGGTTCACCCAGGCACCTAACTAAAGACGTCTCTCTTCGGATCTCACTAAGCCGTTCACGTGTGACTTACTAGTGGTATCTGTCAATGCCAACATTATTCTAGAACAATAAATGATTACATCTCACCTTCCTGATGCAATGATTTCTCAGAACCTGTCTCCCTTTCTGTAAAATGGGATAAAACTGGCTTCCCTGCAGTGCGCTGAAGGACGTAGGAGAAAATGCAAGAAAAGTACCTAAAATTGGGCCTGGCATGCAGGCGAGTGCAGGTAACCAGGCTTCGTCACTGTCATTATTATTATAACACCTTCATCCTCTTAACTGTCATTATAATTAGAGGGGCGAGCCCCCAGGTGGTCAAAGATTTGCAAACTTAGGTCCTCAGCCTATCCTAAGACAAACTCTCATTTACAAAATGAAAAGAAATTCCTAAAGACCTTAGGTACAGGGCAGGAATCTCCAATTCACACTACAGGGCAGGCTTCCCAGGAGCCCTGAGCCCTGAAAAAGCAGAAGTGCCTCCTGTGGAGGAGCATGGAGCGCAGGTAAAAGAACAAACTAGTACAGTGACAAGAGAAGAAACTTTTTTTTGTTGTTTAGAAAGATAGTGATGTTTTCAATAAAAATTTCAACCCGGAAATTAAAATTTAAACAACGTAAGTGCCTCCGAGAATCAAGCAGCAGCAAGCAGTCCCTTAATGGTACTACGCACAGCCTTTATTTTTTAATGTGGAGAAGGAAAGGATTTGTCATTAAAGTTTAAAAATAATCAGAATCAAAATCCCTTTTGTTCCTGTGGGCTGGCAGAGCTGAGGGGCCGATTGTGTGTGCTGAGTGGGTGTCCAGGAAACAGTAGTCATTTGTGTGCGTGTGACAGGAGTCGAGTCCAAATCTAAATTTAAGCAAGTGTTGGCCTTCTTGGAACTCATAATTTTTGGATCAATTATCCTGGACTAAGTGTTGGAGTTTCTTGCTTTCTCTCTCTCTCTCTCCCTCTCTCTGCTGCATTTAATAATTACAACACTTCAGCCAATAATTTGCCAACCAGCTGCAGTGGGCTAACTGTCTGGTTCACTCATAATTTCTGGAACTTGATACAATCATGGCCTTTGAGCCAATTAAGGTAATATTTGGTGTGTTAGAAGTCTGGTCCCCACCCTTCCACCATCTTGCCAGGGTGAGAAACAAACAGGCCGTGTCTGCCCTGCAAGAGAAATTGTGTATTCTCAGATCTCACTCGGCCATTGTACCATACGTTCTGTCTATCCCATCTCTTCCCATTGCTTGGGAAAGAAAGGTAGACTGGTGACCTGGAGAGTTCCTGATTTGAGAGTCAGAGAGCCCAACCCGGCCCCTTTAGCAGCTGTGTGGCCTTGGCTTAATGGCTTACTTTCTCTGAGTCTCAATTTTCTGTCTGTAAATAATATGAATACTTGAGTTCAAATCCTGCCTCCACCACTTTCTTGCTGTGCAACATCGACCAAATTACTTAAATTCTCTGGGCCTTAATTTCTTTACTTGCATGATAGAAATTATTATACTGTTAATATCATATATAGTGTGTGAGGATTTAAAGAGTTAATACAAGTAGAACAAAATACACTTACAGAGAGAGAAACACACACATTCCTGGAATCTAGACTCCAAAAGGGCATGGCTTTTTGTTCGTTTTGTACTCTATTATATCCCTAGGACCTAGAATATGTCAGTAATTTTCATGGATGAGTGAATGGTGAGGGCCAATTTATTTTGATTTGTTCACTATTCACTCCTAGCTTATTTCCAAAACTAATTTGTTGTGGTTCGCAGTAAAGTCAGATCGACCAGAAAGCAATCACAGTGGAACCAGAACATCGCAGTCCTTTTACTCAGAGCTTCCTGGCCCCTGGAGCTCACCGAGCAGCTGCAGAGAATCCTGCCAATTCTAACATTCCAGGAGCCTGAGTACTGGAATTAGAACCAATGTTTCTAATTTTCAGTGAGAGTTTCAGCAACTCTCCTAACCTCTCCTAAGTCTCAGTCTTCCCATCTGTAAAATGTGGAGACTGGGACAAAGAAGTAAGGCCTGCCCTGGGATTCTAGCTTTTCTTTTAGCAACTAGCCAGGGTTTTTAAAGTAAAGAAACATTTGATTTCTACCGTCTAGGAGTTTACAGTCCTGAAGGAGAAATAAGGTTGCACAGGTACATACATCTCTAATTCAAGCTAGAAAATGGTTTGTAACTAAGAGCATTAGCAAAGACTAAAGGCATGGTGAAGAAAGGAAAATATCCCTGGTTAGGAGGACAAGAGCTTCACAGAAAGTTTGCCGTTTTCAATAATTTATGAAAAATATTAACAGATATTCACACATAAAAAGATTCTTAACAAATTGGAGGAAGATAGGAGAAGGCAGGAAGGTACAATATCCTAGTTTACCCAATAAAGCAATGTGCTCGAGAGAGGTGGGGGACGGCAGACGTGTATGCTGCTAACTCGCTGCCCTCGCCCGCCTCGGGCCTCACTAATCAGTCACGGAGCTTTATCCTGCTTAGTCGAGATGTGGCCTCAGGATCCTTCTCAACACAGTGTTCCCCGTAGTCACTCCCAAGTGATCACAGTTGGTACGTAGAGTGAAACAACTTTGCTCTCTTGGCTTAAGGTATATATAAGCCCTAGTGAAAAGGAAGACTGTACCCAAATGCAAAGGGCCTTTAATGTCAAGATCAAGAATATGAATAATCAAAACATTCACTTGTTCCTTCACATCCAGCTGCTCCTTACATTGGTATGATAACCACAGAGTTTGTGGGCAACGCACATTATCATAATATATATGCACTGAGCCTGGAGGAACTGAATCCATCCCTGCCGAGGCTTTCCGCCGTCCTCTGGGACAAAATCCACCTCCCAGGCCGCACAGTGCCTGGCTTGTGCTTAAACAAGGCACGCACTGTAACAGTGTTCTCACATCACGCTGCGCGAAGGAAAACAGCGCTGGGGACCTATGCCAAAGTTTTCAAAGGGGCTGCCCTGAAACGTACATGTGGCCTTTGCACATTCTTAAAGCAACACTAGTTATCATCTCAGTGGTACCAAGCCTGGCACAATTATCCTATTACTACCCAATGGCTGCTCTTGATGAATGCGTCCCTGTGATGGTTCCATTTAACCTTACTCCAGGAAAAGGAAAATCTATCGAAAGGAACGTGAAACAGAATTCCATGAGCTCATGTCTAGTGGGGAAAGAAAAAGGCATCTGAGGGCTGATGGGAAGTGAATCATATTGTTTCTCTGCTCCAAGTGTAACCCTACCCCCTTGGCCCTCCTCCCGGGGACCTCCACTTGCAGACCCACTGTGTGGGGAAATTCTAGGAGCAGGAAGTCTAGGAAGCCCAGGCCATGGAGAGGCTGAGACCTCGGCTCCAGGCCCATGTGTCATTGCAAGAATTATTACACTTTATATCAGCATATTTTTGTATCCCCCACCTCATTACAAAAGTTTCTAGGTAACTGACCTAAACACTTTTAACATAATAGAAAAACAAAAGATGCACACGTATTAAGAAGAACAGATGAGGGGAGAATAAAAGGCAGGATTACAAAAAGGAAGTGTGGAGAGAGGTAAGCCACTTAATCTTCCTGAGCCTCAGTCTTCACATCATAAAACAGAAGATGAATTTGGTAAGTCCTCACTTAACATCGTCAATAGATTCTACAACTTAAGTGAAATGATGTATAACAAAACCAACTTTACCAGAGGCTAATTAACAAAAGGACATTGGACAAGACGATGTTGTACACGGACCTGCTGCACCTTATTTATAAGACTGCCATGAGAACACACAAGTATTTTTTAAAAAAGGGAAAATGGGTCAGAAAAGGGAGATTCCTGAACAGGTTGTCAGGAATCTAGTCTAGCTCTTCGACTACTGAGTGTTCCCTGAGGCCTCTCCCTTAAACAGTCTCCAATTTTATGGATGGGGATTGCCTGAGGGGAGGTGGGTAGAGGAGCAGGAAAGGCAGCAGGAAGGGGTGAGAAGTATTTGATATCTTAGTTCAACTCATTACTAACCTATTATTATTGTGTCTTTGGAATATTTTTTTCTTGCGACTGTAACAGGGGCAATTATTGATTTTACAAATATCATATGAGTTTCTCTTCTGTGCCTGGTCCAAGGGAGAAACTTCCATGCGGTCGTCTGAGGCCATGCTGATTTCAGGAGAGGTGGGAAGGACTGGCCCAGGTAACACTCATGAAAAAGAAAAAAAACTTCTTGAGTCTAAAGAAAGATGTGGAGGGAGTGATACAGGGCAGAGTACGTGATGGAGCCTGTCCTGGAGGTAAAGAAAGCTGTTTCCCTGGAAGAAGAAGAAGAAACCGAATCTGGCCCTGAGAAGATTTCTACAGGTAGAGTATCAAGGGAAGATGGTTCAGGTGGAAGGGATCAGGCAGGTTGAAGTACAGAGACAGAAAAGCACATGGGGTTTGTGGGAAGAACGGACATTATTGGTTTTTTATGAGCCCACCATCAATTTCCTTTCTTTAGGTAACAGTACCTACATTTACTTTTGAGGAGTTCCTACTGTCCCACTGTCGGTCCACTTGGTTTGGATAAGAGTGACCACACCCCATCAATCTTCAGGGGAGATATATGTTCCTAGGCCAGCTAGTTAGGGTATTGGTTTAAGGATAGGCATCTGACTCAAGCAGATCCAATGAGACTCACGCTGAAACTTTTGCTGGATCTATTTACTATAAAAAGCGGAGCTCTTTCTACTGGGCTTGGATGGAATGCTGGCTGGGAGTGATAGTGGATGTCTTGTCATGAAATACATCACCTAAGAAGGAAGTCAATACAAAATAAAAACAGTGCTGAGAAATGAAACAACAAATTCTCAACATTATTAGAGCACCTGGATTCAGCCATGCCTGAAAGCAATACCTCCTGGCATATTTCAGTTTTATAAGTAAAAAGAAAAAGTCCCCTTTTATCCTTAAGCCAGTTTGATTTGAATTTCTATCACTAGCATCTCAAAGAAACTGGGATACTATAAGAGCCTGGGTCCAGACAAGCTGTCAATGTTAGCCATGGCTGGCAGAACTGTCACTGTAACCATTGCATTATCTGGGTGGGGCCCAAATGAAACCACAGGAAGATTTTACTATATAAGGGGACAAGGCAGTGTGAGGACAAAGGCAGAGATTGGAGGGATGAGGCCATAAACCAAGGAATGCTGTCAGCCACCAGGAGCTGAAAGAAGCAACGAACAGGCTCTTCCCTGAGTCCCCCAGGAGGAACCAACCCTGCCCACACTTTGACCGTAACCCAGTGAAACTGACTTTGGATTCATGACCTTCAGAACTTGTAAGAGAGTACATTTGAGTTATTTTAAGCCACCAAGTTTGTGACAATTTGTTATAAGCAACAATAGGAAACTAAAACAATAGCCTCTTTCTTATGGCATGCCCTTTGCCTTCCTAAAAACCCACTTACTCCTTGGCTTTTAGATTCAATTTCACCTCCTCAACACAGCCTCCTTTGACACCTCAGCCTCAGATGCCCCCACTATTTCCTTTTACAGCACCCCAGACTTCGCAATATTCACTGCACCTGCACTTGTTAGTGATTGTTGCTCACATGACCAAGGAACAGGGTACAGTGTGTGTCCGACTTTGTTCCCCACTGTATTCCGAGAATCCGGCTCACGGCCAAGCATTATAGGCTCTCAGAAAAAATACAGGGTGGGGCAAAAGTAGGTTTACAGTTGTGAGTACATGAAACACACATTTTATTCTTGTAATATTATTTATTATTTATTGTGTTATTTTCCATAAAGATACTTTTAAAATATCATGAAGGTAAAAAACTTGGTATAAGACCTGGCGTATAATAAGTTCCCAGTAAGAAGAGCTCCGTGTGAGATCTGGGACTTACCTGTGTGTCTTTTGAAAAAAAAAATCCCAGTTACTAAAGTTCCTGATTTTAGGTAAGTCCCAGGAGGAGTGCTCTGGGGTGTCTCTCTTTCCCTAACACTCTAAACACTTTTCCTCTTTACTGCAAATACTCATAATTACTCAGGTGTGATGGCCTCACTGAGAATTTAAGAAGGAAAGGATCAGCGCAGTCCCAGAATGCAATGAAACTCAGAGGACTTCAGCAAACCTGCCTTCTGCTTTAAGACTACAGGAAGCCCTTTGGGCCGATCGGCGAGGCATTTGGAACGGCTAATTTCAGCCCTTTCTTAGCCTTGTAGTGTGTGTGTGAGCCTCCAGCTGGGCCAGGCCCAGATGGATTCTCATCATTTCCCAGGGATCCTTCGGCTTGAGTTGGCTTCTTGTGCCAAGGCTCTGACAGCTTTATTAGCACCTATAATTCAATGTAAGCATCGATGTGTTGGGAAACACTTTGAGGCTATCTTTTAAAGTCAACTTAATTCCCTCTCAAATGCCTCTTTGTTTGCCAAAGTGCCAGCCAGAAGACTTCCAGGTAGGCAGGAGATGAGCTCCAGACAGAGAATCAGCGGGACATGTCTGCCGGGCGCCCAAGTCGCTTTGCTGGTAGCTGATGTCATTTCCAGTTAGTGGACTCCTGGCGGAGGTGCCTGCAGATGCTCAGATGACATCACTGGGGACCAGCCTGTCACCAGCAGAGATAACAAATGGAGCCCAGCCTCGAGTTCCTGCTGCTCCAGGAAGTCACAATTCATTTCTTGGCTTTGCTGTGGACCCACAGAGTAGACACCCTGTGCTCCCACCCTGGCCAAGCCCCAGCAAGCCAGCACACACCCTCCTGCTGTCTGCTGTTCTTAAACGAAACAGAGTGGGACATGCTGAGCTCACCCAAAACTGTTCTTGGCCAGTCCGTAATCATAGAAATTGGACAAGCTCCATGTAACAGACACCATTGGTCATCTACTCAATGTCCACTCTCTCTTCTCCCTGAGTTAGTAGAACCCAATTTTGCTCATATATAGACCCATCTCAGAGATGGGTCCATTCTCATCCTCAGGGGATAGCTCCTCACAGATCTAAGCCATTCATTCACTCATTCATTCATTCAACAGACATTATTGAGCATTTATTTTGTGTTGGGCATTGTTCTAGGCACTGAGGGTAAAGTCATGAAAAAAAAATTAGTCTTTGCCACCATCATGAAGCTTTCATTCTAAGTGGGATGATAGGAAATAAACACTCAAATATAGATCATATATAAATATACAATGTCAGGCCAAGCTGTGATAACTGTTATAAAGAAAAATAAAAGCAGGTCAAAAGGGATAAAAAACAGAGAGACATGGGATTCCTGTTACAGATAAAGGGACAGGGGCATGTGATATTTGAGGAGAAACATAAATAAGAGAGGGTACCAGCCTTGTGAATCTCTAGGGCTAAAACATCCCTAGTTAGAAGGCATGCAGGTGCAAAGGCCCCAGGGCAGAGATAAACCTGCATGTTGAAGGTCAGTGTGACTGGAGTGTTGTGAGTAGGGAAAGGACTTTGGATTTTGTCATGAATATGATGGGAAGTCACTGGGAGCTCTCACTATAGGACAGAATTATCACCACAGGTGGAAAGCCGACTTAGGCAGGACAAAAGATGAAGCAGGTGACCAGTGAGCACAGTGAAGCAGGCAGTAGGAACTGTTTTGAAAGCAGAGGCAAAAGGATTTGCTGATGGATTTGGTGGGGAGAGTTAGAGAATGAGGAGTAGAGGTCAAGTCCAAATTTGGGGGCCGATACCACTGAGTAAAATAGAGTGCCATTAACTGAGATCAAGAGCACTAGGAGGAGCTCTTCTGAGTGGGAGGATCTAGGGCTGATATGTGCTCTGTTTGCGATGCCTACTAGACATCCAAGGGAAGAATACAGGAGGAGAGAAGAGATCAGTTCTAGTTCCCTGACCCATGGGCTGGGTTTCAGCATGGAATGCAATTCTAGCCAATGAGAGCAGCTGAAGGTGGACTGTGGGCCAGTTGTTCTATTTCTAATGAGGAATGAAGTTCAGTTGGTTGGTTGGTTGGTTGGTTGGTTGGTTGGTTGGTTGAATGAATGAATGAGTCTCTAATTTTCCATTCATCACTGAGAGTCACTTAAATTCTTTAGGTGCACTGGAATTGCAGTTAGGTGACCTGGGATTTATTCCAAATTCTTTTACTAACTATTTGTAACCCTGGGCAGAGCAGACCTTCTCTGAGCCTCAGTTTCCCCAGGTGCACAATGAGGAAATTAGGCTAGCTGGTCTCTGTGGGATCAACTGACTCTGCCACTCCATAAGCTATAAGAATACCAGCTTTAGAACCAGAAGCTCTGAGAGAGATGTTGACTTTCCCCTACTTGATGTGTGACCTCTGGCACTTCAGAACTCCTCTCTGTTACAGTGTCCACATCTCTGAAATGATGATTTATGGTCCCTTCCAACATTACTTTCCATTATGTCACAGCATAGTTGCCTGGTTACTTGTGTTGATGGAAACAGTGAAAACCCCTAGGAAAATACTACTTATGAGGAAACCAACTCCTTGGTGCAAACATTTGCATACACACAACCTGGGAGGGAGACGAAGCTTTTCCTTTCAGAGCAGCTGTGCCCTGTCTCCTTCTGAATACTGAGTCTGGTCAGGATGGGGCACTAGGCTCTTCTTAAGGTCAACAGGGTTGTCTTTGAGGCTCTTGGCCTTACTTGGCACCTCATCCCCAGGAGCTATGAGCTATCCTAAGAATCCCAAAGCTGCGCACTGCTGAGTCACTCCTATGGTTCTATCGCAAGGTTTGGAGATGAACAAAAGGTATTAAGACGCTAAACCCTGGCTCCGGCCGGCACACAGTGAGTGTGCAAACAGTCTTATACTTTAGGACTCCATGCCCCTCAAGTATCAATTAATTAAAGTGAGCATCAAGGCAGATTATAAAGCAGTTTTAGATCTCAGATTTTTAAGGGTCTCAAAGATAATGATTCCTGGCTATTTCATTATTTAAAAGCTTTAACATTAATGGTCTATTTAAAAATAAAAATAAAAGACAACTAATAACCCCCCTCTTTCCAACATTAAACCAAGCTAGCCTAAAGTTTTTTGGCCTGAAATTATGTCAATTCCATGTCATTAGTGTTATCTGATCAATATGAAGGTGAATTAACAGGAAATGGGCAAATAAGTACATTATGACTTAATCAGTGCTTTATGTTGAAGACTTGATCTTTCAAAACTCAAGGGGAGAGATTACTACAGGAGGTCTTCAGTATCAGAAAGGTTGAGACCCAGCAAGTTAACATGTTGAATGTTTTGACAGGGGACGGCTGCTGACTACATCCCTCCCTTTGATGTCTGGGCCCTGAGGCCCTGTGAGATGTGTCCGAGTGCCCCAAAGCACAGATCCCAGGGAGAAAGGGGAAGAGACACTCTGCTCACAGTGACTACTGTCATTTCCAGTTAACTGGCTCTTGGCAGATAAGCTACAGATGTTCAAATGACCTCATTAGGAACCAGGATGTCAACAACAAGACAGATACAAACAGAGCCCTGCTTAAGATTCCTGCACATTCCCAAGCTTTGGAATCCCTTAACTCATTTCCTAAGCTTTCCAGAGGCTGGGAATTTTGGTCCATGGTATATAGCATCATAGAGAGCGTTAGGGAAGATGAAGCTTATCCTAGTTGAGTAGGCAGGCTTTGCTGCAATAACAAAGAACTCCCAAAGTTCTCCCTCATGCCCCACCCCATTTCACTTTGTGGATTGTCTTCCTCTTTTGCTACATCCAAATGGGCACCAGGAAGCATGGGAAGAGTAAGTGTGGCCTCCAGTCACGTCCAGGCTTACATTTAGGCAGCCTTTGGCCACCTCCCAAAAAGAAAGAGCTTGCATATCTCAGTCACCATATATAAAATCCTGATGAAGAACTTAGGGCCAGGCTGGGTCAGGGGCATAGGGTGCTATGTGAGGACAGGCCTGAATTCATACATCTACCTCCCCAACTAGACTGTGAGCTTGGAAATGCATCTCGCTCTGCTTCCTGTCTGAGCCTTGCCTAGCTTGGGGGTGTCCTGCAAGGGACACTTAATAAACATCGGGTGAGTCGAATATATTAGCAAACCGTCAGGTGTTTTCTGGCGGACCCACTCAGCACAAACCAGGAAGAAGAGAACTAAACACATAGGGAAGACTGATAACAGGGGTGATTCATAAAAGGACTGGTCAACTGATCAAAATTTTTTGCATTCAATAGCAGCAGCAATTCTGAGAGAGCCCCAGAGATACTTCATTGAATAAACTCCTTCCAGAGCTAGTATTAAAAAATGTGTTGTGTGGTGGTTTACAAAGCATTTTTACATCCTTTATTTCACTTCAATGCAATTCAACAAGTATTATTTAGAGTCTCCCAGGTGCCAGGCACTGTGGTCAATGGTGGGCTATGTTCTCACAGAACTCTTGGCGTAGCACTAAGAAGAGGGATGAAATAATCGAAGAAACAATAATAGCTGGTGTACATACACAGAGCGTTTGCTATGTGTCAAGCAGTAGGCTAAGGGTTTAATGCATATTAACTCAATCAGTCCTTACAATAGTCCTTTGAGATAGACACCATTCGTATCCAGAGTCACCAGCCAGCAAGTGACAGAGGTAGGTTTCAAACCCATGTAGCTTGGCTCCTGAGTCTATGTTCTTAGCCATATAGTTTTATACCACCAGCCAACAACAGTGTAGTAAGAGTTAAAATAGAGAGTTGAGGGGTCAAGGAAGGCTCTACCATTTAACCCAGTCAGGAGGTCAAAAAAGGCCTGAAGTCAGTTAACATCTCAACACACGACATTGAGAACACCACAAGGCAGACACTAACTGGCCTCACTCTGCACTGACAGAAAATTCAGGATAGGCAAATCTGCCTGACGTGTCCAAGGACACACAGCAAGAAAAGGATGGTTCAGCTCTTAGAGCCAAGCCTGCCAGTCTTTAGAACCCAATGTCTCCCCCCCCCCCCCC